>CM067369.1:80700885-81225885 GCA_034401795.1 Chaetoderma sp. LZ-2023a | reverse complement strand
GAAACAACAGCAACAACAACAACAACAACTAAAACAACATCAACAACAACAACATCAACAACAACAACATCAACATCAACAACAACAACAACAAAAACAACAGCGCCCAATCAAATTAGTTTCAAAATATTCAACAGCACGTTTATTAAATAGTAAAGATTTACAAAGACATACAATTCATACGTGTCGGACTTTTTGAGATTTGATGACGGTCTATATGGAGCCCTTTGTGACGTAGTGATTGTGAAGTCATCATACACGCGTTGAGCTGATTATGACGTCATACGAGGTCAGATGATACTCTGGAAAGGTGAATTGGCCTCGCAATATGTGGATCGTTCCGGGTGGGTGTGTAGCTGAGGGAAAATAAAGTGATTTGTGCTAATACAACATATTATTGCAGTATCAATCAGTTACACATGCCTGCTCCATGCAATTGTCCAGCTCTTCAGATATGCGACCATCCATACTAGCGCGCAAGTAGTCATAAAACTGTTCATTAGCTGTCTTGCCACCCACCCCGGCCATGCCGAGATCGTCTATGTTTAATTATAGCTCTGTAGCCTTAAGTGGGAATATGTACTGGAAAATTGGCTGCTGAATTGGGCATCGACAAATCCTCGCCGGAATTGAGCATAATATAAATTGGTTATCCATCGAAGAAAGTCGGATAAAGTGAGCCAATCATTACTGAAATTCGGTAGAACTCCGCGAGATCACGGAGATTCACAATGCTTCAGCGGCCATCTGTCTCTGTCACCGCGAGTAAAATGCTATTGATTTGCCATTACTGAAAATGAACCGATTGTGGAAATGAGAGACGGCAGAGACGCTACTGACCTGAAGTCAGGGAACGAGTTTGACAGCTAAGTACCACCTCCCAGGATTGCGAATCGATTTATCCATTGGTCATTCACATACAAATAATATGGAATTCTTCATCGATAAAGCAATACTTCATGATAGTAATTATTTACAATCTTGGCGTTTAATTGTCACGCTAAATATTGAATACCGTTAAAGCTATAAAGACGCGCATATTGTGTTATCGACTAGGGAAAGGAAGAAAATAACCCATCGTTCTCTTATTTTATTAGTTGCCATTCGCCATTTCACAGCTATGGAACAATATCATCCATGTATCCCTAAAGCTCCCTCGATACGAGAGTGGTAATGAGTAGTTATTCGCGTAACAATAAACCACCCACCTGGAGAAATTGGGGATAATACGAATTCGACACTATAAAGACACTAGAACTACCCTATTCATAAAAGAATGCGGTAGGCCTATTGAACCTAAACCGTAATAAAAAATCCCATAGTACGGTATGAAAATCTGATTCAAAGTATATACATCGGTCTCGACACACGAAAAGCGTGGGTGGATCTTAGCTAGAAATGGACGATGCATAGTAGAAATGGTCGGATCTTTGCTAGAAATGGGAGAGGCATAGCTAGAAATGGGCGGGCATAGTTAGAAAGGGGCGGGTACAGTTAGAAATGGGCGGGTATAGTTAGGAATGGGCGGGTATGGTTAGAAATGGGCGGGTATAGCTAGAAATGGACGGGGCATAGCTAGAAATTGATCATTCTATACTATTGGCAGCAAATGCCTCACACTATATCGATTTGGGGGTAAAGATGACAACGGTTAAGGTCGACTAAAAGGACCAGGAGTCGGGAAGAATTCCCCGAAATGCTTGATGGATAATATAAATAGACATCCTACGTATGCAATTAATGCATGCGCTAATGTAACATTCCAGAACTGACGATACAGTAGCTTCTCAGAATAAAAGCATTGAAAGCCGGTTGATATAGTTGTCAACCTGCAGATGGAATTTGGACAACTTCTCTTTTTAACGTCTTTATCCTATCCATCATCGCCACATGCAGGTAATCACGCAAATTCACTATGTCATTTATTCAAAGAGGTTTTAATCATGTCTCTGCCAACCTGTCAGTGCCTCCATTATTCAGTTATCATCATGCTGAGGGTCTATGCTCATTTTGATTGGTTCAATCATAAAACGCATTTTCCATACGAAATCTGTTCACACAGACCGGTCAGTGTAGTCTGCTTCTAAATTGTATTTCTGCGCTGTATGAATGAGGCCGCTAATCTCTCGGAGATGATTGCAGTTATAATATATTATATAAAGAATATAAACGAATCTGAGCAATTTAAAAAAGAATATATAGATTACACGCACGCACGCACGCGCGCACGCACGCACGCACGCACGCACACGCACGCAAGCAAGCACGCACGCACACACGAACGCACGCAAGCACATACGCACGCTACCCGTTACGTTTTACAGGATAGTGTGAATGTGTAATAAGTTTGAGCGTTGCTAACTTTCCAGAGCCATCGGTGATGCGTATGACATTGCTTATGACATATAGTAAACAGAGATTTGTGAACTAGTTGTGAACGTAAATGAACTTTGACCTTGCAACTCTTATCGTAACATTGATGGTGTCATCTCGGATATGTATATTCATCGCGTGCTGTCGTCACCGTATTTACATTCTACCATCTTTATGAATGGGTTACAACACATGGACGTCAGGACGGCCATACGTATGCACAGATGAAAAGGCGAATAAAAGAAATGGATGGATAAATGAATGAATAATCAAGACATCAGTCTTACACTGGCATTTTGCATTTGCAAATCCAAATCTAGCTTTATGTCAATAGCACAATGACCGTGACCTCAAAAGTCTGAATGTCTGTGCTGCTCCTCCTGGTTGAGGTAACTATATGGCAATGCTTAGCTCCAGGAATTTGGCCAATTCTGAAATAAAGGCCAAACGAACTAAGCAAAGCCAAACTGTTAAAGTCTACATTTTATACAAATGTTACAATGACCGTGACCTCAATTTCATTGTACTTCATATAGGTAAACATGTGACCAAGTTATATTCAAGTAGGGTGAACCAATCATGAGATATAAGACGATATGTTGAGCTAAACCATAAAAAAGATTTAAACGAAAAGAGTTTTATTTTAAGGCCACAGTTACATAACACAACTTTTGACCTCAACAAAATTGTGCTGCATCTAGTTGATATATGTAACCACGTGTCCAAGGTTAGTCACAATAGGCTGAACCAATTCTTAGATATAAAACAATATGTTGAACAAGACTAAAAACTAAAACGAATAATAATAATAATAATAATAATAATAATAATAATAATAATATAGTGTTATACCATGGTCCTGGTGTCCACGACCTTTGTCCTCAATATCATTGTGTTCCATCCGGTTGATATATGTAATCATGTGTCCAAGTTTCGTCCTAATAGGGTGGGCCATGGAGCGATATAAGAGGCTATCTCGAGCTAAGCGCAAAACCTAACCATGAAAAGTATAGTTTTATACCAAGTTCACAGTGACCTTAAACTGTAAGTCTTTATTATTTAATAAACATGCTGTTAAATATTTGGAAACTAATTTGACTGGGCGCTGTTGCTGCCATACATAGCAAAAGCATCCCGTCTCATTAGTTTAAAAAGATTCAACTTATGTGTATAGTTTCCTGGAAATTGGTAGTCAGGGAGTTCCGTGATCGATCGACCAGAACAGCTTGGATGTGTGGGTGGCGCTTAGCTATAGATGGGCGGGGCATGGCTAAAACATTATTTGTGTAGGCGGGTGAGTCACAGCTTCTAGTAATTCCGATAAAAGCCATTAAAACCAAAGAAATTATGTCACGCATCCGTAATCGATTGAATCAGAAAGTATACTTTCTTCTTCCAGGATAATATAAAATACATATATGTGTAACTTCGCCATCATGAGGTAAATTCGTCACTAACTTGACCGTGCCACAAATCAACTTTTAAAGGAACTTGTTTGGTTTGATTTGACTGAGTGGCTCTCCTGAAACGCCTCCCACGTGAGTTCGGGTACGATATAACCACATCACTCACTGAAAGCGTTATTAATCTAATCAAAGAGAGGAGAAGATGGCCAATCTCAACATCACCAACCAGACCAAAGCGGGATTGGGGATAGCTAGATGAGAAAATAGCAGGACAGCCCACGGAGATGCTTTCATCAAGCGAGGCTACAGATCAACCAGAAACATGAGGTCCTAGCGGCTCTTCCAACAGCTCCGCGGTTGATGTGTATGGTAATGTGGATGAGGGTGTGGGGAATGATGAGATGTCTGTACAATGTGATATGTTGTATTCTATTTACACTGGGGACGATTGAGTACATTGTCTCCAATGCTTCAGCTGAGGACCTTTCCACTTTATCCATACATCATATGACGTCATAATCAACTGCGTGACGTGTAGAATGACATCATAATGAATTACTATTTAAAAAATATTATGTTGAATATTTTGAAACTAATTTGACTGGGCGCTGTTGCTGCCATAGGCAACAACAGCACCCAGTCAAATTAGTTCCAAAATATGCAACAGCTTACCTGTATAGTATTGAGGGAATCTAAAGCTAGGGAATTCAGGGATCGATCAATCCCAACATGGTACGGTGTGGGCAGAGCTTAGCTAGAGGTGGGCGGAGCATAGCTAAAACTGGAATGGCTCATTGGCATTGTTGCAGATATGATCATTTCTTTCTACGTAGAATCTGCCTTGAGTGAGCCGCGACCATGTGATGATTACTCTGGGAACTTGTAATAACTAAACATTTAACTTTATCCATGCAGCAGTTGATGACGTGTTAGAAATACCATCGAAATGAAGATATAACTAAAGGACATTTTAAGCTGCCTTTTTACTACAGAATGAATTAATACATTTTGCAATGCTGAATGCTGCCGTGAGAGGACCGAGATCTCCATGACCAATCTTGATCATTAAACGGTTAATAAGGACGCTTCCTGATGACCCCTTGACTAGTGGACAATCTTTTGTCAACCGTGATCACATTCTATCAACAACCGCTGCATAAGCTCCTCGGGGTGGCCACTGTGCCGTGTAATTGATGAATCCACTTTTGGCTATACGCCCCACCCAATTATGGATAGGTTCCGTCCATGCTTTGCGAGTGTCGGGGTCGGTCGGAATGCTCTTAACAATGGATTCCCAGAATTCCAATTTTATGGCACTATAGATGGCAATGGCAGCGACAACGACCAGCCAAGCTAGTTTTAAAATACTCTACAGAATATATATTAAATAGCGAAAACATACAATTCGTACAGCTTGACGGACTATTCCTAGGATTTATGACGGAGTATTGCCATCAATTAAGACTGTCACGCCAACCTATAGGCGACGTAGTTGATTATGACGTCAATACTTTAGTGGATTCATCCAGCTTGAAATAACACTAGCTATTGACCAACACGAATACACAGGTACCTCTACTAGCCATAACGACTGATTTATCATTATAAAGTAGTTCTTTCATCCCGACACACAAGATTTAGGGGTGCATATTCGCGGCAGAGTGCTTGGAGATGGAATTGTTTTATACTTTTGGAGGCATAAATTGGGGGCTTGGATGAAGTGAGTCGAGGTATATATATATATATATATATATATATATATTACACTAGGAGCACTGACTGAAGATATCACATCACTGATGTTTTACCAGGGTATGCCATCGATTTCAGGCCATCTGCATAAACCTGCTGATTGTGGATACCTTCTTCATGTATTTCAGTTTCACCTCCTTCTCATCAATCCAGAGTACCTGGAATGAGAATTATAATCAGTATACGAGGGGGATAGTCATGTGTTGCTACAAGTATCGTGAATGGTCCGTGGCAAATACGGTGTGCATGCAAATCAAAGAGAGAACAAGGGCTCCCACTTGGGAGCCCAACTCACATGCCACACATGTGTGTGAAAGAACAAAAATGTAATATCCATTTGATTTATATATATATTTCAACATGTGAATTCAGCCGTGAAATGTTACAACAGACAACACAATTAATTGGCATAAATACACAATGTAGCCTGTGTGTCACTTTGTTCAGGCAATTCTAGATCCAGAGCAGTACTAGACTAAGCACACTGCCATTAAATAGTGTGCACGTGGGTTCATTATCTATATCATATATCATGAATGACATACATACAGTACCTCAGCTAATTAAATAGGAGTTTGTCGCTTCTTTCTGCGACTGCCAGGTGGAGCTAGGTTACCTGCAACAAACTGGCTCTTTCCGATCCCAGTGTTCGTGAACTCAAATTGTTGTATTACATCTACAGACACAACAACTTGATTCCATATATCTGTTCTAATACTAGTTGTGGCTGTCCGTGATATGTCATTGCTACCATTACCAGTTATAATGTAAGCATTAAGGAAAGCATACACACAAACACTAACTATTACATGTATATTTAGAAAGCGACATTGGTGTTAGGATTAGTGCATATTCTAATAGGAACACTGAATATTTTGGTGAACTACTTCCAATTTGCACGCACATAGAATAATTAAAACGTATTAATCTGAAGGAGGATACATATTTAACCGTCTATTGTCTGCGAATGATGCTCCTTTGCCCTTTGTGAATGAGGCGTGTCTACTGCCGATGATTGAGGAGACTCTACAGTCAGCACGCGAAGAGTGTCTATCATCAGTGAATCAGGAGCGTCTAGTGTCGGTGAAGTGGTGCTTTTCAGACACGTAGTTTTCCATGTACCTACGATATGAGTATATTGACAGCTTTCTCCTTCCTGGTTGTAACAGAAGGAACAGAAGCAGGAGAGTTTCCCCTGGTGGTGAACTTGTATCCTGCTGATGATGCCATTGCTACACAGTGTACCTGCATACGCCCCTTAATTGGTTTGATGGCAGTGTGGAGGTTTGCGTGGTCAATCTCTTCAACGTGGAAGAATGTTCTGTTTGAATTCGTGGCTGCCTTTTGCTTTAATGGAAAGAGCGCATCACCCACCTCAGCTAAATTTTATTTACAGAGCTCGAAGAGATCTCTGACACCAGTAATCATTGCCTTCCGGTTTGTGACATATCAGCCAGAACTGTTTTTCCGATATTGAATAGCACAACAATCTGTAAATTGCGTACATCTGTTGATCTTTTGCCTTGCTTTTAGCGCTTCTTATGCAAGTGATACAAACTTCTGTACAGTGGCACCATCGTAACACAGATCATCAGACAATGCTACAAAAGATTCGATGTCTGTTGGTGTCCGGTTTTTTCTGTGGCATTTATATATTTCTACCATGGGATGTGCAGTCACATGTGGTTTTGCCCACTGGTAACTCTGAACCTCATCTTGAAGACTGCACATATAATTTTCTGAAAATCTAGTTGATTTGGGAGACATTACTTCGTGGGCTCTGCTATATTGTTCCTGCTGCCGCTTGGCCCAAAAGAGATGTGGGCCTAGACTAGAAACATCTTTACAAAGGTCATTTACCATGTCAGACTTTTCGCCTCTCTCCTCAGCAAGTTTAATACTCGATATACTTTTGCTGTCTTTGGTGATGTGTGGAACATATACTCGCATGTGCAGTAGATGATATTGGTATATCCGTGAAGATCGATAAATAGTTGGTAGTGATCTTTGAGGCTTCCAGACGGACATTTACGACATGGCTGATTCAGCTACGCCCCACTAACATCAAACCGGCCACCAAAATGAACTTCTATCTCTCATATTGACTTGATTTGTTACCAAACTTAAAGTTGATCCGATAAACAGTTTTCTTGAAAATCAGCGTTTCGTTGCCTCATATCCCTATAGTAAAGCTATGGGAGCAATATTGGAACAGTGTTATCTCATATAGTTTTCTTCCGATTCGCTTCAAACCGAGCCAGATTCTAGAACATTGAGAAATCTAAAAAAATCTCCATTGAAAATTTTAAAATCTCCCTTGGGGTCAAGGTCATTCACGAGTAAAGCTTTCCAGTTCTCATGCTTGGCATAACTTACCTCCCTTGCATCATGCAACTTCAAAGATCATGTGAGAGGACACACCTTATTTCATCTCTTTATTAGAAGAGGCCTTATACTATTTGTTCATGGCCACACATCGCAGATTTACAGTTACTTCAGTAAATGTTCTCTAGTTACTTATTGTAATAACTATATATCCTGCCATAATGGTATATCATGTCATTCCATAACAATTGAACATTGGCATGCATTATCAGACACAATCCAAATTAGGCATTACTATGTTGAGAGGGTGGCTCTCTTCGAAATTTCAGCCCTCGTCCACTTTGTTCTAGATGTGAATCTGTATTAGAATACCTCTCATCATCGGCAGCGCAATTACACAGTTCGGAGCATACTAGGTTGTGATTCCTGCAACAACACCATCCTCTGCACTTATTAAGGGATTCAGAAATTCCAGCACCTCAATTACACTGTATCAGGTGTATGATAGATTCTGGAGCAGGTGGGATATTTGACAACACAGAAACAAACCTGTCATCTTCTTTGAGTCATCCTGACTTTAGTGGGTCGGAACATACAGGATCCAGAACAAGATCCTGTTGCCAGGCAGAGGCCTGTAAATGAGCCCGTTTGATGTGTTGCATTCAAGCACCAGAGGTTTGAGGCAGTTTCTTTACTCCTTCATTTGGCTTGAGCTGTTTAAATGGATGCCGTCTCCGATTTGGCTCTGTTTTGGTATCTACATCCTTGTGGCAGATGTTCCTGACAATCAGTAAACATTTCTGCTGATGGTTCCTCTCCTGTGCCAGACAGGGCATTGCATTCAAAACAGTAGAATTTGAATTCATAAATGTAGCGAACATCCCTTTATCCATTTTCCATGGATATGACTTGTTGTATCACATCCTGTAAGTGCACGCCAGTTAATCAAAGCAGATGCGTTTTCAGGCCCCAGTTTATCATATATTGGCTGTAACAATATTTTTTGTCGATTCTCACTATTGCCCATGATTAGTACAACACCTCTTTTTAGTTGCGGTACTCTGTGCAGAGCCAATAGGAGAACATCTGTATCTTGCGCTTATATGTGCACAATGAACTGATTCTTTGCAGCTTTTACTGCATGTAAAATAATAAATGTCTGCTCTTCCATTGGGCTAACTACAACAATATCGTGACACTCAAAGTTGGATCTCATACTCTGACGTGTTACGCCAATCATATTGTCATTAGGGCAGGTCTTGACGAGCTTCTCAGCAAGATACACAGTCAATGAATTTTTTGTGTCATTACTTGCATGGAATCACTTTTGGTCCTTAATGTGGGTAGAATCCTTTTCTATGTAGGACCGGGTTGCTCTTCTTTTCCCTGCGCCTCTCTCTCTCTCTCTCTCTCTCTCTCTCTCTCTCTCTCTCTCGTTCCCTATTTAAGTCATGATGCCTTACTGTAACTATCAAAAACTATACAACTCTGATCATAACGAATTGCCTTAAAATTAATCAGCTTTCACCAGATCTTTTAGTCTTTATGATAAATACCTCCCAATTGCCTTTATACTGATCGGTCAGATTGCATCGACAGTCGGTTAATGTTAGAAACTCATGCTTGCTTATAACTTCCTTCAGGTCAGGATCATTTCTGGATGTACGAACAATTACAAAGAGTCTAGCAAAGAGGGATGTAGTCGCCTTCAATGACAACATAACTTCAGAGCTAACTCTGGTTTTGATATCCTTTGCTGCTGACGTTCATGTGTACAGTTTAACTTTGGTCATCTTGCTCCACAAGTTAACCTTACCAATGACATGCTCCTTCACAAACTTAGAGAAAGCTTCTATACCTCTCTGCTCTGTGTTAAGGATGATTTCTTGTACATTGGGAGAAACGATCTCCTTTGACATGAGCTTGAACATACATCCTGCAGTGTTACCTTCTACAGAATCAAATAATCTGAACAGGTTGCATTGTACTAGGACGTTCTTGAGCTTCTAATTTCCTGTTCGACCAACCCTTCGCTTCTGAAAGGCAGTGGTGTTGTGTAGCCGTGGAAATAGAATGTGAGAGTAGGTTCTCAGTCCCTTCTGTAATGCGTGCTAATTCAGGAGCAGTAAGACAGAATTTGAACAATGCTGTGACATACGATGCAATCCCAGTGATGCCGCCATCACCATTAGTATTCTTGTTCAAATGCTCCATAGCCTGATCTATACCAAGGCGTGTGAAAGGAATTGTATTATTCGTGCTGACAGTAAAGTCACCATTTACAAACTCTTGCCAAATCTCCGCCTCTTTGGTCTTCATATCATGCATTCGAACTATAAACTCAGGTATAGTATGTGCATTGTCTAGTCTATTGTACGCAAAGAAATATATACACAGTTTATCTAAAGAAGACAAATACAATGACAAGTTACCTTCACATTTTGAAATTGCAAGCGGGTCATGACTTGGTTCATGTACATTTGTGCCCAAACATACACAGGACCTGTCTTATGTTCATCACCAAAGTCCTTCAATTGCTTCTCTAGATTGAAAGACTCTAAAGTCATTAAGAATGCATGATGAGCCTTCGGACACCTTTCTTATTCTTGCAAGCTTCTGCAATCCCGTTTACACTTGCATTGAGGGTGTTACAAACTGTTGGATTTTCTTCTAGGAAACCCTCAAACCACAGCCCAAAGAGAGCCTGAAGACATATTTGATGGATCTCAACTCTCCTGTTGTGATGGTTCCCATTGATGATTTGATTCACTGTAACATTGCTATAGCGATCTGCCACCTGCCATTCTTCCTAATGTCTACTCTCCTCAATTGTTCACCCAGACAACGCAGAGCACACAGCATAGTGTGGATAGGTCCTGGACAGACGATCCATTGTTCTTGTACTGTGGTGGTTTTAGATATTCTAGCTTGATGACTTTTTGTACAAGTCCATATCCAAAGTCACTAACAGTTTTCTATGTCGCCCTGATATCAGTGTGTTCAATCCGGTAAGCTAATCCAGCTGTAACTAATGTAGGACATTCATGAGAAGCAGCATTGATTAATGGTAGACTCAAAGCCTTGTCTATTATAGTGAATTATATGCTGACCAGGCAGGCCTTTGTTGCTTTTGATCACACGCTTAGGTAGAGGTAATTAGCTCACTGGTATCTGATGAGAATGAATAAGACAGCCTATATGGTTGATTAACTGTGACAGAATGCATCGATGACTGTTCAACAGTGTGTAAGTCCCCAAGCTGGGCAAGTAGATGTTCTGTACCATCTAGTTGTCCAACGAGAGAGGTATCAGGCTGTAAAAATTTGCAAGTTGACGATTCACCACCAAGCTCATCATGTATTATAGTAGTTGACATAGTTTCAGAAGCTGCCAGGTCTTCACTGTGTAATGTAGTGGCAGCATTAGATGTATATAGATACATCTACTGAGCTGGTTTCTCTGTTTAAGAAGCGATTCACCATCCAAGCAATATTATCTGTTTGTGAAGATTGTAATTATGTATCATATTTGCCCATTTTATAGTTCTTATAATGTGGGCATGCTTCGGGTTTTTTAATTCCTTCAATCAAAGATGGAACTAGCTTGATAATAGTTGGTGAAATGTCTATGAGTTCATTAGACAGCTCATGTGTCTTTCCGATATTCAAGGGTCTAATCACTGTTTCACCTTCGCCAGTAGGCCGCTACACTACACGTCCCATTAGGCGTGCCTATTTTCCTATCTATGTTGTCCATTGATTCACGGATTGATTTACACTTCAAAGTCCTGGAGGCACGTGTTCTTGGACACTGCTAGAGCAATGTTGTTAAAGGTCTTCGTAACACGGTCATAGAATATACCAGCACCACAGTTGCTGAACAAAGATACTTCATTTTTACTTCTGAAGTTATGATACAATCCAACAGGGTATGAACTATCAAACATAGAGTAGAATGCTGAATCAGTTGATTTAGGCTTTAATGCAACATGTCTGTCAGTTTTACAGGCTTGAATAATTGAGTGGGAATGCGCAAGACATAACTTGTGCAAGCGGTTTGCCCTTGTCTCCGTAACAGAAGTGTATCCCCTTGCAAAGTCCAATTCATCAAAGTAACAAGTTCATGTGGCACTCCTTTATCACCACTTTCAATAAGTAATCCATCAGATATCCAGGGGTTTTCCCTTCTGGTATCTAGAATTGACTATCTTATGAGTTTTGCATATTGGTATATCTTACTCATGTTTCTCAGAATGATAGAATGTTAGGCCCTTTTACAGTCAATTAGATTTGGGCCCAAACTCTGAACATTTTTTGTATCCTGTTATTTATAGCTTATCATTGTCTTGCGCATAGCATTATTGGTCAGCAAAATATTAATTAGAAAGTGCTTATTAATCACAGAATTAATTCCAGCAATTGTTAGAAATAGATGATGCTATTACAATGCATTGAAAAGCACAAACACTAATTGTGATCATATTACATATATATTAACTGTGATAAATAGGGGTGTGTTGGAAAAGGATATTTGGACATATACAAATACATAAAAAGGTAGTAAAACAATACACAATTAACATCACAGAACAATGGGCGGTTCTACATATATTCAGTACAACATAAGGCAACAATTCCAAACAATAGTCTTTTGGAGCTAATATATATTTGTGATTGGTATGCACAAATCTGACGAGTCGGAAAGAACATCGATTTGACAGAAATTTAGTTAGTTATGTTATATGCTGTATCGATTGTTAACAAAAGTTCAAAGCAATTCTTTCTCACTTTATTTATTATGATAAATACCTCCCAATTGCTGCAGGAATTGTTTTAATTCCAGATCTCTTCAATTTAATAGATTATTTGGTTGCGTAGTTTGTATCGGAAAGGTCATTTCAGTTCACGGAAAAGTCATCTTGTGCAATATCGGTATGTCTTTAGTAGGAAATTACCAGCACGCTATTTATAGATTTAGAATGTGTACAAAACACATCGATTTAGCTATAAATAGGACATCGGCCTAGTTAATGATTATAAATTGATAAAGTTACATACATCTAAGTTGAACATTTTGTAGTTATTTAGGGGTTAAAATGGACATCATTCAGTTACTGGCAAAGATATTTTGATCCCGCTTTCGGTTTTTATTACACCTAACACTCGTGGATTCTGTGGAATTGCAAATATTTATTATTATTATTATTATTATTATTATTATTATTATTATTATTATTATTGTTATAATAGTCTTATTAAGCAATTCAATAGCAAGCGGTCAAATTTCAAATGTGTTCAGGCTGTAAAACTTCCCATATGGTCCTTTATCAAAAGAAAACAGTCTTTTTGTGATTGGCATTGTCATAAAATATTTTGGAACTAATTTGACTTGGCTCTGTTGCTGCCTATAGCATGTTTATTAAATAGTAGAGACATACAATTTGTACAACGGGTCAGACTATTAAGAGTTAAAGACGGGCCATATATAATCCTTTATGGCGTAATTATTATGACGTCATCATGTACGCCACTTAGCTGATTATGACGTCATATGATATCATTGCTCTGGAAAGCTCCATTTCTGAGCAGATACATTCATTACTTCTAATCCATGTCCGGAAAAGTTCTCAATATTTATATTTCATAAATGAACAGGGATGGTTTCCCAGACAGCAATGACATATCACGCCACAATGAACCTATGCAGTTTACCCATCCATCATATGACATCAATTATGTGACGTGTAGGATGACGTCATATTCAATTACAGCATGAATAACTCTATTTAGTCCATTTTAAACCCTTAATAGTCCGACAAGTTGTACGAATTGTATGGCTTTACTATTTAATAAACATGCTGTTGAATATTTTAAAACTAATTGGACTGGGCGCTGTTGTTTTCATAGGCAGCAACCGCACCCAGTCAAATTAGTTTCAAAATATTCAACAGCTTACGTGTATAGTTTTCTGAAAATTGATTGTCAGGGAGTTCAGGGATTAATAGATCCCAACATGAGTCTGGTGTGGGTGGAGCTTAGGTAGATAATGACGCGCAAAGCTAAAACTGGAAAGGTCCATTATGTATATCTATGCGTTAAAATGTTTTGTCACAAAAACAGCAATATATACCTTTTCTAGCAAAGCGGCTAGAGTATGGATATATTCAAAGTGAGAGTTATGAAAGTGAATATCCAATGTTAAACCTGTGTCATTTCCACCACGTTGATTATTATCTGCAACGCGAAGACATCATTAAATCCTGCGCCACTTCGTGTTTCAATATGGAAGAAATTAATTATAAATTCGAACTTCTGTATTACACTGAACAACCTTTGCTAGATTTTCATGTATTAAATCATGATTTAATGTGCTAACGTTCTGAAACTAGAGCCATACATGTGTTTTAAGGGCTAAATGATTTAATTAATTTTACTCTTATATCAGATTTGGGTCAGTGCGTGCATGTGGAATAAAATGCTTTACATCCTCATTAACCCTTTATTGTCTGAATTTGGTCAAGAAAATCAATATATTTCCTTATTGAATGTTCATTTGCAGGCCAAGAGAAGAATATTTTTGAAAATTTACCACTGGAATGTCATTTCAGTGGTGAAATTTCAAAACTACTCTTTTCTTAGCCTGCAAGTGGACATTCCCCAAGACCATTGCAGTGGCCGGTTTGGGCCGGTTTCGTCATGAAAAGGTTACAGATATTCGTTATTGCAGAATTAATGTCATGTAAATTCTGGACTGGAGTTTCACTTAATATCCTCATTTTCTATTCGATTTCAGTCACGTGAAATCTAAGTGAATGAAATTCGCGAAAAAGCTCAATTACATATTTTTGAACTACCTGACTACGTTTATATAGTGTAACCTGTGTATCCTTGATGATGTATAACTGTAACAGCTGGGCAGCTCCAAAGGCAGCTCTAGACAAACTCGACGTCTACGACCGCAAACACATACGCACCATCACTGGACGCAGATGCCCAGACAGCATAATTTCCAACGGTGCACTATACAAGATGTGTAATACGTCGCCGCTGTCTGTAAAAGTCGCCCAGCAAAGATGGTTCATATTTGGCCATGTGCTAAGGATGTCAGAAAACACATCAGCGCAGATAGCCTTGGAATTCGCCCTACTCGGAGCCATCAAATACAGAGCCAGGAGTGGACGTCCTTGCATAAATCTGCTAAGCGTGCTACGAGGTAACCTCAAGAAAGCAGGATTAGGCACACCAAAGTCAAGAATGGACCTGAGGAAGCTGTTGGCTGAGGACAAGGCACAGTGGGCAAAATCGAAGAAGGACTGATTGCAGCTGTAGGATGTTTCTACTACTACAGCCGCAGAATACAATATTCATACATACATATCTTTATGTAGGCGGTTCTTCCACAATAGGAATATTCATGTCGATGGGTTGGTCAGTTACCTCTTCCCCAACCCCGCCATATTACTATCCACATGAATATCCCCAAAGATGGCACGACCACCACTGCCTCTCCATAAATATTTGTTATTATACTCAATCATCATCATCATCATCATCATCGTCGTCGTCGTCGTTGTCGTCATTATTTAAAATGTATACAGTTTGGAGAAAGAAAAGGATTCCCGCTGTCACTATTGTTTCTCCTGCCACCACTCTGTATATTAGTGACATAGAAAATATGCAAGTCTACATCTATTGACTCAGCTATATTTCTACTAAGATTTTCCTACTGATTAAAAATGCCGCGAAAAGTACTGAATGAATCAGTAAAAAGTGTATTATCCACCACACCATCAAGATCATGGTTATCCTGATTACTAAGATACAAAGCTGAATTATTAACATAAAAAGGTGAATTATTATAAATATCTTCGGTTTCTCATGAATTGTTATAAAATATTTATCGCATACAGGTATAAAGTGTCTCAGTGATACACAGGTCTCAGTCTAATACTTTGAACCTTATCCGGGAGTCAACTTGCCTGTGTTTTGTCTGGTAGTGATTGGTTGTACTTCTGTGGTAGAACACCTGGCTTGCTATAATGACTCCTGCCTTTAAGGCCGATGATAATGATGATGATGATGATGATGATGATGATGATGATGATGATGATGATGATAATGATGATGATGATGGTGATGACGACGACGATGATGATGATGCGACCTCTTCACATCTTAGGACTCCCTGTCTGCTAAAATAATAATAGGGTGAAAGAACGAGTGCAAACGAAAGATACCATTTATATACTCTTTTAGCATTAGGGCTGTCATTTCTTTAAATATTTGAAACTTGATGTGAATTTCAGTGAAGAAATACACATAATATATAAATACCTGACAATAGATTCTTTCTCTATCAAAATATGGGCATTATAAAAGTTAGACTATACCTTTATTGATTGTCTAGCTGTTTTGGTTAATGGGCTAACTTTCTCTTCTTCTATTTTGTGTCCATCAAGCGTTTTACAATTAATTTTTCTATCTACTATTTAAAAAATCAAGTTCATCAAGTGAATCAAATATTATTCTCTTTGAAAACATATCCAAACGGCCTATGACTTTTGCTCTCACAGCCCCATTTGTTAAAGGATTTCTGCCAACATGCTGCTATCCCGTGTTTTGGTGGCTCCTTATATTTATTTAAACTATTTATAAAGAAAATTACATCATTATTGATAAAATTGTTCGTTATATTAAATATGTCTTGGTTATTTTGTGATACGCCGTATCGTTTTAAATATGCATATTTTGTCGTTAATTCTCGTTAATTTCCGGAAGTGATCTTAGAGAGGCAGATTTCGTACGTAAAATGGTCGGCTCTGTTTCTGAATAAATAACTATTTCCTTGATCAGTTTTGTTGAAATACGAACGGTTAGTGACATACTCTGCCGCTTGTGGATGTTTAAACAGATTGAAAGGTTCAGGCATTAGCTTATTTTGTTTTCTAACGGACAAATCTGTACGTAAAGTGTGGCTTACAGCGTATTAGGGGGAAGTAATTTATGTTGTTTACAAACAGAACACTCGAAACTTATTCCGAGCACGGCCTGAGAAGTCGCCACACGTTGTCTTACTACAATTACTGAAACATAAATATACCGGAGCCATACGATGGTTCAAGACAAGATGCTATCCCAACGATTTTCGTGGCTAAAACGAACAAAGAACCCGTGCCGCCTAAAATAAATTATTATCATCATCATCATAGACGAGGTATAAGACATTGGCTTAGCCTCGGTGGATTGTGTCATCTCGTTTCTTTGTTTATATTTGTTACCATGCCGTGTCACTGTGATAATACAACTACAATCTACATTAACACGTAGGCCTACATACCAGATATAAGAATTTTTCTGATGCATAATAAATAAAATTATATTATGTTGAAAAAGTTGAAAATAATTTGACTGAAAGCCATTGCTGTCTTACACAGCATTGACTTCCAGTCAAACTATTTTCAAAATATTCAACAGGTTGCCTGCATGATTGACATAAGATTGGGATACACGTAGCGATGTCGTTGAAGCGATAATCTACTCCAGTCCGGGCCAAGATGGGCCTCTGAAGTGGCCCAGAGGAACAGATTACCTGGGCTGAAAATTGGTTAACCTCTTTTCAGGCTATCCAAATTTGTCCAATTTTAGGGTCTGCTCATCATTGTTGCTGTAATCATGGTCAGCATAAATTTGTAACCATCGTAATCGCCATCATTAGTGCTATCATTGTCTGCCATATTTGCTAGTGCCAGCATTATCAATATTACTGCAATCAAGGTCACCATAAAATTATCACTGTCATCATGATCACTATGATTGTCACCATCACCATTGTTAGTGCCATCATTATCACCATCATTGCGGATGACTCTGATCTGTCGTGCAAGTATATGACGTCATAATCAATTACATCAGTCATCACATGTAGTCTGATGTCACATCCATAATTGAGAGAAATTCTCCGCCATGAAGCTGGAATAGTCTGTCAAGTGTACAAATTATGTCTTTGATGGATGTACTACTTAATAATCATCCTGACGATTCGATTGAATATTTTGAAACTAATTTGATTATGGCAGCAACAGCACTCAGTCAAATAATTTCTAGATATTCAACACGTTACCTTAATAATGGTATTCTGGGAACTCAGTGTTCGATCGATTCCAATACGGGCAAAGCATGGACTAAAAATGGGCAGGTCATAGCTAGAAATGTATCCCTCTATTATTGGTACTCCTACTATTATCTCCATCTGAATTTTTACTTCCATCCTTTTTACTGTCATCATTATCAATCACAATCAACATTGTAAGCGCCATAATTGGTACTCTCATCATGTCACTGTTGTCGTTGGTACCAGTCATCATACTAATAAGATACGGTCATCACAATCATTTTCACTACCATCGTTCTTATCATCATAATTGCCATCCACTTGACAGAACTTTACTATCATCATCATCACCTTCACTGTCACCATCATTATCCCACCCCAACCCCGGTTTAGCAAAAAGTGGGGGATTATGTTTTCGCTTCCGCCCGTCCGTCCGTGCGTCCGTCCGTCCGCCCGTCCGTGCATCCGTCCGTCCGTGCGTCCGTCACACACACAGGTTTGCTTTCGATAACTTTACTTTTACTTGGAATATTGTGACAACACTTCATGGGAAGGTTGGTTATGGTAGTAGGCAAATGCACCTTAGTTTGAGGGTCAGTCAGCCGTCCCTCCGTCCGTTCATCCCTTTGTCTATGAATTTGTGTCCGTCCGTCCGTCCATGTAAATTTGGGTTTTCGTTCAATAACTTTATCCTTGCTTGGAGTATTGTGACGAAACTTCATGGGAAGGTTGGCTATGGTAGTAGAGAAATGCACCTTAGTTTGAGGGACAGTCAGTCCATCCCTCCGTCCATCCATCCCTTTGTCTCTGAATTTGTGTCTGTTCGTCCGTGCATATTTTGTGGTTTCGTGCAATAACGTTATCTTTGCTTGGTGTATTGTGAGGAAACTTCATGGGAACATTGGCTATGGTACTAGGGAAATGTACATTATTTTGTGGGTCAGTCAGTCCAGCCCTCTGTCCATCCATCCATTTGTCTCTGAATTTGTGTCCGTCCGTCCGTGCAAATTTTGGGCTTTCGTTCAATAACTTTATTTTTTCTTGGAGTATTGTGACGAAACCTCATGGGAACATTGGCTATGTTTCAAGGGAAATGTAGATTATTTTGTGGGTCAGTCAGCTCGTCCCTCCGTCCGTCCATACCTTTGGCTCTGAATTTGTGTCTGTCCGTCCGCGCAAATTTTGGGTTTTCGTTCAATAACTTTATTTTTGCTGGAGTATTGCGACGAAACTTCATGGGAACGTTGGCTATGGTACTAGGGAGATGTACATTATTTTGTGGGTCAGTCAGCCTGTCCGTCTATAAATTTTTCTCTGAATTTCTGTCCATCCGTGTAAGTTTTGGATTTTTCATTCGAAAACTAGTGGGATTATGTCATCCCACGAACATGGCTGCCGTTGCGGGGGGGGGATTATTTGATTTATATCATCTAGATATTATTGTTATTGTCAATACTAACACACATCGTGATTGAGCTCTTAAAATGGCGAAGTATTTATTGCAACACGTGTGTGTACACAGCAGATGATTAGGTGGCGCTTCGGACTTCGGGGGATTACAAAAGGAGCTCGGATTGGCTGCTCATAAACCAGTCAGTCATTCATTCTCTATTTACTTTCACCTAGGTTTCGTTCACCTTTTGCAGAGACCACCGCGTATCAGAAATGAGGTCAATGCCAATGAGTCGTGTGTGAGTGCGCTGTCAAGAAGTTTTATCCTATTATGAAGAATTATTGATTTAAGCAAAATGGATTCATTGTACCTCCGACTTCTTTTATTTTCTCAAGTATTGATCTCAATGCGGAGATATTAATCATGTGACACGTTTTGTAATACTTAGAGCTATTTACTTCACGCTTGGTGAGTGAGTACCTCTGGGTAAAAGCTACCATCCATATTATTCTAGGTCAGTCTGATCTACATTTTGGATAATATAGGTGGCTAAGAAAAGTTGATGTAGTGTATTTCAATGACATGCACATAGAACGCAGTTCTTACTTTCTATTTCCTGGGTTATAATCAGTTTCAAATTGAAAGGAATTAAGACACAGGAAGCTTATATTAGGGAAATATGCAGCATTTATTCATGCAATTATTTGTCATATGTTTATTCATTTCATATGTTTCTTCATATTTCAGAGTGATAAATTGTACAAGTTATGGATAACGACAAGAGGCAATGTATAATCAAAGACAAAATATAAGGGCATGATATTAGACCTATATTATAGTAAATCTGAACTGGATAGCATGGATTCGCACCGTCAAAAATTTAATATGTATATTTACAAACCAATAAGACTATTTTTGAAAATTTACCAATGAAACGACTGGTTCGGTAATCTAACCAGTCATCTCAATGGTAAATTTTCAAAAATAGTCTTCTTGGTTTGCAAACTAATGGAAATATTGTAACAACTTTTGGTATATTTATTCACGCTATTGAGAGCAATACATAACGTGGTGTCAGAGCGAACTGAGTTATCCAGTGTACATTGCTGACCCAGATTCTAAAAGACTATTTTTGAAAATGGACCACTAGAATGACTGGTTTGGTAATCTCACCAGTCATTCCATTGATAAATTTTCAAAAATAGTCTTTAGTTGGTCTGCAAATGGACATTATATAAACAACTACAGACATGACATAAGACCTAATATATATATATATATATATATATATATATATATATATATATATATATATATATATATATATATATATATATATATATATATATATCAATGGAATATATAATATATATTGGGGCTAAGGAACTGAGCTTTAAACAATGTCCCGGTATGTTCATTTACTGACTCCAGAGATTTTTTTTTATTTACCACTAGAGTGACTGGTTTTGTAACACAACCAGTCATTCCAGTGGGAAATTTTCAAAATTAGTCGTCTGCTGATTTGTAAATTGACATTTATCAGGACCACTGCAAAAGCGCTAATGATGGAAAGATTGGTTGATCAGCATCTTGTAAATTGATTCATCATGAGCCAATGAGCACAATACACTAATTAATACATATATTGGGATGCGTAAAATGAGTTAAATTAAAAAAGAAATTTCATAATACATGGTTTGTCAATTTAGGGCCCAGATCCAGACGACCATTTTTGAAAATTTACCACCGTAATGATTGATTCGGTAATCTAGCCAGTCATTTCAGTGGTAAATTTTCAAAAATAATCTCCTGGTCTGCACAAAGACATTGCTCAAGACCACTGCAGATGACGTCGTTGACTGCGTTGACCAGTAAAGAGTTTAGATATTAAATTATTATTAGCCCGCCGAGGTGTGGTGAGTCACCAATTTTACTTAACACTTGTCAATTTGTAGTAGCCTTGGGTTAGCAGTGGTAACCGGCTAGTGTTAAATTAATTTCTGTGCATGGCACATGCAGGTAAAACCTTTCTCACTGTGTGACAAAGTATGCACCAGATCCACTTTGCAAATGTACTGTCCCATTTTTTCTGAAAAATAAAATATCTAACGTAATCTTCTACTTGGAAATAGATTCTCAGCTTCTGAGACTTGTCGTTTAAAAACTGATGGCTATTAACACTTTAACACTCATATCAGCCATAAACAGCTTCAGCAGTGGTCTTGAGAAATGTCGATTTGCAGACTAAGAGAAGACTATGTTTGAAAACTTACCACTGGAATGACTGGCTCGATAACCAAGCCAGTCATTCCAGTAGTAAATTTTCAATAATAGTCCTCTCTTGGTCTGCAAATCGACATTTTAAATGAGAAAATTGAAATTTTCTTGAACAAATTCGAGGGTTAATAAGTATGAAAATGCAGGTAACTTGCGTGTAGATCATACAGCTTAACAACTTTCAATAAACTCATATTGCCATGATTGTTGTGGAAATGAAAAGACAAGATGGATAATTTTCGGAGAATCCAAGATCGCCACCAAAAACGTAGACAAATGATATTCAAGATTCTTGTTTGATATGTTGAAACCTCATAGGATTGCTCTACCAAAATTTTGTTGAAAGCAGGCCATTGATTAACATTTACCCGCTTTTAAATGGTTCCGGAAAGTTTTCAGAAAATCTTAGAAATAGCTGCCAAAACATTGGCATAGCAAACTTCTGAATAGATTTTCGCCTGAGCAGTTAATGAGGAGTAGTAGTTTAAACGAATTCACATTTTTCATAAAAATCCCAGATGGGCACAAAAAATTCAAGCAGTCAAAATCTTTTATACAAGTTCAGAAGTGTTGAACACTTAGTATTGACAATAAGTGATGACTGACTAACCCTGTCATAGAAGACTGGGTCATAACAGGACCATGCAATCATCTGACTTAAGCATGTTATTAACCAACACCATTTGGCCCACACAAGTATTGACAATAGCAAATGAGATGCACTGAGTAGTGAAGGGGTGGGCTGGACGCTATTGTTATTCAAATGAGTTCATGGCCTAATTAAATACTGCGTTCTGACTGGTTGTTCCGAATGGGTTGGCGGACGCTATTGTTCTAAATGAGCGAGTGGGCGCAATTATTCTGAATGAGTGGGTGAATGCTATGTGCTATTGTTCTAAATGTCTGGCTACACGCTATTGTCTGTTTAAGCGACATATGCGTGTTAATACATAAATTAATGTGTTTTTAAAAATAGGTATTGACATGCGTGTGTAATGATGAGCGTGTTCTGGCTGATCATGTTTAATGTATTAATGATGTGGGTGGTGACGCCCCCCCCCCCCCATCCACTCATGGTTAAAAAGATATTTTGAAACTAAGTGGCTTCCTATCTCATCGAACATGACTTTTGAATAATGGCATGAACAATGATTACATAAGAACTGAAGGTGACCAGCTATGTGCTATTGTTTTCCTGTCAAAATCCTATCTCGACCAATCAAGATTTAGAACAATAGTGTTCAGCAGCCACCAGCGTGAACAACAGGGCACAGTCGTGTCATTTAGAATGATAGCGTGTTGACTTATGAACAATAGTGCACAGTTGGTTGGTATCCGTTTTATATTTTGAAATTAGCGTTAATTGAAACTTCCTATGTCAAATTAGTATCAAAACATATTCGCTTAAACTACCACCATGGCACAATTTACGTTTGAAAAATCAAAATGTTATAAAACATTATATCTGATGAATATTTTGAAACTAGCACGAATTATAGCTTCCTATGTCAAATTAGTATAAAAAAATATTCGCCTAAACGACTTAGGTTTGAAAAAATAAAAAATGTTAAAATATTGTTAATGTGTAATTTTTCCTGCAGGTATGGTTTGAGTGTTAATGAATCTGTCAATAGTGTTCATCACACACTATTATAAGTTTTATCCTGCACTTTTTGAAGAATAGCATTTATCCGCATGAATGATGGCACCTGCATGAACAATAGCATGCAGCAGTCACTTATGAACAATAGCGGACAGTGCGCACTTATGAACAATAGTGTGCATCCGACACTATTTCTGATTTTTGCCGGTTGTGATGAACAATAATGGTCACCTGCATGAGCAATAGCGACCATCGTCCACCTGCCTGAACAAAATTGTTGTGTTCTATAATTATATTAAATTTTATTTAATATAATTTAATTTATAAGGCATCATCAACTCCAAGCCAACTAGTTTCAACATTTTCGATAACTTATATGAATATATTTATATTTATTTATTAATTAATTTTAATTTATAAGGCATCAACATCGTTCAGTCAAATTAGTTTCATCAACTTATATGAATATATTTAATTTATATTTATTAACTTATATTTATTAATTTATATTTAATTAAATTTATATGGTATCATCAACTTCCAGTCAAATTAGTTTCAATATATATTTTATTTAATAAAATAATATATTATTTTAAACCAAATAAAAATGATAAAAATACATATCAGCTGTTCCTGGTGTAATTTTCAAATATTCCTCCTTGACATTTTATGACTTTTGAAAGTTATGTGGTGTAAAATTCAAATAGCGAAACTCAGCTAAACACAGTGAAATACATGCTAAATCAATGAAAACTCGATAACATACAATATATAGTAGTAGTATATAAATAATATATGCATAGGACCTATATTTAAGGAGATATAGGCTTTTAAATGTAAATGCTATAAATTATATCAGCAAATGCTCATTCTAGTAAAGTTATAGAATGAATGAGTGATAAAATTTAGCATTCGCTTTAATACCTCACCAAAATTATGACAACGAGCGCTAAAATGTTCAAACGGTTTGTCTCGAGTGTTTCTGAGGCATACAAAATACTGATTAAAGGCGCATGACTATGCATATGGACCTTTTTGTAATTCCTGCATTTATCTCATGTATTTAAATATAACGTATTAAAAGATAGTGGTTCCAAATATTTTTTCATAAAATGGTTGGTGGGTCAACTAGGCGTGCTAACACAGATATACTCAGAGATACATGGGTAATATCTATACAAACTTTATTACATCTGACGAATATCATTATAAGTATATTTAGTGTATATCTCATGTATTTCTGGAGATATATCATTTTAAAAGATTGTGGTACCATATATTTCTGCATAAAATGGATGGTAGGGTCCACTAGGTGCACTAACGCAAAGATACTGATAGATTGATGGCAATATCTATACAAATTATATTATATTCGCCGAATATCATTATTCATATATCTATATATCATTTATCTCATGTATTTAAGGAGATATAGCACATTAAAAGATAGTGTTAGCAAATATTTAGCATAAAATGGGTGATCCGTATTCTACATTTTTCTATTTTAAAAAATATACCTATAATTTAGTTTACTCATCTGATAAACCTCTCGCCTGGTATGATGCAAACCAGTTAGCATAGCCAATACTGATTTGAAATATTAGCATGCGATACATGTTCTATCATTCTCTAGTCCTATTTTGAAACCTTAGCAGTGTGTGTGTGTGTGTGCGTGTGTGCGTGCGTACGTACGTACGTACGTACGTGCGTGCGTGCGTGCGTGCGTGCGTGCGTGCGTGCGTGCGTGCGTGCGTGCGTGCGTGCGTGCGTGTGTGCATGCGTGCGTGTGCGCATGTGTGTGTGTGTGTGTGATGTAAGGATAGCTAGCCAGGCATCTCTTTTACTATTTAATAATCATACCGTTGAATATTTGAAATTAATTTGTCATGGCGCTGTTGTGGCCATATGCGTGTGTGTGGGTGCATGTGATGTGAGGGTAGCTAGCCAAGTATATCTTTTAACTATTTAATAATCATACCATTGAATATTTTGTAACTAATTTTCCATGGCGTTGGTGCCATATGCATGTGTGTGTGTTCATGCGTGCATGTGTGCTGTGAGGATAGCTAGCCACGCTATAGTAAAATGATGACCAGTGCGTAGAAAGACATAATTTTAAGATTTGGTGGCAGCTTGAAAAACGGCTTGATATTGTTTTGTGATGTTTGCGTTGGCATAACTCTTTAGCTTCACGACACCATTTGCATTCGCAACACTCATCTCTGAACTGGTATTGATTATGAATTAATTTATTAAGATTACGTTCATTCGGTTCCTTAAGGTATTCGGTTCCGAATTTCGGTAATAATAATATTTACTGGATGTCGTACCGCTACATCATTATAGCTATTCCACTCGATGCACCCACAATGTATCAGAGTTGGATTCTAGCCATTCTTAAAGTCAAAGAATGAATGCCCAGTTATTACAATTTTCCCCTATTTATAAACTTTCTTTGTGCTCATAACGGTTCATGTCAATAAATGTTTTCTGAAATCAAATGTTCAAAATCAGCTTGCGCAATGCACGTGATTGAAGTGTTGAAGTAGCTAATGGGATTATTATGCAACATGCGCACACCTATGTTATGGCACTGTCTGCTTTAGCACTTGTGTTGAGGTTAATTTTGTTCAATCGGGTAAAATCAGCTGCCACTTATGCACACGTACCAACACTCGAAGTCGGAGTGTCAGACAGATGGATATGTGACAAAATGTTTGAAACATTTTTGATCTAGCGATATTATTATTTGGAGTATAGAAAAATGTATTTGTTGCACAACTTTGCATACATCTTATGTTACCACTCAGAATTCCAGCATTGGTACATGGCAGAAATCCTACACTTCATTCTCTATATTCGATTTTAATAAATTATATTAATCACATTATAAAATTCATTTAGAATCATGAACAACTGAACATCGTAATCGTATAAAATGTAATGTTAAAATGTATAAACTATATTTCAGCATGGCGGACGAACAACAACAAATTATTTCGATTATAAGGGCATTTCAGATACCGAGACCAGTGCCTCCAGTTATCCTTATACCTATACCGAGGTACATACCTAGACTGCCAGGGTATGTATCTGTGTGGTGCTTGCCACTAATCCATTGGCATAGTCGTGGTTGATAATTGGCATTAGGTGACAGACATACAGACCATCTGACAGACTGACAGACATGGGCTGCATTGATAACCAGTTCTGATCTCGAAATGAGACAACTGTGGCCTGGTAACATTCTCTCATAGACTGGCTAAATGTTATCAAGACATGATTTTGACCCTCACATTAAACATTCATATGAACAGCTGAGACTGAAAATAGACCTATTTTATATATAGACACTAATAATATATAAATAATTGTAGTCAGAATATTGTATATATAGGGTATATAGAATTATAGACGATACCGCATGTAGTCAGCATAAACATCCCACCTCCTAGCCACATATCAAATTCACACACCCTCACACTGCACATGACAAAATGTTTAAAAGACTTTTTGATGTAGTTATTATTATTTGTAGTATAGAAAAAATTAATTTGTTGCGTGACTTTGCATATGCATTTATGTTACCACTCATAATTCCAGCATCAGAACGTGGCAGAAATCCCACACATCATTCTCTATCTTCTATTTTTATTTTTGTTCTGTAAATCCCTGACAGATAGACCTTACACAAAAGTTAGTTTTCCATATTTTTATTCACTATCATTACCACCTGTTTCAGTATCATTATCATCTAGATGGGTACATATGAACTCATGTATCAGGTACGAATGTAATATACTATGTAAAACCCATTGAAAATGATGTTGCGGGTATAGGACTATGTACCAAATTATCAAAAAAGTATCAGTATTTTGGTTCCAAAATGCCACGCATCTTCGATAGACATATGAGCACATTTTGTATTCCATATCATCAGTCACTGTGAACTCACTTGTAATCAATTATGTCTTATCGCCTATACGTAAATGATTGCATTAAGAAATGTATCGCATGTAATTGCTACTGCATAATTTACTAGAAATAGTGCTGCAGGTGATATTTATACAAGCATTTTCCTCAAATATATATTGCACAGATTATGAGCGAGACATTTTCTAAAATATTTTATGTACCCGTACGACCAAAGCGTTTGGTATTTCTCATCTGTATTTCTACAATAAATCGGAGTAGAAATACTGACAAATCTACCATACGAGTGCAATCATTGTGAATCAATTACATGTTTCTATTACGCGTGAGAAACTATTCAAATTGTTACATCTGGTTAACAACAAGTCATCAACTGGTTGACAGCATGTAGCCAACTGGTTCGCGACAAAGGTCTTAAGGTGTGCACTGTACAGTACTTGTGCACGCAATGTGTACACCAATTCGTGGGATCTTGTAATTTTGCAATCTACTTATATTTACGTTTGATGGACAAAGGATTTCAAGTACTATGCCACCCCAGAATCGAATCATATTACATTGTATCTTTATGTGCAGCGGGAATTTTCCTAATTCATTATAGATCATAATATTTGGTGTATTCTTTTTCATGTGCAAAGGAATTTTTGTAATTTTATTTGGCAGGTCTGAGGCAGATCAGTTTTCTCAAACCCCAAATTTCAGATGCATATAACATCACTAGTCAGATAATATAGTAAAAAGTGCATATGCCTATTGTAAGTCAATGGACCATTCCAGATTTAGCTGTTTAATATTTTAAAACTAATTTGACTGGTTGCGGGACACTTTATTGGGACTGACCAGGGAAAAGCTGAGGCAATCTGAGAATGGTTCAAGGAACAGTTCACTGACAACGATGATGAGCCTTTGCACCCGTTCTCAGGAGACCCCCGGCCATCAATAACACCAATTAAAACAGCAGAAATTGAGAAGGCACTTAAAGCCCTGAAAAATGAACGTGCATTTAGACCTGATGGCATGAGCAATGAACTATTCAAATATGCAAGTGACATTATCTCAAAACCGATCATGCACCTAGTCAATTCAGCTTTTATGCACCACCTTCCCATCGACGCTGCAGGCCAAGGCACCCTTATCGCACTACCCAAGCCCAAGAAGCCTCATGGGCCCCCAGCCAATCTGCAGCGCATTGTGCTCCTCAACAGCATACGAAAAATCCTATCCAATGTTAGTCTATGCCGCATCCTAGACAAGATCGATTGCTTCACTGGATCATGTCAAAGTGGCTTCAAAGGTGGACGCAGCTGCGCAGACATTGTATTGCCTCAACGCATGCGTGTGTCGGTAGTCATGTCCAAACACTGGGACTTCCACAAATGGGCATTGACATGTCATGAGCCTTCGACTCAATTAAATGCTCAAAGATCCTCGTTGTACTCCGCTAGGCCAGTTGCAATGAAGATGAGCTACAACTAGTGATACTACTACTTGCACGCATCAAGCTGAGAGTACGGGTTAAGTCAGTGAAGTCTGTAGAGTTTGAGACATCAATCGGCTCCCCACAGGGAGATGTTCTATCTCAGGTGCTTTTCACCTGCTACCTTGCTGCTGCATTGAAATCTGTGTGGGAAAACTCAACAAGACCACCCACCCCCTCCCGGTATCAATACTGGTCATGCCACTAGAGATGGAATATGCCGACGATGTGGACTTCATAGATGAGGAAAAGAAACCCCTTGACGAACTTCTCCTAATAGCTGCAAGTAGACTAAGAATTGAGAATCTCCTTATGAATGAATCCAAAACAGAGTTCACCCACATATACCTATTGACAAAGCATGAAACTATAGAAAATGACGAGCCACTTCGTGGCGGCGAACCATGGAAGAAAAGTAAAATCCTGCGCTGACTGCTTTGCAGTACTACTGACATTTCTATATGCTGCGTCATGGGGAACATGGCTTTCCATCCTTCTGGAAGCTATGGATTCGTAGATCAAAGATGCCCTTGACAAAGAGGCTACGTTTATACAATGTAACCCGAGTATCCTCGATGCTGTATAACTATAACAACTGGGCAGCTCCAAAGGCAGCTCGTGACAAACTCAATGCCTGCCACTGCAAACAATTGCGCGCCATCACTGGACACCGATGGCCAGACAGCATAATTTCCAAGGATGTGTAATACATCGTCGCTGTCTGTATATGTCGTCCAGCAAAGATGGTCCATGTTTGGCCATGTGCTAAGGATGCCAGAAGAGACATCAGCACAGGGAGCCTTGGAATTCATCCTACTCGGAGCCAGCAAATACAAAGCCAAGAGAGGACGTCATTGTATACATATGCTAAGATTCAGTACACTTAAGTCAAGAATGGACCTGAGGAAGCTAAGGATTTCGGCTCAGGACAAGACACAGTGGGAAAAAGCGAAGAAGGACTGATTGACAATTTACCTTTAAACATACATTGGGTATCATTAATATTCATCTTGAATTCCTTTTCATAACCTGACTAGGGTCACAAATGTACCTACCTATCCATCCACCATAGGTCATCATAATTAACTACCTGAAGTGTAGAACGAATGATGTAGATAAGTACATCGTGAACACACAATTGAAGATGGACTATGCATTGTTGTACGAATTGTACATCTTTACTAGTTAATAAAGATCGGTTGAATATTTTGTAACTAACCAGATAACATGTAGACGCTGAGCTAATGCTGGCAACAGGTTGGCAAATCGCATCTGTCATTACAATGTCGCCTCGACTTTGGACCTGCTTTGGATGTATCATTTGTTTGCCAATGTTGGGCCAATGTTGGGCCAATGTTGAACCAGCATAGGAAATTTCACAGAAAAATCAATCAAAATCGACATAACATTCACCTTTTAATGTTTTTAAATTATGCTCCATGGTGTGCTATTTAAAATATCTTCATAGTTTTATGTCTGTTGGCTCAACGGCGACCCAATAGTGTATTGTCTACATTTGGCCGATGAACAAAACTATGATGGCCATATCCATTTTTCCCTTTCCAATATGTGCACGCACAGGGCTCACATACAGGTGCACACACGCGCATGCAGAAAATCATAAAATTATGTTTTATACACCATCATAGCATATAAAAACATACACACGTACACATAAGCGCATACATATGAACAGACATACACACATAATACACTCATTCACAGACCTACAACATGTCTGTACACATCGCTATTCCTTCACCACGTGCATGTATGGGTGCTATTGTTATTAAACATCATTCATTCATTTTGACAGGAGCTGCAATATATCTGTACACAGATTAACACCATAATTTCTGTAAACATTTTTGAAAAAATAGTAAATGGCTGATTAAACTATCTTTAAAGACATATAGCTCCTTAAATATGCTAGATACATGATTATTATCTATATAGTATTATATGTACAACGTCACTAAGTTTACCTATATATTGTCCGCGTAATGTTGTACTTTGCTCTGGATGATGATTTGAAAATCACATGGCCCACAGGGCACGCATACAGGTGCGCACATGCACATACACGCACGCGCGCGCGCGCGCACGCACGCACGCACGCACGCACGCACGCACGCACGCACGCACGCACGCACGCACGCACGCACGCACGCACGCACGCACGCACGCACGCACGCACGCACGCACGCACGCACACACACACACATTTTTGAAAAAGAAAAGCAGAGTTTGGATAATTATAATGTAACAGTCATATTTTCCTTACCATTCGACGTGTTCGCTGTATTCTACAACGAATGAACGATATTGTAGCCGTCAGAACCGCCTTTGAATCCGCCTCGTCATCGCTTTTCATGTCAATATCGGGTCTATTATGGGTTCTAACTGATCCTACGGTTTGATACAAGTAACAAACTCCTCGTCCGACAATGCCTTGCTGTACAACGGCAAGGCAGACACGTGCGGAAAACGTATACAAATTAGCAAATGTCAACTTGTCAGCTGTAATCAGCTGGTAATGGCAAATTTCCCTTCGTCTAAGATGACGTTACGCCGACCACGTGACCGCGTAGCTAATTGAAGTTCGGATTTATTCGTGAGGAGTAAATGGATGGCCAACTACTGCGTTATAAAATTGTTAATATTTAACCAGTTAGTTAAATTTACTCAAATATAAATGCAGAGAAGTGAATACTACTAGTATACATCAATATTTAATTTTTGGCAGAAATCCTTTAACCTCTTCTACGCTGACATATCAATCTTGGCCACTCTCTTCAAAATTCAAAATTTGCTTTACCCTATGGACAGATCCGGACGAAATTGGAAAAATAATGGAAGTAATGTATATATGCATTGCTTCCATCTTTTCATCTCGCATTTGAATAAAATGGGTTGAGTCTTAATTCCTTGAAATTATTCAGTCACATTTTGGTCTAGTAAAATGGCTCGTAGTGATAAAAGTTGTGGGAATATCTTGTGCGTGTCTTTTCACATAATAACCTGACTGTGATATCACCAGAGTGTGCTGAAAGTGGTACTCTTCAGAATCGAATCGGTATTTCGCCAACAGCGGGCAATATAGATAGGACACCCTTATCGCCACGGGCAGCCAGTTTACCCAAAGGCAATCGCCCTATAGGGGCATACCGCTGTCGCTGTGGACATCAATTTCGTCCGCATCAGTCCATATATATATACATATGCTGGGAATTGCTGTGTAATCACCTTGATAAGTCTAAAGAATTGTATGGTAACTTTTATTATGCGTAGAACATAACTTATGGAACTTATAGTAATTTTGACGTCTGCCATTTCCTTTTTAAAATAATCACATGTGAATATATAGTAGTATTCATCCACATAATTTGGAACGTCTTTGTTCTCTTGGTATGCCCTCCCAGCACTCTGTTTCCATAGGTAAGCAGTGGATTGTTATTCAGAAGTGGGTAAGAGAAATTCACCTTTCCACTGTATCCACCCATCATATGGGGTCGTAATCACGTGTAGAATGACATCATACGCAATGACGGCATTATGACGTCATGAATTAAGTAGGTTAGTACGTCACGAACGCATAATTGAAGGCGTTATTGTACGAATTGTATGGCTTTAATATTTAATACATATTCTATTGAATACGTTGAAACTAATTTACTGAACATATTCAACAGCTTACGTGTATAGTTTTCAGGAAATTGATACTTAGGGCGTTCGGTGATCGATCAATCCCAACACAGCGGAGTGTGGATGGATCTTAGCAAGCGGTGGGAGGGGCATAGCTAAAACTGGAAAGATCCAATCTCTGATAATCTGTTAGATGGGATAAGTAACATTCTTGTTTAAAATGGTTTTTGAATACGTAATATTTTTTCCGTTCGACATTTGCCCTTCCAATCAGTGACTATATTGGTCCTTGAGAACTTGATTTATATTTTTTGCTATCACATTAATATTGTAGTTTGTTGTGTCCAGAGATAGCTATACACAATTTCATCTAGAACAGGTTTTCCTTGATAAAAACCTGTTATTGCTCCCAGTTTTGCGTGTAACCTGCAAACATATATCTATAAAGTGTTGTTGACAGCTTTTTTTCTTTAGCGCTAAGGAATTTGTGGCAGAATTTTGCTACATAATGTTTAACTTGTATAGATATTGGTAGCTTGCCTGTTTCACTTAGCAGCATATACTTTGGCGTGCTTGACGTGCTCCGTTTAACGTGTAAAATATGTCTAATAAAATACGTCTTAGGCTGGTCCAGTAATATTGACCGCAACATTCATTTCCAACTACATCTGAGCAATATAGTAGGATCTGGTCTATTAGTTCTGCCTGCTCTGTTGCTCTCTGACAAATTCCAAATAAATCGAATGGTTTTTTTTGTCTGTGAAGAACTAGTGTATCTATAAAGATGTGCAAGGTAGTGGTGGTGGTGGTGGTGGTGGCGGCGGTGTGGTGTGACGGGTGGAGTGGGGTATGTCTATATAGATAGATTCGTTCGGCGCGGAGATTTGGAGAGTAGGGCCAAGCCTGTTAACTCTCAGCTCTATGTCCATCAGCCGCCTACTGAATAGGTGGTTGAAGTCAAGTATATATATATAGGGGTTAAGTTGATACGAAGGAGTTTGTATGGGTATGTTTAAACACAGTCACACTTAGATAATTGCCACCTGTATACGAATACTCGTGCTGATCACTGGGTGTGATCTACGCAGGAGTGCGTGTGAACAGTGATCAGCACCAGTCTTCATTTATAGGCGCAAATTATAAAAAAAAAGGAAAAGAGTAACCGTCTTTAAACACACCCATACAACCTCATTTCTAGGGTAGGGTGAGGTTGCAGTAGTATTTCAACGAAATTGCCACAAACTGGTGATACTATGGCGACGATTAATCTGAGGTGGCGGGAAATCGAGGGAATTAACGTACTGGGCAAACGTTCCTGCCCTTTTAATAGGCAAGAGGGTGGCAAGAAATCGGGTGGCGAATTTATTCGAGGAAGCACTGTATTTATATATACATACGGAGAAAAAGGGTAACTTGCCTTAAAAATGAGATATATCAAAATTAGTGATACATAGGAAGAGAACATTAACATCAACTTATGTATATACCATTTTATTTTCTCAATTAATTACAAAGGCGACGTCCCACAAGGGTGGTCGGAGGACAACTGCCTACAGTCACGAACTAGTATATATATGAAAGATAGGGTTAGGGTTAGGGTTAGGGCTATGGCGAGATTAGCCTAGGTTCTCTTGCGTTGTTGATTTAGGCCAACTCGCAAAAGATAGCACACATAACACAACACGATGCTGACTTTGACCACGCGTGCACTAGCTTCCCATTTGCTGCATGTTAACTGCTTTCATTTGTTAACCATCCATCCATTCATCAAACGAGTTGACGGATACGATTAAGAAAGTGCCGGTATTCGATTATTGTTAGCGTCCTGTATTCCTGCGGCTCGTCTGACCCCGCTCGACAGTGCCTCATACATCATACACGCGTCAAACGCCATGGACTTCAGACCGCTCCTTAGCTTCCAATATAATTCATTATGGAAATGGAATTTCCGGATACACAATTGTATTTGAGAATTCTTGAAATATCTCGCGGGACTGTCCAATCTGTGTTTAACCATATCATTTGCGGTTATAAAAAGAATGCGTCAGTAAAGCCCGTGTTTAACCAGGTGGCCGAGGTATCTAAATTTAAGAACACCTGGCACATCAAACTACTTTTAGTTTGACCAAGTGGGTCCCTTCTATGTGAGAATAGCAACTAATTAGGCAGGTACAACCATTTCAGGTTTTTGCTCCATGTTCAGAAATGGAAAACCCCTACAAAGCCAAAACGGCTGCAATCCAGTTTTAACGAAAGTCACAATATTCGACCTATACATTTGCTTTTTTGTAGAAGTAATTCTTCTGAATCGGAATCTACATTTACGTCTACGAGTACATTTTCCAGGTGTTTCTCAGGTGTTCCAGTGCACCGACAACCAATGTAACAAGTCATGTAACAAGAAACTCATCATGAATATGAATAATTCCTACTGGAACAACCTGTTTTGCACTTGTAGGATAATGACATCGATATGCGCCCATGCCAGCGGTCAGTTGTTGATTAGATTGTGTCTGGTGCTTTTTCCTTTGTTTCCCCAGTTCAACCGAAGTACTTGTATGGCGGTAAATGTGTTTGTGCCAAATAAGCAAGTTTGTTAATTATGGTAGCAAGCGCACATCGCTTTACATGTTGTCTGTACGAATCATGTGTATGCCGAGATAGTTTGACCCAGGTGCTGCTGTGATCTCGTGAATTGGCAGACAGTTGTTCAGCTCCAAAAGAGCCTACAGCTGGTGCAAACACGTTAATCATTCCGTGCTTGCATTTTATACGTGCACGTAACGTTAGTTTCATGAGTATGTACACCTGAGAAGACAGATTTTGTTTTGCATGGATGGTGTGCATAATTATCTGAGTGTCTTCTTAAGTTGATTATGTCCGTGTTTTTCGAAGAAAAGTGGGGCTTGTGCGTTCTCGCCTGTGTGGACGCATGTGCCTGCGTGTGTGTATGTGTACGTGCTTGTGCGCGTGCGCGCGCGCGTGAGTTGCTAAGTGAATTACCCATATGAGTTTTGAATGCATGGGAGAGTGTTTCAAAGGACAAATGGATTGCAACACAACTCCTACAAAACCTTTGGACGCAATTCTACCATATGTGGTATGCACGTCGCGCATATGATTGCGGAGTGCACGAGAACATTCCCATTTCATTTCGCCACAGAGGGGTAAACTGTCAAAGCGGTGAATGTGAGGATTTGCGGTTAGGCGTCATCAACCGAGCAATCTAGTTACAGCTCTGGAACACATGACGCCGCCTGATTGATAACTAATAGCGTTGTGTCTCTTTCGCGAGAGTTCTCCCAAAATAGAGTTCAATTTCGGCGTGGGCCTTACCGTCCATACTTTACATATGAAATTGAGACGGGTAGCCTTATTCAAGATTCAAGATTCAAGATTCAAGATTCAATATTATTTATTTGCTTCTTGGATACCAATTTACATATTTTCAATACATGTTGTCAGCCGAAGGCATTGCCTATTTTGATTTAGAGCAAAGAAGTCGACGGCTTCTGGGGCAGGGTAAAGCGTGTTATCTTCAAATGAATTGCCCATATAGTGTATGGTCTGGGTATCTGAGAATATGGTGTCAGGACATTCCATGGCGGGTAAATTGCACATAAATCAACATGCTTCTCATATCTCGTGCACATGTGTCCCCATTTAACGGGATATGAGAACCTTTATATTAAGGAATACATATGGCTGTTATATCTTCAAGAATACATATGTTGGAACCTTGGGTAAACTCATTATCTATACCATTGCCGGTGCAGGGTCGCATATAGTCATGTGGGAATCGAACATTGATTCTTGTTTTCAATGAACCCTGAAACCATTGAAATTCCAGTGTCTCAATTTCAAGATAATTATACCTAAAACATGTTGAATATTTTAAAACTAATTTAACCGGAACGTGTTGCTCTTCGTCGTATTATTTTCAGAATATTCAAGTGAGATTTTCCTTACACGATAATGAATGTATCCTTTTTTATTTGTGTGTTAACATTAGCATTAACACGGTACGTAAATAAGAAAGAGATGAGTAACGGAAGATGCTCACAGTTCTCGTGTTCCGTTAGATATAGACACTTTTGCACGAGATATGAGATGCCTGTTGATTTCTGTTCAATTTACCAGAATGCCATACTACCCAGCGTGCAATGCTTCCCGGCATGCAATGCCCTGACGGGACTCGATATACCAACGAACATAAAAACCTGGAATACTCAGTTTGCTTCCCTTAGAGTAATAGCCAATGGATGAATCCATTTTAACCTCGCCCCACCTATATATAGCTAAGCTCCACCCATGCATCGACCGAATTGGGATCGATCGATCCCTACACTCAATCTTAATCTCAATTTCCAGAACACTATAGTTGTTGAATATTTTGAAAATGATTTGGCTTGGTGCTCCCAGTCAAATTCGTTTCAGGATATTCAACAGCATGTTTATTAAATAGTAAAGACATACACTTCGTTGCCTACAAAACTATTTAGTCTGTCATCAATTAAGCGTTCCTGACTAACTTATCTACGCCATTCATGACGTAATTGATTATGACTACATCCTACACGTCACGTAGTTGATTATGACGTCATATGATAGATGGTTAAACTGGAATCCTCCAGAAATAGATGGGTCCGAGCTGTCGCTCAACTATCTGACATCATAATCAATTAAGGCACGCGTTAGCTGACGTCACACTCATAATAACGAAGCTCAGTCACGAAATCAAAATGTCTGTAACAAAATTGTACGAATTGTATGTAGATTTTTTTTAATATAAATTTACAATTTAATACACATTCTGTTGAATATTTTGAAACAAAATTGTCTGGGAGCTGTTGCTGCCATATGCCACAGCATCCCCGAGTCAAATTAGTTTCAATGTATTTAAAGATCTTTAAGGGCATAGTTACCTCGAAATTAGATTCTGGGAATTCAAGTTACAACGTCTCAAATCGATCCCAACACAACTGAAAAGTGGGACAAGCTTATTTAGAAATATGCGTGACATGGCTAGAAATGGATGTCTCTATTATCTGAATGCCCAATGACCTGGTAATCACCTCTGCGTACATCGAATGACCAGCTATGGCAAATGTGTTTGCAACACATATTGATCGTATTCGATTGGCAGTGCGAGTGCTCGTTAGCTTTCTTGTCCGGGGATATCACCTACATCTATATTTAATAATAGTCTGCTAAATTAAGTTAGAGAAAACTAACTCACGCTGTTCTCAATAAGAACAGCATATGCATTGTAACCTGGTTTACTTGGCCATCGGAACACCGACGATGCAGTAAAACATAATGTGTCTTCGTTATCTATTACATAACCTACGATGGAGTGAGCCAATAACTACGAAAATGGGCAATTCGTTAAAATGAAGGAACTGTGAATTGGAGACGCCAGAGTCGACCCAAGCAGAAACCACGGGAAAACATTCTTTACTGCATCATCATCATCATCGTAATCATCATCATCATCATCTTTGTGTGAAAACGACTAGGTCAGTTGATGAAGGCGAAATTGCAATGTTTGATTCATCATCTTTATTTCCCTGTATCGTTGATGTACATTAAATTGTGCGCAATGAGACAGCATTTGAATCTGTGTCATGTTCTGAACTTGTAATAACCGAATTATGATAATGATGATAGCAGTATGAAAAATCACATTTAGTGTGGGACAGAAATTTCTGTCTACGTCAATATGAAACGTAACCTTGATGGTCTTACAAGAATGGATAAAGAGTCAGCGATAAGTGTAGTTGAGACGTTGGTCTTAAAGTCTTGACCTGAGGGGTAAAATATACTGTCTTAGCGAACCAGAGAGTATGTTCCCAAAAGTATCATTGCCTAGCTTCATAGTGGCATCGTTAAGCATGTTCTACAACACCTTACGGACAGTGTCTACGGCAGTTAGCCGAAGCTGTCAGTTTGTGTTTGCTAACATTCCATGTCGGTGTAAAGAGAATTCCGCTATCGTTAGATATGACATCAGCAACTGTTGCGTATATTTCCCTGTGATTAAACAATGGTATTTATATGCCACGCGTGCATTTATCGGACTAGAGGGTGCTGGGGTTGGCTGAGGTGTGTGAAGATCGTGTTAATGATGTAAATGAACCTAAAGTTAAATTATCCATGGTAAATCGTGTAATGTAAATTCAATTTAAGTAAGTTTCTCCCATTAATGGCCTTTATTTACAATGATCAGCCTGTTATATATTGTACTATGGCGCGGGAGACAGCGAAAGATCCACCCCGATGATTCATCTGACCATCCGCTATTAAATAGTTCATCTGCATTTTCATCAGCCCTGCCTCTATTTAACCAAGTGAGCATAGACTTTTCTGTCCGAGGATGACTTATGCATCAAATACTACGTACATTTTCTGCTCGGTCATATCGGTACCGTATTCCACCTCTAATCAAGGCAGTAAGATGCCCCTGTATGATCGCTCAATGAAATGTACATTCCCCTTATGAATAGTCTGGGTGATAAAGCAGATAGATGCACTCATTGTCTTCTTCTATAGCTAGATAACAATAAGGCAGCTGATTGAAACTGATGGATAATTTGCCGAACAGTTTGGTAATGTTGTTGCCGCCTTAGTCAGTAACAACTTGTAATAAGATACGGTCACATTGTTCTTGAAATCTTAAACAGGTGTGCCAATTAACATTCCTGCTGATTATTTTGAGAATACTTTGACTGAAAGTTGTGGAATTTTAAATATTTTTTAAATCTGGAGCACGTGTCACTCAATATAGTTTCACAATAATTTGACTGAAAGGTATAGCCGCCGAAGAATGCAACAGCTTTCAGACAAATTAATGTCAAAATATACAACAGTTTTCTTATATGAACTTTTTAAATTGATACACATAGAATGAGCATTATTGAGCCATACACTACCGATAATAGAATATAATCTATTAATATGACGTCTGATATTTGAAACGAATATGGTGTATGAACATTGCATGCTGGGTCAATTTCCCTATAATTAACGGGAAATGAGAGCTTTGACTTAAATGTTAGTGCACCCACCCTAGATATACATTAATACATGTAAGATATTCAAGAGTCTGAATATAAGTACCATAAGTATCCATAAGTAGTTTCTGGGCGAAACGTAATTCATATGGGTCCAGATCTTCACCATGTGTATTTGCAACTTTTGTCATGGTATGTCGCGAAATATCGATCGGGGTGTTTTACTTAATAGATAGATAATATCTTGATATTGCCAGTGTCTGCCAAGCCGCATTTCAAGGGTTTTAAGTGTGCGTGCATTCATGTTGTCTTCTGGAATACTATTTCAAGGCCCAGCTGCTCTAATGGAGAAGTCGTTCTTTCACAATCTAATCTTCACTCTCTTCTTGAATACCTTCAAGCTATGTCCTCGTGTGACATACTCACTAAGTACTATCTCTAGGCTGATTTCAATGTCATATGTCCCGTGAAGCATTTTATATAATTCCACCATTTCTCCCACCCACAATCTTCGATAGGCTAGTGTAGGGAGCTTTAGTAGTTGCAGTCGCTCTACATATTTCAGGTCTTTAAGTCCCGGAACCAGTTTAGTTGCTATTCTCTGCACGTTTTCTATGGTATTTACAATCTTTATGCGGAGCGGATGCGGGCAGAGTTTGCATACTCTAAATGAGGTCTAACCAGTACCTTGAACAGCCATCTGAATGTGTATTGATCCAGAAATGTGAAAGATCTTCGGATAACCCCCATTACTTGTGCTACTTTATTCACTTTTTCGCATAAATGCGCTTCAAATGACAATTAGCGGTTATTGGTAACACCTAAGTCTTTTCTTTAGTTTAACCTATGTTGTGGTTCAGCAGCTACAGTATGCCCCCTCATATACTATTCTCTTTCACAGTCTAATGATCTGCCTACAGTCACCAACTTGCATTTACCAGAGTGAAACCGCAGCAGCCAATCATTAGATCAATCTTGGAGTCTGTAAGGTCTTCTTGCATGTCCTCTTGGACTTTCTCACATTTAATTTGCTGGAAAATCTTCGTTCAGGCAAGTCGTTTATGTGCATAGCAAACACCCCAGTTCCAAGAATGCTCCCTTGTTGTATGCCCCTTAAAGCCCATGGTGATGCTGAGCTGTTCAGTATTACTCGTGGTCTTCACTTGAGTAGGAATACCTCTGTCCACTTGTGGATTATCCCAGTTAATCCGAATCCAGTAAGCTTTTCCAGGAGCCTTTTGTCTGGTACTGCATTGAACGCCTTCATAAAATCTAACTAGTTCATATCGATGCTATCTCTGCCATCAAAATATTTTCGATCACTTTTAGTAGCTACAGTGTCGGCGATCGCCCTTATTGAACCCAGACCGTATGCCGCTAAATAAGCGGGTTCTCCTCATGTGGCCTATAAACTGATCTCCGATGTTTTAAAATCTAAATTAGATCTCCAACATTTTGAAATAGTAGTGCATCCTTGCTAAAGATACACTCTTTACAATAATGAAGTAATGTGCGTTGGGTCTCTTCGTTTTTAAATTCATACATGCTAGTTGTGACAGCCACTCAAAACATTTGTCTCCAAAACTGTCAAACTGAATGTGATCTATGTTCATTTGCAATGAGTCTCTGTTAGATGCTATATGCTAAATCAAATATTTATCTTCCCTGATGGACGTGGTAAACGCAGGTTCAAGGGAGAATTAAGCAGACGCACATACGATATATCTATATAATTCATTCAATTGCATTGTCGAGCTGGCATGAAGAATGATCGCTGGATTGCAAAGATAGGAAACGAATCTTAAAATCTTTCAAACATTATTTATTTATGAATATGTTACTGGCCGTGGAAGAAGCAATTTGGCTTTCTAACATATGGCTTAGAGAAACTGACGTGGTCCTAAGGTAATCAAGTACAGTGTCGCACAAGTGAGTAGTCGCCATGGAAAATCATTGATTAACCAATTGAATCATTGCATAATTAAACAACGTTGTCAAGCCAGATCACGGGAAAGAACGCAACCATTTAGTTAGAATAAAGGGCGTCCATTAGAATAGATGTATTAGTGATATTGAATGCTTTGGTTGTAGTTCGCAAGTATTCCTGGCGACCGGCAATCCAATGCATAGCGGACGTGCATAGCGTACAACAGAACAAGGTCACAAAGTCCATAGGCCAGAGGCAAGAATTTTATAGACGGAGCACCATGGGTGATCAACATCGATCAACATGTATAGTTACTAAATTGAGGTGATAGAGTTTATTGTGATTAATTTCAGGGACCTATCACCCCTCGAACATGATGGTACACATGAACATTCTGGGAACATTTTGGGGTGAAAGAAACAAAATATGGTATAATTCTTTAACTATTCATTAAATAGCAATAATTTACCACTCATACATGTATGTGTTGAAGTCCCACACGTGGTCATTATTGAACTATGGAATTAAACTAATGGGTATGTCAATGGAGCGTAAAATGTCACATCTTACCAGAATCTGCGGACTGCCAGTATCAACACTCCGGTTTTTGGAACATTTCACAGTTTCCCGATTTGTTTTCGGTGGAAGCTTAAATCTCAGTTTCAATTTATTTATTTTTTTAAGTGACACACAATCCCATGCATAGCACGCACGCACGCACGCACGCACGCACGCACGCACGCACGCACGCACGCACGCACGCACGCACGCACGCACGCACGCACGCACGCACGCACGCACGCACGCACGCACGCACGCACGCACGCACGCACGCACGCACGCACGCACGCACGCACGCACGCATGCACGCACACATACACACGCTTTCGAACACACGCACGCACTCACGTACGCACGCACGTGTGTACACGCACGCGTGTACACCCACCCACGCACGCACGCACGCACGCACGCACGCACGCACGCACGCACGCACGCACGCACGCACGCACACATACACACGCTTTCGAACACACGCACGTACTCACGCACGCACGCACGTGTGTACACGCACGCGTGTACACCCACACACCCACCCACGCACGCACGCACGCACGCACGCACGCACGCGCGCACGCACGCATGCATGCACGCACGCACGCACTCACGCAAGCACGCACGAACTCACACAACATACAACAGAACAAGGCCACAAAGTCCATGGGCAACATAAATGTATACTATTTACAAAGAACTCTTATTCTTATTACTAATATTCTCATTATTATTAGTATTATTAAAGGGATGCTAATCTCATCTCAAATGTTGTGTTGTACCGAGATATTATGGATTATAGATTCCATATCAGTCATATCCTGTCACATTCCGTTATTTGAATCACAATTATCTGCTTTTTAATGTCGCGTAAATGTTGAACAGTGACGCCACATTTTTGTCCCCTCAAGCGATAAGTGCGTGATCTCATGTACGTGCCAATGCACTACATTCTTTATTATGCAATACTCATCCAGTTGAATATTTTGGGACTAATTTGGATGGAAGTTGTTGCTGCCTATGTCAACAACAACTTCCAGTCAAATTAGTTTCAAAATATTCAAAGGCTTACCTGTATGATTGCTTTAATACCACATTACCAAACTAGTATAGCTGCCACCCATATAACTGAGCTTATATACTGAGACAGACACGCTAGGATTTTTCTGATTGGTTGATAAGTAAATCATGACAGCCATTATAGGCTGTAAAAATGTATCAACGTGTAGCTACTAAAACCTGCATATATTTCGTTGCCATCGTGATAAAAAGCTAACATTTCAGGGATGGGTTATGGGTAGCAAATTGTATCACATGAATGATTAGTATAAGATATGGTGAAATTTCCTTTAACATTCACATCATCATTAGTATCATCACCATCATCACCGCCATCCTCACCATCATCACCATCAGCGTCGCTATTATAGGCCCCGCCACTATCATTATTATTCGCCATCAATATCATTACCAGAATATTCATTATTATTACTTTTATTACAAATTTTTTGAATTATTATTTCATTATTGTTACTATCATTATCATAATTATCTTTATGGAGTGTACGGTCTATATACTTAATACGTATCAGTCACAAAACGATACTATGGGTACTTATTCTGTCAAAAGTAGGCAATATCAGTCTCTTGCCAAAAACAAAAAGAGACTATTCAGCAAGTACTAATCAGCAAATGCCTGCACAAATTTTAGTCATTGTATGTTTGTTAAGAACACTTGAGGCGGATCCAACACTGGGGGAGGTATTAAACGGCTCTTTTGAATTGCTCTTATAGATCTGCATAGATCATTGAGTATGTGAGAGTCTTTTGTTGATAGTAGCTGTAGAAAGTTATAATAATCTGGTCCTGTACTGTAGTACATTTGCTGATGAATAGGTAGTGAAATTCATCCCAAATATGATTTGTCCTGCAGAGTTGACATTGGCGTTGCTCTCTGGGTACGCCGTCCTCTCTTCCTATTTCTATTGGCAGTTGAGTGTACGAAATTTGGTCAATGCAATTCAGGAATCCACTTCCTCACTCAATCATATGACGTCATGATCAAATATGCGACGTGCATGCTGGCGTCATAATCATTTGCGATATTTTATGTCTGCCAAAGATAACTCATACCTATATACATTATAATTATATTTTCTGTGTTTCTTGGCCATCTACAGTTTTTCCATTTTGGATACAGTCATTGAGCATATGCTTTTATGTTAAGCAGGATACTGCTGTCTCTTTTGCAGTTAAGGCCCAATATTTGATTGTTCTATGCTGAACGATTGTATTGATGAGGTATTTGCCCAATTCCCCAAATATCATGAAATTGTGGGTACTTTTATTGACCTTTAGCAGGTTGCTGTAGAAATCTAGTTGTACATTCGTAATTTGTGCACATTTACCAATGCTCTAGGCTTTAAGTTAATATAGGCATACTCGTGGTATCGAATAAGTTTACTCGACAGTCTATTGGCAATTCAGTGCTTTGAATTATACGATGGAGAGAATACTGTGCTCTTATAGCATTATTGATATAAGAAATACAGCAACTGTATTCCCATGAAAGCGTATTACTGATTTTCTTGAGGGTGCTGAATTGTAATATTGAATTTCTATGCACGTATGTGCGTGCACAAACGCGTGCGCTCATACACACACACGCACACCCGCCCGCCCGCACGCACTCACGCACGCCCGCACGCCCGCACGCACACGCCGAATAAGTGGTGATACTAATTCTTTCAAAGAGCTTACTATGTTTTTGAATGTGTTGAATTTACAGATAAGACCAAAAACGAAGCAGACCATGTTTAAGATGTAACAAAATAAATTTACATACTCTACCGTAGACCAGCAAATGACCACTTAAAATCTTGCGTCTCGGGGTCCTTTATCAATCTTTATATGATATATGACAATCAGAGGGAAAAAGCAATCAATTTTGTTGGCGGCTTAGAATCGAGCAATGGTGCAATACATTGCCTGACAAAGAGCTGATAAAGTGGTACTTTGGTGTTTAATGCTTTAACCATTAGCACACTGATGTCAATATTGTATCCTTTACTGTGTCAATAGACGAGAAACTTGTGTACATTTTTCAATAATTTTGGTGGGCGACTTTGCTGTCTACGACAGCACCATCTTCCACCAAATTTGTAGAAAATGAACACCAGTTCATTTTTTTATTTAATTTGAAAATTAGAAATTTTGACATCAGCGTGGTAGGGGTTAAAATTGAATGATAGACACAATACGACAGATAGATATAAATGACTAATGACAATTTATTTCGTGGAATTGTGTTACTATAGCAACTGGCAAAATGTCTATTTTTAAAAATAAACGGTAAATGATTCATAGGAAAATGAAATGATAATAGTATTGTATCCAAATAACGCAGAGTGATACGTGACCACTATAAAATGTAGCTTCTCGTGGCTTCAACATCCTTCCATATGGCACGGTGGAAACCAAGCAGCGGTAATGTATATATTTCTATGGCGTTAATAGAAACATCATAAACAGATAGATCATGGCGGAGCTTAACCAAACGTATGCATAATGTCATCCAGCTGCGCTATGCCAATCCATCCAATATTTTACCACGTGGGTGATAGTCCAGCGCTACTTCTCGACACATTTAATATTGAGTGGCTGAATACAAACTGGCTATTCCCACAATCCATTGATATGGAGAGGGACGTTATTAATCGTCAGCCATCATTAGAGACATCTAGCTATACCAGGACAAGATATGATCGATACCTACTAAGCTAGTAAGGCAATATATTCTATACAAATGTCTAGCAAGATGTTAGGGAACACGACGTGATTGAAGCACATCTATTGTTTGCGAGATCGCTGGACAAACATGCAGTGCACAAAGTTTGGTGAATTAAAGATTTCACTTTATTAACTCATATCGCGCTGGAAGAGGGATGTTGCTGGTGTGGGCTTGGCGAGGTCGGGCGGGTTCGAGGAGGACATGCCACTCCCACCCAATGACTACATGGTGGGGGTGCCTATGCTCATATCCCTCAATGCTTAGACTTGCAAAAAATAGTAAATTTATTCAAAGACATCTAAATTCTTGACAAAATTTAAACGCAATTTCAGCAAGTGCTGTTAAATAAGTTTTGAAGTCTAACAGCTGACTGGCTACCATTCTTCAGACAGCCTAGTTATCTAACGTTGATTCTGTCACCACTCTTCTAACAGCTTGCAATGATTACAGATACCGCTTCTAGTTCAACGTTTTCATTCTACACTATGCAAATTTAGAAAGTTGTTTTAGCTTTCATGAAGCTATTTTGAAAACGACTGAACGTTTTGGGAATGATTGATTGAAGGGTGTTGCTGCCAAATTGGTTCAATGGCATTCATTTAAACAGTTCTCAAACTAACCAGTAATAGTTACCCAAACATGCCAAATTATGTAAGCATGCCAATAAATATTATATTCTATGTAAGTTTATCAAGGTTGAATGCACAGGTAATTTGCAACTACACTTTCACGCTGTAACTGAAAATCTACCAGGATGGATTTCATGCCATTAGGCGAAGTAACATGGTTCTGGCTGGCCTGTCAACTGATCTTGCGATAGAACAGGCAATGAGATGCATTATAATTACCGGGGCCTTGCCACGAGATACTGACATGACACGACGTGTATGTATGTGCTGTCAATGCCATTACGCACTGAGATACAATGCAATGTAGTTTCTCACAGGTCTTAACTATTCCACCAGTAACCAACGCAAAGATATATGATGCACGCCAAGTTCAAGTTATAGATACCATTAACAGAATTCTTGAGTCCCTGTGAATTAGAAACCCATTCAAATACGACTCACCTCAACACAGCATTGGTATTGGTATCACTGAAAAGAAATTTGTGAACACCAAAGAAACTGGTATGGTGATACTCCAGTCTATGACATTCCTCACAGTGTCAACTTATGCGTTCAAAAGGAAATCGTTGGTTAAAATTGAGGGTCAGGTTGTTCATATCGATACAGTGTTGTGGTTACCACGTCTAGTAACAGCAGGAGAAAGCAGTGACGAATTGCCTTTGGTCTTTATCTACGAGATGTCCAGTTACACTCGGTTTAAAGAACTTACCGTTTTGCTGTTGCCTAACAAAGCGATCTTGATGGTGCCCTCTTGTCTTTGTTATTAGCAGCAATCCTTCTACCACGGATGGTACTGTTAAGTTTGTTGTTCAGTATATCTTAGATGTCGGTCTACTTAACAGATTACCATGACGACCATACACACAACGGTACTACTTACAATGTATGGCAGGAAACGTATAGCAAATGCATAGTGGGATTCGATAGTTATTTATATGTGGCTTTGATATAGGACAACACCCATAGACGCAATGTAGTTAGGCGCACATGCGTAATAGTACACTGTGATAATGCCATGTACTCTATAATGAAGAAATACCATTTTTTTCTCAAACAATGCCAACAAACAACAATTTATCGCATCACTCTTTAAAATGGTACATTCCATTAATCCACAGACAATTGGCAAGAACTTCATTTCCTTATTGTGTAAACGGCAGTCATTGCATTGAATAAAAGATCATCTGTTGTAGTCGGCGACGATATAGATCGTATTGTGCCTGTCCATATAAGTTTGGCCAACTTTAAGGTTTATTTTAGTCCAGAACCGGAGAAAGGTACAGGAATGCCAAATATTTGTTACGTAAAGCTAATCAAAGAAACTCTAGGCGCCAATTTATGAAGGTTTCTATTTCTTGTACATGCTATACTAGGATGTGAACCATCATCTGGCTTGGTTGGTTTAGGGTAAAGCTGTATGTTGGTATGATTACTGTATGCTGCTGCTGTAGTAGTTAACATATCTTACAGCTGCAATCAGTCCTTCTTCGCCTTTGCCCACTGTGCCTTGTCATCAGCTGCATTGAATAGACGTAGTCTTTTGTCAAGGGCATCTTTGATCTACGAATCCATAGCTTCCAGAAGGACTGAAAAGCTATATTGCCCATGCCGCAGCGTGCAGCAATGTCAGCAGTAGAACAAAGCAGTAAGCCCAGAATTTTACTTTTCCTCCATGGTCCGTCGCCAGGAAGTGTATTGTCATCATTAGTTTCATGCTTTGTAGATTGGTACATGTGGGTGAACTCTGTTTTGGATTCATTCATAAACAGATTCTCAATTTTTTGTTTGCTTGCGGCTATTGGACTAAGTTCGTGAAGGGGTTTCTTTTCCTCGTCTATGAAGGCCACATCGTTGGCATATTCCATTGCCATCCATAGGGTAAAACTGTAGCATTCAAAAAGGTTATATGGAAATCTTACTAGAGAATCACCAAAAAAACCGGTTGGTATAGCAGGTGAAAAGGCATTCGTTTGTATGTACATGTATAATGACAATACAAGTGAAAGTATTGATGCACTGCGGTGCTCACGGTTTTGTGACAAGGTTGCAACAAGTACCACGTCTGTAGAGGCATATGCATTGCCACATCCAGCAGCAGCTGCTAAATACCACTCGCTGGGAGTCTGCCGCCAAGTGCAAGCTTGGTACAATAATATGAAATTAGATTCTCCTCAGTAATGATGGATAGTTGAGGACGGAAAGCTCGTACCTCTCCAGACGGACGTAGCGGCGTCGCCTAAACGATTATTAATGCACATACATGCAAATGCATGGGAGACTGCACACAACTTACATGTTCATGTCGAAACCACGGATTGCCACGTAGCCCTGAATGTACAAAATGCCGAGGATTTTGTGACAGTGTACCAAAAGCTGATTATATGCTACATGGCGCAGATGACGACGATAATGTTTATCATATAACATTCATTTTCCTATTGTCTGAGACCTGTTATGCACCATTCGGTGCACCGCTACATGCATCCATATAATGTATTGAACATCCTAATCTCACAATGATGCTAGACCTAGGAAGTATGATCGCACGCACACATAACATATTACATTTCCAGTTATCCGCTACTAGCACATAATTAAACACTGTAAACAATCTGACTGCTGAATGTGTGCAGAAAAATATTAACCGTTATCTTATTTTGAAAATAATCTTACTGAAAGGTCTTAGTGGCCTAGCTATCAACAACTTTCAATCAAATCTTTTTCAAAATCTTAAGCAGGTCTAGCAGCTTATTTTATATAAGTGTTTGCCATCGACCTAGAGATACTTGTATGCATTGCTAAATAGGCATTTTCAATATAACAGTGTGATATTCGAATCGAACTTTGTTGTTCAAAATTACAAATTTATGCAGAAAAATATGAGACATCCATACGCTTGCTTAATATCTATATGGTTTGAAGTAAAGATGGTATGGTTGCAAGTAGAGTTCAAAAGCGTTCGTTTAATATACTTAAATGCATAGTTTGGTGAAAAATGAAAAATCATTTTCGTTACATGGGGGTATTTAGGGATATTATAAAATAATAAGAATAATAAATGATCTCCTAATTATATTTTGGTAAACTCTTGATATGTTATTTGGAGATGCTGTCAAATCACAACATAAGTGAAAATAATTATGTTATAATTAGTGGTTGGTAAAACCAGTCATCTCCTGGACTACTAGCTTCTGACTAGAATATAGACAATAATTATTCGTGTTTGATCTGGACGTGAACAACATAACACAACAAACCGTGCCATATTAATTTCATATATGTGATCCTTGGTACGAGATGGGTAAATGTAAAGCTATCGAACAACAACGACAACGACAACGACAGCGACAACAAAATTGGCAACGTTAACGCCACCAACAACAAGAACGAAACTACAACGACAACGACAACGACGATGCCGCCGCCGACGACGACGACGACGACTATCACAGCATGATGAAGGACATCAGTCAAATTATCCACGAGTACAAAAGCAACGAATGTTTTATAAGTTGCATTAATTGCAATTATCAGGCATTGAATGAAATCCATAGAGGACAATTGATTTAATTGTCAAATATAGTTACATTTCTGAGCATGTGATGTCGGCACATGACGGACAGAACATGACTGGAATTCACAGTATTGCTAATGAACGCGTTGATCCACGCTAATGCATACCAAGTGGATTTGATAATATTAATGTATAATCTTTTATAATGCGTAATGGCAAATTGTGTCTGTTTGGTTTCGTGTGAAGAACAACTCTGATTGGTTTGAATTTGTCATGTTATCAATTTTGCATACATTAACGTAATTTCGATGATCATTAAGATATCACTGTGTCGTGGGACATGCTGTTATAGCTAAATGGAAAGGCATTACCACGATATCTGGGGAGATGAAGGCTTTTCTAAAATGTACATGTTCCCGGGAAAGCGTATTTCTCTAGAGGGATCTGCAGATCATCTACTTATACATTCTCGAGCTACATGCGATATCGACAAGAGGTGTCCAATTTGTGAGGTTGTTGCTACTTTAAGACCAACATTTATTGGCAACCCTGAAATTGTAGGTTAGTGGACGGGCATGGTACCAAATCCAGGCGCGGTGCACCGGTATTGGTCCAGTACCGCCTAGTAGCCCCCATTATTAGGGAACATGAATGTCAGAACAGATACCGGATTTCCGCACACTGGCTCATATTGGATGGTGTCGCGTCAGCCCAGGAAGATGGTATTAGCACAAGCTAGAGATGGCCAGACAATAGAGTATAGCTGATCCTCCTTCTTTGTCAACTGTGTCCTTTAAGTGTCAATTCGGCTAAAACGTGCAGGCCAAGAAAATATTATCCTTGGAAATTTACCACTGGAATGACTGGCTCGGTAGCCGAGCTAGTCATTCCATTGGTAGAATTTCAAAAATAGTCTTTTCTTTGTCAGCAAATGGACACTGACTAAGCCAAACATTTTAGTATTGTCTTGAGGAGTAACCATTTAATGGTTAAGCCAGCTAAATGACCTATACAGTGGCCTTGAGAAATAGCCATTTACAGGACAACAGAAACCTATCTTAATACATTTCCGTGATAAATTTACAAAATACGCCTTTTGTTGGCTTGCAAGAGGAGCTAAAAAATTAATTTTCAGAAAATCCTGACCGTTAAAGGATGATTTAATATAAGTAGGGTTTCTAGCACTGTGATGCGCCATTGACACAAGATGGGTTGAGTTTGACGCAAAAGCTATTCCTATTCATGACGGATATATAGTTGCTGATATAATGCTGTACATAACTTTTGCTGATAAGCATCGAAACATCCAGTGCTAACCCCTCACCGTATCATTTGATAAAGACGCTAGTAGCTGTGCCATTATGACTATTAATGCGAACAAATCCTATTCTTGACCGCATCTTTATCAGACATCAGTGGCGATAATTGATTCGACTGACAGGAATGTCAAGTAAGGACTACGGAGTCATCTGAATTGATAATTACATCGATTCTGTCTGTCACAAAGTTGATTGGAATTCCATTTTGCTTCAATACCGATTCCTGCCCACTCGAGCACAGGCTACCATCAGTCGGCCTACATACGTTCACGCCCACATATGGTTGGGGCACTGGAATTGAGCCATATTTAGATGCTAGTTTCATTGCCTCAGCTGTCTCCAGGAAGCTATTGATATGCCTACCAATGTTACTTATGACTTAATGCAGGAATGTTCTCTGGCACTCCAGTATTTGACGTCATAATCTAATGCGTCACATGTTAAATGATGTCATAATCAACATGAAGTACGTCCGTCAAGATTGGGGCATTACTCCTTTACAAAACTGTATGTCTTTTGAAGTATTTACAATGTAATGAACAGTCTGTTGAATATTTTGAGAGGGAGCAGGTATTGCTAGAATACCATACACCAGAACACCAGAACGGTTTCAAAGACAATTTCTTTAAATTGTATAATTGAGGCTTAATTTATGTGCATCGACGTAATGATATGAAATATATCTTAGTATATGATGATTTTATTCTATATAAATTAATAAAAAAAACCAACTTAAGTTGTGATATTTAATTAGAGACACGAACCCTTATTTCAATTTCTCTACACAGATTTATATTAATTTATATTGAATGAAATCACCATGTGTTAAAATTTATTTCGTTTCATTACATCTAGACACACGATTTATGCCTCTAAAGGTATACAATTTTGATCATTTTATTTTCAGGGATTATGTTGTGAATATGCACCTATAATCTAAATCGTTCAACAACCACCCAATGAAGATCAGGCAAGCACAGCTGTCATCAGGAAGACTTAAAAGATCAGGTTTTGTGAAAGAGACTAAAGCACTTCAAAGGAAACACCAAGAAATGGTTCCAGCACAAATAGAAGACCCAAACCACACCCTTAATCCTCCACCCTGGGAAAACAAACTAGAGAGCATAGCTATTCGCACCACAGTACCTCATCTCACAACCAGAGATGAACACAGTGATGTGAGCAAGAAGGCCCTGACCCTAGCCATGCTGGAAGAAATGTACCCTCAGGAGACACGGATAAGGATCTACACAGATGGATCAGCCAAAGATGCAATTAGGAGCAGAGGTGCCGGACTGCACATACAGTATCCAAACGGACAACATGAGCCAGCTGCAATACCGACAGGCAAACACTGCACAAACTACAGAGCTGAAGTCGAAGCACTGGTTCATGCAGCTAATACCATCAGCAGAACAGCAGACCCTATTGCACAGAGTGTCTTTTTATCTGATGCCCGCTCCGTCCTTGAGGCTATCACCAAAGGTAAGCTGCCACAACTTGAAGAAGCACTACAAACCATCAAATGCTTTCGGATAGCACTGCAGTGGATCCCCTCACACTGTGGAGTCCAAGGAAATGAGGAAGCAGACAATATGGCAAAGGTGGGTGCAGAAGAGAATCAGACAGAAAACATGGTTACCCATACAGAGATGAAGACTATCATCAAGTCACTCTATAGAACACCTCAATCAGAAGATGCCTACCATCATCTCTCGAGGCCAGAGCAAGTGACCTTTTTTCGTCTCAGAACTAGACACAACAGACTAAACCAACACATGTACAGGCGGTTCCACCTTACGACATCGCCCGCTTGTCCTTGTGGAGAAGCAGAACAGACCACAGAGCGCATACTTCAATGGTGCAGTACGTATCAGCTGCTGAGAGAAGAGATCTGGCCTTTGTCAACCTCTTTTCTTGAAAAGCTGTATGGGCCTATGGACGAACTGCAGAAAACCACAGATTTCATCTTGAGAACGGTTCTCCAAGTGTGATACCAGCAATCGAAAAGAAGAAGAGGAATCTAAGATTTTCCATATGTTTATTTTCTGGGACTCTGCTTAGAGATATTTCTCGCAATTGGTCAATCATTTTCTGTGAGAATAAATTCCCATCGAAATTAATCGGAACCCTTCATGGACAAATGGAAAGTTTATCCCAGTGCATACATTATTTCACGTTTTAGGTGGAGACATATAACTTATTAATACACAGACCAAGTTGATTCAGAGATAAATGATATTTTGCGGACATAAGTAAGAAAGAAATGACGAGGCCAGCATATGGGGAAAATAAGAGGAACGCTGATATCCACTGGATTCTTGTGGAGGGGTGGCGGCATGTAAGCAAACAAGGTTGAAATATGGATGATGATGAGAAATGTATGAATGATCGTTTCCAAAGCTAATTCATTAGCCCGTCTTTTCGTTCACAAATGTGCATACTGCATACTACATTGCCAGTTCTCGGCTGGAATTGATAGGTGCTTTAGCATGATGAGAAGATCAATCATTGTGTAAAATCAGCACCTCTCGAGCAATACACCATCTTGGCTCATACTTGACTGAAATAACACACTTGGCGGCCGCGAGACATAATGATGCGTCCTTGTGCAGAGATACATCCATCACCCCCAGGGAGAAGAACCCTCTACTTTCAATTGTTGTCTCTCTGCGTGCTCTACACTGCTTGGTGATATCTTGTGGATGGATAACAATCACACTGCAGATTCATGGGCTACACATGCGCATTTGTGCGACTGACAGAGACCGATAAGCATCTGTCTGAGATATACTGAAATCCCATTTTTGTCGTTTCAAGCTAAACATACACGAATGATGTATGGATATGTTCAGAATATCTCACTGGAGACACGTGCCTTCGGTTAAAATAATATCGAATTATTGAGCTGTACCTTCCATGCAGCAAGCCGAATCTTGCATTGAACATGTTAATTCCGAAAACACATTTGCTCATGTAGCAATCGTTTTTATATTTATTACAGAGCATAATTAATGTTCTGCTAAATAAACAACCGGACAAGCAGTACAAATAAAACACATTTCATCAAGTCAATCGTTAATGACTATATGGTGCATAAGGAAGATAGTACATACAAGGGAAGACATTATATTAACATCCGATGACACATCTTATCGAATTGCTTAAAGTATGTGTGCTGTTGTTATGAATTTACAGTCGAGTGAAGGTTGTTACCGCAGCAATAGACTTCACCAGTGTTGTAATATGGTCTGATGTATTTCTACCCTTCCTGAACGAGTGTTGAGTCACGCACACCGGTACATAATTACGATGTTTTGTGGATTTAACGGTTATGGCATCTTTGAACACTCACCCATGTGTAGCTCATATTTCAACCAGTTCCCCTTTGCTTTGTTCGTTTAGCTCATGATAGTCAGCATAGGAATACTTGTTTGTCTTTTAGTAAAGTTATCCCTGGTTAAATAGTCGCATTATGGTTACTTTCTCAGAATATTCGTGTGATTATTAAGACGAAATATGGACATCAATAAGCAATATATATCAGATGGACAGATTTTAGCATTGACAATCTGCATGCTTGCTAACAATGTCGGCTCTCTCTCTCTCTCTCTCTCTCTCTCTCTCTCTCTCTCTCTAGCTCTCTGGCTTTCCTGTAATATGTGTTTATACAAATCAATTAGATATATTTACACATATTTATATTATTTAGCGTAAAACTTTAAATTTGATCTACCATGTAATTAATCAGTTGGGAGGGGGCGAAAAAAGGTGTTAGAACATGTGCCCAATTCATTTGTGCAAGTGAATAAAATATGTTTAAGAAAATAATAAAACAAATCATTTATTTTGTAAACTACGCGCTACAAGTTTTGTTTATGGTAATTGAAGCATCGTAATCGAATCTGTGGCCACATTCTTTTAGATAATTTCCAGTACCTGTTTCAGTATGAACGTTAATGCCTCTCAATCCTGTCGTATTTATTTCCTATCAGTGACTGGTAATTGATTAGTCTGAGAGAAACGTCAAATAAGGAGCAATCTGAATCGAAAATTAGTTAGTTTCCGTCTGACATGAAGCTGATTGGATGCCGTTCAATACGGATTCCGGGTTAAATCTAATATGTATGGGCTCGGATGTTTGCTGGTAAGGGTTTGCGATCATCATCACCGCCTCGCTTTTATGCTTGTTTGTTTTCTTGTTGTGGCTGTTTTACTGAAATCTTTTTATATGATTTGGTCTAAAATAAAAGAAACATGAGAACTTACGCGGCAATCTTGTACTTCTCCTTTTGCAAATTATTGTATTAGGCCTACCGCGTCGCTTACATAAGCTAAGTTACAGATCAAACAGATGAATATCTAAGTCACCATATATTGCGGAATGAACTAATGAAATAAGGTCGATAGAATCTCGATAGCTGTGGGTTCCGAACAAGTACTATCCGAGACATCCACAGATTCAGAATTTGATCGGATCTTGAACTGGGTCCTTATATCCAGATCGCGGGCACCATAATGAAATCCTCATGCGTGGCAACGTCCTTCGTTGTGTTAAAATTAGAGACAAATTGGACCATTAGTTCCCTTTAGAGTCAACCACTATGGTATAACAGGGTAACAGAAGAGGATAACAGAAGATGCACTTCATCCTATCAGCGATTGAACAACAGTTGTGGCGCGGTGGGTTCCTTTCGTTATGGTATATCTGGGAATGGACATGCAGACATTCGGGTAAAGCAAGACGGTACCATGCAACACGTCGATACCCCAGCGACATTTGCAGAGGCAAGGAGTAGGATAAATGGTCATTAAAGAAACATTTATGAAGTAGAAGACCAACTATCCGGCCAGATCATGTGGTTATCTTTCTGTTGAATGCTGGTCACAAAAGACGTAATCCACATATGCACATGAAGCGATCAAATTATTAGTAAACCGCATAACTATAATTAATGGAGGAATCCGAACTATCACTCAAGTATATGTCATCATAATCAATTGCGTCACTTGTTAGCTGCCGTCACAATCAAAATTACGTATGTCCGTCAAAAACTGGAAAGTCTGTCAAGAAAGTGTCCGAAATGTGTGTCTTTGGTGAATTTACAATTTACTGCACATTGTGTTAACTATTCTGAAACTAATTTGACTATGGGCTGTTGCTGAGGGAGGCAGCTGCAGCTCCCAGTCAGACTAATGTGAAAATATTCAACAGCTTATGTGCATAGTTACCTTGAAATTTAGATTCTAGGAATTCAGTTTTCAACGTTTCAAATCGATTTCAACACGCGCACAAAAGTTTGGCTTATCTTAGATGGAAATAGTGTGGGTATAGCTACAATTGGATCTCTCTATTGCCTGCTGAATGTGACGACATCACGGCGGCATCAATCCATAATGACCTCAGAGGTCACATGTCAAAAGTCGTATAAAGCTGTGGCTATGCTACTATGGCAAACGTAAAATGTAAGCTCGGATAGATAATGTGTATTACATAAATAAATTAATTAGCACGTTTGTAGCATTAGTTTGGGCTAATTATTCTTAAGTCAATAATTAGATTGTTCCATACCTTATGATATTTTTAAAATTTTGAATGCTACACAGTGCAACACAGTTCTAGTGTGACCCTTTCCACAAACATAGACAATCCATTGTCAACTAAGTGGCCCGATCTGTTACTCACGCATATGCCGTCATAATCAAATGCGTCACTAGTTAGCTGACGTCACAATCATAATGACGAATATCTCCGTTATGAAAATCGAAAGGTTCGCCATGAAGTGTATGAACTGTATATCTTTGCTCAATTTCCATATTAGTAAACATTCTCGCGACTTGATCATTCAGTCAATGTAGTATGAATTAAAGAAAATCGAATCACTCCAATTTAAGATGACCTTAAATCAACTCATGGAAATTTCACTCGATTCATGATCACGATTTCTTGAAACAAACAATTGTTTCAGTACGGGACTGTAAACGATTTAGCGGATTCGCCACAAACTTGGCGCTGATCTGTAGATTATCAAATTGATTTATAATCGATTACCGAAACAAAAACTACCTATAACTTCTATTCCTAGATTAACAGAACATTCATCTTGAATTTTCTATGTATAACGTGTTATAACGTCATGCAACCTCGCTCATTTATCAGCTTACATGTAATATCTTTCGATTAGCCAATTGTGCGTGATAATTTGCGAAAGAAGTATCTTCTTTATTTGTTGTAATTAGAGCGTTGTACTACGCAAGCTCAGAAGGCCCATTCGAAATTCAAAAGTCGAAAGGTTTGCGGTTAGAATGGGTGTATTGGTAGGGGTGGATATGGGTATGGGTAGATATGTGCATAAGACATTGGCTAGAAATGTTTCTTTCGGGTAGAGATAGCTATGTTGTAATATGGTAGAGGTGTATATGGCTATATAGGTAAGAACAGTGGGTGTATGGGTATGGTAGTGATCAGGGTAAGATTCTCATGAGCGTGTGTATTGGTATAGCTATTGGTGTATCCGTGGAGACGAAATGTTGGTTAAGAGTATAGATATGGGATGGTATCGGTTTATACATAGGGGTAGCCATTTTCATATATCAGACTGTTTATAATAGACTAATTTAAGATTTGAATTTCAAAGCCGAGTTTTAATTTCGAAATTGAGTTTTGAATTTCGAAGCCGAGTTTTGAATTTTGAATTTTGAATTTCGAATGAGCCTTCTGGGCTTTCGTATTTTATCAAGTGCGTATAACGATTAACAATATTGCAGTTGCCGGTTCAAGGGCCATCTGTTGTATTGGAGACATTCTAGCAGGAATTCTAGCTGGAATATTTCAGACTTAACGCCACCGTTCTGGCTCTCATGTAGGGCCGATCGATATTGGGATATGACATGGAGGCCGGCCAAAGTGCCAATGTCTTTACTGGGGCGGGGGTGGGGTTCGGGTGAAGGTGTGGGGTGGGGTCAGGGTTAAAGGTCTCATGAATAACCGTCATTGTTTGCTAAGAGATCTTCCAGTTTTGGTGTGTCTGAACTTATCTTCAGGGCAGACGAAGAGTCGCGGTTCTTTGACTGTTTTAGGGTAATCGCCATTGAAAGTGAGAATCCATTCCACTACCCCAAACAAGTACCGTTAAAGATGTACTGAACGTTGAAGTTGGTAGTCTGCTAGACTGGGTCAAGCGATTAGGTTTAAAGGTTGTGCAAATAACCAGGCTGAGGGACTATTCAAATGTCCTAACTAAGCGCAGGGGATTCACGCCTCTGTGCAAACGAATTGTTTGTTACAGTGCAAAGACGTGTGCTTTTTCGGAAAATGGCCAGTCGTTTTCAGTCTTATGCGTTCGTCACGAGGTCGTGTAGGGTGACTAGTATGTCGCCATAACGGTTCCATTGAACAGGGGTACAGACTAAATGTGGCTGAGTTGCCATGGCCTTGACGTGTGGCGAACACTACGTCTTAAAGCTAGTGTACGAATACACCTGAGATGGTAGATTCAACATCGGTATTTGGCAGCATGGGGATACATATGGGGTCTTCAATCCGTGAGTTGATTTTGCAGTGATGTAGTGGAAAACACGTGCATGAACTTGGACAGGCGCAGAGGCGCAGAGGCGCAGCGACGGGTTACAATCCCATTTCAATGGTGCTGGTGTGTGAGTTGTCGGAGCTACACTTCTGTGCGCTCTTGTAGTACTACGCCTCTTACTGGGCAATGAGTCAAATAAAACAGTTCAGGCAGAGAAAATGGATCGCTACGGACTGCGCCCAGAGGTTAAGATAACCGTAGCCGTAGAAACGAGTAGGAACTCTATAGAAAAGAGTAATAGTAATATGTCTATATATACCGTTCGAAGGTGTTCAAGGACCCAGTGAAGCACGGTCATAGATTGTGTAATCCTCAGGTAAATGAGAATGAGTTTCCATATCCATAACAACAACCTAATATGTTTGTTTAGTAAACAACCTATTCTAAGTTATTGTTAATATATTACAGCCTGAAAGGCTATATATTAGAATTGTTACATAGGTCAAGTAACGAATCTGTTACATTTTATTTATACTATACCTTCTACGCTTCAGTAATCGCCATTAATTCGGCTCCAATAGGATACGTCTCCGCTGTAAGCAACATCCTTCGCCTGTAATTTCCATTGGGAATGACATTGGCAACACTGACTGCACATGGCAGCAGAATGCGCACGTGCTTGAACAAACTATCAATGGAGTAGGGAAAGTCAAGTCCACAGTGTTACAAGAAGGTGACCGGACCCACAAACACACTGGGGAGGCCATAGAATGATGCATCAAGACAGAGACTGCGCGGTAAGTGAGACTGTGGAGAAGCTAGCAACTACCCACGCGCACAGCAATATCTATGCCAACGTTAGCATATATAGTAGACAACAATGCGCATGTGTCATAATCTTCAAAACGTGATTAGCTCATTCAAGCCACACATATGAAAACGATGCTGTAGCGATCCAATAGCTAATTTGGTCCATTTCTAAACGGTACATGACCGTTTGTAAACGGAGGTGATACATATACAAATTTGTTATCGGCGCGCTCGTTTGTAAACGGCGCAGGACCATATCCATATTGGTTATCAGCACGCCCATTTGTAAACGGTGCAGGCCGATTTGACACTTTGATATCGGCGCATCAGTTTATGAACGGCGCACCTCTCATATGCCAATATCATACTTGCGCCAATAGGCAATATATCTATTCATTCATTAGTTACGACTGCTGATCATTTGAGCGGTTCATTCAGTTGTTCAGATATGTCTGTACTTATCTATGAGTGCGTTCATTTGTGTAACTGTTTCGTGTTTACTTATATGTTCGTCCCTCTATTCGTTTGTTCGTTCATTCACTTTTAGGAATTTAATCTTCATTTATTTGGCTGAATGATATTTACAGTAAATATTTTGCATACAGGGAATCCACTAGAGGCATAGCCTATGTACCGCGGAGCCCCTTATATAAAGATATATAAAACAATAGTATACGTAATAATGTACGGTTATGTGGCTATGTTTCCGTACCATACTTCTATGTAATGCGTCAACTAATTGAAAGACACTAGGTGGAATGTTAATATGTTGTTAGTATGTCTGTATATGTTATAATGTCGACTGCCTGTTATACTGTTCTTGTGTATATATATACACAAGAACAGTATAACAGGCAGTCGACATTATAACATATACAGACATACTAACAACATATTAACATTCCACCTAGTGTCTTTCAATTAGTTGACGCATTACATAGAAGTATGGTACGGAAACATAGCCACATAACCGTACATTATTACGTATACTATTGTTTTATATATCTTTATATAAGGGGCTCCGCGGTACATAGGCTATGCCTCTAGTGGATTCCCTGTATGCAAAATATTTACTGTAAATATCATTCAGCCAAATAAATGAAGATTAAATTCCTAAAAGTGAATTCGTGTGTGCGTTCTTGATGCAGATGCGTCCGTGTGTACGTGTGTCTCTATGCCCGTCCAATCGTGTTGGTGTGCCCATGTGGCTATGTTTCCGTACCATACTTCTATGTAATGCGTCAACTAATTGAAAGACACTAGGTGGAATGTTAATATGTTGTTAGTATGTCTGTATATGTTATAATGTCGACTGCCTGTTATACTGTTCTTGTGTATATATATACACAAGAACAGTATAACAGGCAGTCGACATTATAACATATACAGACATACTAACAACATATTAACATTCCACCTAGTGTCTTTCAATTAGTTGACGCATTACATAGAAGTATGGTACGGAAACATAGCCACATGGGCACACCAACACGATTGGACGGGCATAGAGACACACGTACACACGGACGCATCTGCATCAAGAACGCACACACGAATGCACGCATAAGCTAAACAATAGCGACGCCCAGACACGCACACGCGACTTCACGACAATAGGATACCGTTGAATGATCGACACGCCCTGTTACACGTGACGGACTCGATGCGACAGGTCGTGAACCTACACCAATAAACGGACACGCTCACAATGGAACAATCAGTAATTATTCGGAATGGACACGTGCAGAGCATAACTCCTGTAATTCAATGCAACCATGTTATAATATGCTGTTATACGATTGTATTATATACATTAATTTTAATTACTTAAATTGGTTAATTATACTCTTAGGCCACATTCACGCGCATACACGTCATCACCTCATACACATAGCTTTGTTGATAACATTACAGAATAATATTTAAGAGTGAACGAATGTTGACGACGGACAGTTGCAGATACAGTTAATGAGAGATACGATTACGGACTTAGATAGACTTCGACAGCCGTCTCTGACCGCTAGTGACGGCTAGGGAGTAGTGAGACTGTTAGCTATGTAGTTAGCTGGCTAGTCAATTAGAGTGACGAACGTACGGTTAACTTTGTTATGTTTCATTAGAATACTTTTCTATTAGAAATCGATTGTGGTTAAGTAGAATAGGTTTAGAATAGGTAAGCGACACGTGACTAGAATTTGGAATTATATGTGTAAACAAAAGGATTAAGAAAGTTCAGTAAATGAGTCATCATTAATAGAATATAGCGTTGTGTCATCCATTCCATCTATCTCCGCTAGAAGGAAGACCCCGGTCGGTCGGTACGCGGGTTGGGACGGTGGCGAGCTAAATCCCCATAAGAACGACGAACCAGACCTCCTGTCTTACAACAACGGTACCATAGAAGTATAGACTATTTATTTCATATGCTTTCTACTCATCACGGTGTGGGTAGTGAAGGGGAGGGGGAGGGGCCTTCCTGTTTCAGTTATTATTATTATTATTATTATTATTATTATTATTATTATTAGTAGTAGTAGTAGTAGTAGTAGTAGTAGTAGTAGTAGTAGTAGTAGTAGTAGTAGTAGTAGTAGTAGTATTAGTAGTAGTAGTAGTAGTAGTAGTAGTAGTAGTAGTAGTAGTAGTAGTAGTAGTAGTAGTAGTAGTAGTAGTAGTAGTAGTAGTAGTAGTAGTAGTAGTAGCAGTTGTTGCTGTTGTTGCAGTAGTAGTACTATTAACATTTTATAGCTATTTTACAGGTGGCATCACAACCATTACTATCATTAATGATTATTATGATAATCATCATCATTACTATAATTTATTTTGACTAAACCTTTCATTGATTCAAAGAGCTTAAAAATTTGATGGGGTTCTGGAGCCCACCTCTGCATGATGCCTGTGGCTAAATTTGGACACTGATTTAGGAGATACATTTGCTCAGAATGTGCTAGATGGACCTCAACATAGAATCCTTTCATTAACGTTTTGTTGAAGCCGGGTCATTACTTGAGGATGAGTGGGGTTTCAATGAATCTCAAGAAATTTTTAGAAATCAGATACTGGATAGGCACTAGAGAAATCGCCATTATCATCAACTTCGTCTTCATCTATCGTCACTACTACTCCAGCGACAAATTGTATATGTGAGTTAAAGGAAATAGTGTCTCTGTAAGACAATTTTTGAAGAATTAAGTTTTGAATACCTGCACCTTTATTAATATTAATTCGCATTAGTGGTTTAGAAATCTCTTCTGGGTTAGTAGGGTTTAGAAAAATTGAAGATTGATAGCTTCCTGTTAAATGTTAATAAAATATTCATTAAATTTTGGTGCCTTTTCTTCCTTTTCAATTACAACTTTGTTATTGTAGATAAATCTTGAAACTTCTGATTTACTGTTTTGTTTGTTTAATAATGACTTAATTAATGTCCCTGTTTCCTTGATGTTATTTTTCTGGCGGTCAAATCTGCTATGAAAATAGTTTATTTTTGCTGTTCAAATCTTTGGTTTAATTTAATCTTATACTGTTTATATTTTGTTTCATTGTACTCTGTAGAGTGTTTAATAAAATTTTGACAAAAATTGTTCTTATGACATGAAGCTATCAATCCCCGCGTTAACCACGGCTTTGTCGGGTTTCGCTTAAATTGGTTAGTCTTTTTAGTGGAAATGTGCTTTCATAAAGATCTGTGCATATAGTATGGATTTGTTGTAGACATCTTCACATGATTGACGGTTAATGAATTTCAGTTTCATTTCTCGTTAGCCATATTGGTTAATGAATTTCACATTTCAGTTTGCGTTAGCCATATTGGTTTTGAATTTAACAATATTTTCTTTTCCAAAGTCTAGACAAATTATGTTCTCTTTTAAGAATGGTTTTTGCCTGGCATCGTCTTTTTCCAAATAGTAGAGCGGTAAATGATCAGATATGTCCGTAATGAAGATACCTATCTTTGTTTTTTCATCAACCGTACTATTCGTGAGGAAGTTATCGATGATGGTAGCTGTTGTCTTTCTAGGTCTCGCTGGTTGGTAATTAATGGATAGAAGCCATAGGCCTTTAATAAATTGAGAAAATTTTGTGTATGAAAGCAATCTTCTTTTACTAAATCAATGTTGAAGTCTCCCGTAATGTAACCTGTTTTATTTTCATTGTGAATTTTTTGTAAATTTTAACTATCGCTTTGACAAATTTCTCCTTGTCACAACTCGGAGAACTGTAAATAACTGCCACAATTTTATTTTCCACATTGCTCATTGGCATCTCAATGACAAAGGCTTCTATGTAGTCTTCCGTTATCGATAGATCCTCCTTTATAGTTTACTGTAAGTTTACCTTTATGTATATTCCTACTCCACCTCCTACGTGTTCTTGTCTGTGCTTTTCTATGACATTATAGTGCTCTTTATTTAGTAGGTCAACCGGTGAGTTCGCTTTTATTCACGTCTCAGGAATTCCAATAAGACCAAATTCCTGCGAGTTTGTGTCTAGAAAAGTGGTTAGTTCGTCGATGTTCTTCATAATAGAAGTCATATTACAGTGAATTAATGAAAAGTTTGTAATTTAATTAACACTCTTAAGAATATTTTCATTGAATTGTAATGGGAGAATGTAATTACATTCTGATAAAGGAGATTGGATTTCTTCAATGTCGGAATCGTTATCTGGCAAACGATTATCTTAGCGTTTATTAAGTTATAATTGATTACCAAGCGCATCTTGTAAGATACGGTGATTGTAGTCTTGGTCTTTGTCTTGGATTGAAAGCATGTAGTGATTGTCATCGTCATGGTGATTGAAGGGAACATGTCGTTGTTGCAGTTAATGCACCACCATGGCTCCGTTAAAACTTCTAGTTCAGTATATTCGTTGGTAGTAAGATTGGAGCATGTCAGATGTATCCAGTCAACACAACAATCGCATAACATTGCATATTGATTAGACAGGTTTTCCACAGGAAGAACAAGGGAACTTGATGGACATTGGGATTAGTGGGAGGGAATGGAGTTTTCTTATTGAAGACAGCAAATACAACAATATAAAAGAGACAGACAAGTGGACACACGAGCAATCAAATGGCTACTTACGTTTCCTCAGTTTGGCAATGGGATGATAATTTAGGAGGGCTAGGTGTGTTATGCCTTTGAACAGACATCAGACGCTGTCAATTTAGTGGTTAACGGGTGACGGACAAATGACGTAGAGAAGCATTAAAATAGATCAATTGTATTGTCTAACAGGTTTATGAAACGCCAAATACACATGATATTGTCCTCTCAGCTAGAACAGATAATATATACCGAGAACACGTTTACTTATTAAAATTAATTCACTGGTAACGTAACCATACATGCTGTCTTCCTTTTCTATGACAATCTGCATGTCTATTTAGAGTAATATGAAATGAATTCTGCTGGCTGGCTAACGTCTCATTTTAATCAAGGGGTAAACAAAATGTTGTAGTTATTTGAAATTTTATAAGATATAAAATACAAAGCCAGAGGACCGCGATACCAGCAGCACCGAGCCAGCGCCACCACCACCACTGTTACCACCACCGTAACGCCACAGGAACACCAGTCACTGAAATCTCCGCCACCGCCGGCGCCACCACCTCCGCAACAACAACAACAACAACAACAACAACAACAACATCATCATCATCATCATCATCAACAACAACAGTTCCCAATTTAATTAGTTTCAAAATATCCAACAAAATGCTTATTAAATTGTAAATTTATCAAAGACTAACAATTCTTACACTACCATCGGACCTTTTTGATTTTTATGACGGAGCAATACGGCATTAAATTGTGACGTTAGATAACTAGTGACATAATAGATTTTGGTGTCAGATACTTGAGTGGCAGACCGGATCCCCCCAATTCTGTGAACAGAAAATTATTGCATACGAACTTTAAGCATATGCTTACGAGCTGGAGGCCTGCTGGAGTGTATGCTTGGCAATGGTTATTTTTTATATATTATTTACAGGCTTGGCTCGTTCCTGCCTGTTTCGAAAGATAACGGCGATATTAACGACGTACTGACCGTGCAGCATATGGGTAGCTGGTGGTCAGGAAATGGGGTGACCATTACCGTGCTAGGTTATATGCCGATGCGCTCAAGTTTGTTGTACTGATGTGTACAGCGACATGCTTTTTGTCTTCTCCAGATGGTGGAGACTAGATCAGACGGATTTGAGGTGAGCACCGTGGTAATTCTAAAGCGTATGCTCTTCCTATAGTACGGAGCTGGCGGTTGACCTGAGAATGCTTTTGGCGGTTTGCACATCCATAATGCACGGCTCTAGTAGGAGCTCTACATCCACCGAGCTGAGCGCCGAGGTAAACTACCACACATCCCTTTATTCTCTGTCTATGCCATATTCATGTTAGCTAAACTCATCTTTCAGAAAAGCTTGACCCTTTCCCGACGAAGCCGGCCAAAACCGGCCTCCGGTGTGATCTTGGAGAATATCCATTTACATTTAGACTGTGATATCATAGACGTATTTGATTATAACTCCAGATACTTGAGTTACAGCTTCCTTCATCCATAGGTTAACACGCGGGACGCATAAGTGCAAATGGTCAGATAGATGCGCGCATACATACATATAATCACGAAGGCACGCGCACACGCACGCACGCTCGCACATTGCTTACAGTAGTTTTCATTAATACGAAATCTTAGCAACCTCCAGTAGCAGAAAATCTAAACGAAAACGTGACAGAGGTAAAAACAAGATGATTTATCCTTCATGTCTTGTCAAAGAATATGAATTCTGTCAATGCGCGCCATGCATTTGATTTAATGTGAACTGTGTGAATTGACGCCATGCTTTGAATGATTGAAGAAGATGACTTTTAACACATATTCACGATGTTTGTTAATGCACGGGATTGTGATGTGCGCCAATGGTCATGTTTTGATGAAGTGGGCAATACGGTTTCGTATTCATTATTAAGTGCCATTTGACACGTTTTCTTCTCGCACGATAACGCGAACAAGGTAGCCAGATGAAGATACAAAGTGACTTTATCTGTTTACGATGTCTGTTGTAATGAAACACGTTCTTCACAGGTCACAATTATAGGGTCGATGCATTAAATCAATGCAATGAAAAAGTTCCGTTTGCCATTTCGCTAGCTTAAACCGGATGTTCTATAAGAATGTTTTACCGATCAACCAGACAACAAGACAATGTGAGTGGACTTATTTTCACCGCGATGTTGCATTATATCTGAGTAGTGAGTACGTTAGCAGAAGCAGAACGATAGTATTCAATGGTAGAACTGACTAGTTATGTTTAGCACGCTATCAATGTATGCGTGGACATGAGTACGATATTACTGCACTGTAACCACCCGTGATATAATTATTCTGATGCAATGTAATGTCTGCAATATCCAATCAAATACCAGTCAGCTTCTAGAAGCATCCCATATAACGCATTGTACTGGGCCGATGCTTAGCCAATACCGTGCCGATACCTTCAATATTGACCCGATCTCGGCCCACCATCGTCCCAGTAAGCTGCCTTGTCAGGGATGGTGGCAATAGAGGAAGCTGTTTCTCGCTATGCCTTGCCCATGTCTTAATAAGCTCTGCCCAAGCTGTGCGGACGTTTGAATCGATTTTAACACATCGAAGTTACATGCAGATAAGCATTTGAATACTCTGAAACTAAGTCGACTGGGAGATATTTCAGCACCAGCTCGCAGTGAAATTAGTTTCAAAATATTAAACAAAATGCTTATTAAATTGTAAATTCACAAAAGATATACAATACATATACTTTCGTAATCAGACTCTTCCACTTTGTGACTACTTGCGCCATTTTGATTGTGACATCAGCTAGCAAGTGAGATATTATTATCAAAATATCAGATATTTTAGTGACAGATCGGATCCCTCCATAGCAGTTATAGCCCAGGAGCTGAGTGGGAAAATCAGGCTCAGCTCACTACTAGTTGCAACTTGCAACAGAATCTTTTTACTTGTATTGTGCTCTGGTATCATTCCTCTAGAAGATATTAAGAGTTTATCAAAATTTAATTAGAGGTACATAGATTTTTTTAATTCCGGCTATTATATTTGCCGCTGTATGGTGAGCGTATTGTTTTAAATGGATTTTGGAATGCAAGATAGTGGTCTCTTAAGGCAGATAGTCTCTTAATATCGGTTGTCTTTAGAGCAGGTTTGACTGCATTCAACACACCTTTACCAGGTTGTGAAGCAGTAGATAATACCACAAATCAATGGCATGGCCTAGTAATGCTAAAGAGAGAAACAGTCTGTCTGTGACGTTCTAAAGGACTAGATTCGGTAAAACATAATGTCCACAAAGAACTTTGTGCAGCCTCTGATTTTCTTGATACTTTGGCAGCCGACATCAGTTGAATCGTCAAAGTTACCTGAAGTTCTTGAAATCATAAGCAAAATGTTAGATCAAGTCAAGATATTCATGAGTTACTCCGACACAACCTTGTTGTGGCTACAATATACGGAGATGACTCATCTAATTAATATCAATGTAGAGTGGCTATTATCCACAATTCTGCACCAGAGTTGCGCCTTAAGCCTTTTCAGCACCTCATTGGTAAATGGTAGAGCCCATAGCTTCCAACCTGTACGTGAAACTCAATTACTTTGTTGAAGAGTGTAGTGTCTAACCATGTACATTTAAAACAAAAACATGTATTGTACTCTTGCATCATGTCAAAAGTACAGATTCTCTGTCTCTCTGACGTTTCCGTTGTTCCAGCGCAGTACGGAAGGGATCATTGTATGCGTGCGTGTGTGCATGCGTGCTTGCGTGCTTGCGTGTGTATTTGTGTGTGCGTGCGTGCGTGCGTGCGTGCGTGCGTGCGTGCGTGCGTGCGTGCGTGCGTGCTTGCTTGCTTGCTTGCTTGCTTGCTTGCTTGCTTGCTTGCTTGCTTGCTTGCGTGCGTGCGTGCCTGCGTGAGTGCGTGCGTGCGTGCGTGCGTGCGTGCGTGCGTGCGTGCGTGCGTGCGTGCGTGCGTGCGTGCGTGCGTGAGTGCGTGCGTGCGTGCGTGCGTGCGTGCGTGCGTGCGTGTGCGTGTGCGTGTGCGTGTGCGTGTGCGTGTGCGTGTGCGTGTGCGTGTGCGTGTTCGTGATCGTGATCGTGTTCGTATGCGTGGCGTGTGCGTACGTCCGTACTTGCGTGCGTCCGTCTGTCCGTCCTTTTGCGTGCGCACGTCCGTCTGTGAGTGCGTACGTTTCAGATTCCTTCTTGTAAACGATGTACATGACATACACCGCCACAGCAAAGTGCTGGCGTATGTAATAGGCAAGCTCATGCAGGTATTCTCTGAGCCCTACGATATCTCGTTTGTGGGTGTAATTAGCAGTCATCGATTCGTTTGTGACCGACAGCCACAAGTGAGATAGTCGCTAAAATTAGCAAGCATCGTCAACCATGGGTACTCGTTCTTAGTGTGCATAGGCCCGGATACAGTTAGACTTATATGATTATGGTGTTAAGTTAAAATCCTACTACACCAGCTGTTTGATGACCTAGAACAAGCAAGTAGCATCCTTGGAATTGAAGCGGCCCCATTTCCTTGAAAGAAAAAGATCATATGTAATACTGAGCTCGGTGGAACATCTAGTATACAGATTTGCACGTAGTGTTTGACGAATCTGTGACGAAAGATGTAAAGATGGAGTAGATACTAACCCCAGCTCCTGTGTCTGAGAAGAGTGTCTTCTAAGACTGTAGTACACACATAGATCCGAGGTTAACTATATGCAGTTTACCCACAGCCCACCCGCCCCCACCCATTCACCACCACCACCCACCCCACTCCACCCCATATATAGGCTTGATATGATAGTACTAATTGTTTTAACTATACTGCTCTGCCAGTTCTGTGAGCGGAGAAAATCTTTCGATGCGTGTGAAAATGCAATGCTACTAGATGTAAATGGGTAGACTTCATATAATACATACAATTCTAATTATCACGACCATGTCCGCAACTTGCTATGATCGCATCGGTCCTGGTGAAGACGCAATCTCTGCCTGGTGCTTATTACAAACATGTGACGTAGATTGGAAAACTGATTAATCACACGGTAGTCGATATTAGGGCACAAGGAAAATGTGATCTCATCTCCTATGTATAATATGTTAATGGATATTTGTATATGTTCGTTTAACTACTGTTCACACACCTCTATCATAGATGTCCATGATGCGTATATTTGTCGTCATTGATGGATAAATGTGTATTTATGTGAAACCGTTGTCAGATAGATGACGCATATCGCTGACCCGAGGCTTCGAAGAAAGACGTGATATTATTTTATTATCTGCAACGATACTGATATCTTTATCCTTTACATAATATTATGAGAATCATGCAAATGCACATAAGAATAAGTAAGGTACACACATGTAGAAACATTAAACATACGTTAAAATTTCATCCTTTGAAAATTGTCTTATCCTGACATGTATTTTGTGACACCACAAGGAGTCTGGTCAATTCTATTTATGCTAGGAAACAAGGGTGAGCAAAATATCTAAAATAATGTAAGCAAAAACATTGTTATCACTGTCTTTCATGACATGCAATCAGATAAGATTTCACTGCTCTTTGTTTGAATCGAACTAAGTATGAACGTTTGTGTGTCACGGACATTAATAGTGTTAGTCACATCAACCACTGTGTGCAGTATCATAGAAAATATGGCCCTGTGCAAATGGATTTATTTAATAAGACTACGATTATGTAAAATGCCTATCAAGCTTTCGCACACGAAGGGGGTCGGTTGTTAACTAGGCAAGAGCGTTAAATCAGGCTAGCTTCGCGATATTTATCATGTATGGCAGCTTGGTATCTAGATACAGTACTGTGAATTTAGGGCTCGAATTGTAAACCTAAAAAATAATGCTTCTTTAGTAGGCACACTATTGTGGTAATTTAGGACAACCTATCTTTCAGGCCTATTAACTACGTAGACTAAAGTGAACATCTCTAAAACATTGGACGCCCGGCGCTTGTTCTATTTAGTGAGACCAAACATCTGAAAGATCTCAGCTTGGGATGTCAGCTTCTTTTATGCACCATGCTGGTAGACCAGTCCAGAACACCGAAAATCGTCGTACCGCCAAATAGGTGTGCACTACCAAAACGTTTTGCACTGCTAAAATGCAATGCACCAGCAAAAGGTTTATCAGCAATGTGCAACGCACTGCCAAAAGTGAACCGCCATTGCGCCAGAATGACCAAAGTTTTGCACGACCAATAATTGGTGCACCGCCGAAATACAGACCAACATGTCCATATTTGGTCATGGTCCAGCACAATGTCCGGTCTCCCAGCGTTCGGGTATAAATGGAGATGACAGCTCAAACTCAGATCATTCAGACGGTTGGTCCCACGAAAGTGAACACGCGTCAAGTTACCAATGCGTGAGAGATTCTCATTCTAAACTGGGTAGTTATTAAGCCTTTAATAACTAAATATGTTCAAAATTTTTAATATTTACTTATTGAATGTCAATTTGCAGGCCAAGAGAAGATTAATTTTGAACTTTTTCCCCCGGGATTGCTGGCTCAGTTATCGAGCCAGTCATTCAAGCGGTAAAATTTAAAAACGAGTCTTTTCTTGGCTTGTAAATGGATATTCTCCAAGATCACACCGGAGGTCATCAAACAGCTGGTGTAGTAGGATTTTAACTTAACACCATAATCATATAAGTCTAACTGTATCCGGGCCTATGCACACTAAGAACGAGTACCCATGGTTGACGATGCTTGCTAATTTTAGCGACTATCTCACTTGTGGCTGTCGGTCACAAACGAATCGATGACTGCTAATTACACCCACAAACGAGATATCGTAGGGCTCAGAGAATACCTGCATGAGCTTGCCTATTACATACGCCAGCACTTTGCTGTGGCGGTGTATGTCATGTACATCGTTTACAAGAAGGAATCTGAAACGTACGCACTCACAGACGGACGTGCGCACGCAAAAGGACGGACAGACGGACGCACGCAAGTACGGACGTACGCACACGCCACGCATACGAACACGATCACGATCACGAACACGCACACGCACACGCACACGCACACGCACACGCACACGCACACGCACACGCACACGCACACGCACGCACGCACGCACGCACGCACGCACGCACGCACGCACGCACGCACGCACTCACGCACGCACGCACGCACGCACGCACGCACGCACGCACGCACTCACGCAGGCACGCACGCACGCAAGCAAGCACGCAAGCAAGCAAGCAAGCAAGCAAGCAAGCAAGCAAGCACGCACGCACGCACGCACGCACGCACGCACGCACGCACGCACGCACACACAAATACACACGCAAGCACGCAAGCACGCATGCACACACGCACGCATACAATGATCCCTTCCGTACTGCGCTGGAACAACGGAAACGTCAGAGAGACAGAGAATCTGTACTTTTGACATGATGCAAGAGTACAATACATGTTTTTGTTTTAAATGTACATGGTTAGACACTACACTCTTCAACAAAGTAATTGAGTTTCACGTACAGGTTGGAAGCTATGGGCTCTACCATTTACCAATGAGGTGCTGAAAAGGCTTAAGGCGCAACTCTGGTGCAGAATTGTGGATAATAGCCACTCTACATTGATATTAATTAGATGAGTCATCTCCGTATATTGTAGCCACAACAAGGTTGTGTCGGAGTAACTCATGAATATCTTGACTTGATCTAACATTTTGCTTATGATTTCAAGAACTTCAGGTAACTTTGACGATTCAACTGATGTCGGCTGCCAAAGTATCAAGAAAATCAGAGGCTGCACAAAGTTCTTTGTGGACATTATGTTTTACCGAATCTAGTCCTTTAGAACGTCACAGACAGACTGTTTCTCTCTTTAGCATTACTAGGCCATGCCATTGATTTGTGGTATTATCTACTGCTTCACAACCTGGTAAAGGTGTGTTGAATGCAGTCAAACCTGCTCTAAAGACAACCGATATTAAGAGACTATCTGCCTTAAGAGACCACTATCTTGCATTCCAAAATCCATTTAAAACAATACGCTCACCATACAGCGGCAAATATAATAGCCGGAATTAAAAAAATCTATGTACCTCTAATTAAATTTTGATAAACTCTTAATATCTTCTAGAGGAATGATACCAGAGCACAATACAAGTAAAAAGATTCTGTTGCAAGTTGCAACTAGTAGTGAGCTGAGCCTGATTTTCCCACTCAGCTCCTGGGCTATAACTGCTATGGAGGGATCCGATCTGTCACTAAAATATCTGATATTTTGATAATAATATCTCACTTGCTAGCTGATGTCACAATCAAAATGGCGCAAGTAGTCACAAAGTGGAAGAGTCTGATTACGAAAGTATATGTATTGTATATCTTTTGTGAATTTACAATTTAATAAGCATTTTGTTTAATATTTTGAAACTAATTTCACTGCGAGCTGGTGCTGAAATATCTCCCAGTCGACTTAGTTTCAGAGTATTCAAATGCTTATCTGCATGTAACTTCGATGTGTTAAAATCGATTCAAACGTCCGCACAGCTTGGGCAGAGCTTATTAAGACATGGGCAAGGCATAGCGAGAAACAGCTTCCTCTATTGCCACCATCCCTGACAAGGCAGCTTACTGGGACGATGGTGGGCCGAGATCGGGTCAATATTGAAGGTATCGGCACGGTATTGGCTAAGCATCGGCCCAGTACAATGCGTTATATGGGATGCTTCTAGAAGCTGACTGGTATTTGATTGGATATTGCAGACATTACATTGCATCAGAATAATTATATCACGGGTGGTTACAGTGCAGTAATATCGTACTCATGTCCACGCATACATTGATAGCGTGCTAAACATAACTAGTCAGTTCTACCATTGAATACTATCGTTCTGCTTCTGCTAACGTACTCACTACTCAGATATAATGCAACATCGCGGTGAAAATAAGTCCACTCACATTGTCTTGTTGTCTGGTTGATCGGTAAAACATTCTTATAGAACATCCGGTTTAAGCTAGCGAAATGGCAAACGGAACTTTTTCATTGCATTGATTTAATGCATCGACCCTATAATTGTGACCTGTGAAGAACGTGTTTCATTACAACAGACATCGTAAACAGATAAAGTCACTTTGTATCTTCATCTGGCTACCTTGTTCGCGTTATCGTGCGAGAAGAAAACGTGTCAAATGGCACTTAATAATGAATACGAAACCACATTGCCCACTTCATCAAAACATGACCATTGGCGCACATCACAATCCCGTGCATTAACAAACATCGTGAATATGTGTTAAAAGTCATCTTCTTCAATCATTCAAAGCATGGCGTCAATTCACACAGTTCACATTAAATCAAATGCATGCCGTGCATTGACAGAATTCATATTCTTTGACAAGACATGAAGGATAAATCATCTTGTTTTTACCTCTGTCACGTTTTCGTTTAGATTTTCTGCTACTGGAGGTTGCTAAGATTTCGTATTAATGAAAACTACTGTAAGCAATGTGCGAGCGTGCGTGCGTGTGCGCGTGCCTTCGTGATTATATGTATGTATGCGCGCATCTATCTGACCATTTGCACTTATGCGTCCCGCGTGTTAACCTATGGATGAAGGAAGCTGTAACTCAAGTATCTGGAGTTATAATCAAATACGTCTATGATATCACAGTCTAAATGACGTAGATTCGTCAGAAAAATCAAAATGTCCGTCACTAAATTGTATGGATTGTATGTCTTCGATGAATTTATAATGTAATAAACCTTTTGTGCAAGGCAGCAACAACCCCCAGGTAAATTAGCTCCAAAGTCTTCAACGTCTTACTTGTGTAGTTACTTTGAAATTCTGATTCTCGGAATTCACGTTTCAAGGATTCAAATAGATTCCATCACGTGTAAAATGTATATATTTAGTGGTAGCCGCTGCGGAACACCAGCAGGCTGGGGAACAGCGGCATTGGTAATTCGGTCAATGATAGTGATTATTTAGAAAATGGAATAAGCACGGCATCTTGAATTAGCCGATCTATAGTTGTTTAACCCGTTTAATACGGATGTACAAGAAGCTCAACGTCAACACACCCATACATGCATGCTTCCTGATATTAGAAGCTATGGGCAGGAATAACCACAGTCATATTAGTTTTAAGATATTCAACATAACCTTTTTATCATATACACTTAGCTTTCAGCCCGTTTGACATTTCTCGATATGAACACTGTGTAATATTCAACGAAAGGTTTTCATTGGTTGGATAGTGTGTAAGAAATATTTTCATTGGTTTGATAACCTTTGATAATCCCAGACGCCAAGTCCTGCAAGGACATGATTCGTTATGCTGTTAAGCTGAATCTTGCAATATATATATATATATATATATATATATATATATATATATATATATATATATATATATATATATATATATATATATATATATATATATATATATATATATATATATATATATATATATATATGTATATATATATATATTGTAGCTTGCTGGGTCGCGTCGGGTCACTCTGAGGCATATGCCACGCCACTTGTGCATGACGAACGGTGATGCAGGTTAGCTCCTGGTCTCGGGGTTACGGATTCCGAACGACGCTGACCAGCGGGAAACAAAGACTGGCTCATAAGGCCGGTGGAACTCAATCGTTCCGGTGGGGCCGTGCAACCATCGCCACTAACATTAAATTGTACAATGTCAGCCCATGAATTTGTGTCACCGGTATGCCTGTCCATAGCAATTTCGTGATCTATGGACTTACAAGATTTAAAGGGTGACCTAAAGTAACTAAAAGTAATTAAATATCTCTTAACAAACCGTACACGTTTGTGTGATACAATGATATTTAAATAATACATAACATAGAGACAGCCTGATGAACCTTTAAACGTGGAGTAACCGGAGGTACCACACAGACTCGCGGGTCCACAGAGGTACCCTTGGAAAGGTGGCTCCCGCATACGAGATCACTGATTAACTTAATACAAGCTAGTATACCTCTATGCTGAAAAGGAAAAGGGAAGAAACGAAAATCCTGAGTGGCGGGAGGCATTGTGCCTCATGCGGGCATTACTTCTGACGCTGTGTCTTTGGGTGAGAAGTAATAGTCTCGCGCAGGCCGCCATCACTGGATCCTTGCGAGAGGCAAGTGCCTCGCATGGGCCTCCGTCACAGGAAAATGCTGGCACCACAGAAGCGGAGGGACAGAGAGGTCCCGAAACGGCCACTCTGTATTCAACCAAAAGTGCTGTAAAGAAAAGACCATCCTAGTGAAACTATAACTAAAAGTGTTGCGTGCTGTTTTACATGAAGACGAGACGAGCGATTCCCGCCGGATTCCCAAGTCACCGTCTTATGTAGTTCCAAGATACTGTATTAGTAGGTGCCACTTTTATTTATGCGGGCCTTCTTCTATGCCTAACCTCACTATTAGGTTTTAAAGAGAGGCACTGTTTTAGGCTGCAAATGGCGGGGATCCTACCTATCTTTGGTTTAAACAGAATTTCTTTATTTTGTTCAATGGGAGCACAGTAAGACATAAGTCTTATACACGTGTCTCCCATACATACAAATACAATACATTAATAAATACATCAAGATGGGGTATAATAAAACATAATTAAATAGTAACGTATGTATAACTAGTTAAATGATAATTTATATCAACCACTGATTATAATTATCAAGGTAGTCATCTATCTTTGAATACAGTGAGGTACACGTTACGTTGCACGACGTCCGAGCTCGGTGAGGCACCTGGTGCCTTGCTCCTTAACCACATAAAACATCACAGGACGATGGTTACCTTTTTACGCAAGCAGATTAATCCAACTGACCTGTCGCTACGGTGGGGATTAGAGAGACGAATATCCACTGTAAATGTCCTTCCCGCAAGGGCATGGCAGATTCCAATATCTTGCCCAGACATTTGTACAGAATTCGGTGGAGATTGTAGTTCGGATCGACCGGTCAGGTGCCGGCCGTACCAGCTAAGGTGGGTAGGCGCCGCCTGTCCTGGACTCGTTCAAAGAATACCCCCCCCTGGGTAGTGCTATAAGCATATATGAGTCTATGGTAGAGATTTCATTGTAAAAACGACTAAGTTCCTTAAAGCGCGTAGCACGCATGCGCGCGCTTACCACTGTATTGGCAGAGCACGTATTTTACGACCAAGATAGGATGGCACTTTTAGTGTACCGAGTAGGTACAATGTAATCCTCTATAATTGTTTGTTCCCGCCGAATCTGGCATCAATCAAGATCAGAATTCGATGAGCTTTTCGTATCTGTAAACCATTTCAAGATCGGCTAGGAAATGGCTGAGTTATCTACGAAAAAACCCTCCTTAATTATCTTCAAAATATTACCGTGACGTCGTAACCACGTGTAAGCAGACATTCTAGAATGTTCTAGAACATTCGACTGCGTCATTATTAGCTGCGCTCTGATTGGCCATTGCTCGACCGATGATTGGTTGAAGCCTGCGCCTGTGACGTCACGAGTAGTATAAAATGCGATGAAATCCAGAACTCGAGCGCATCCTCGGCCAGGAGGCGAATAGGTTGGATCTGTTACAGCTACTATCAGCGAGACAGGTATTACATATATCACTTCAGTCTCAGTTAGTTTCTCCCCCGTGGCCGGAAGCAGCAAACCAACCCACCACACATAAAATAATTTTGTATCTCCTGATTGTTCGGGAGTATTTTTGGAAACTTGTGATAATATTGTTCACGACTAAATCAAGAACTAACTCAGAACACAAACTTGCGGTGAGGCCTTTCCTGACCTAAATATGTGATTCTACAGATTTCGAGGCAGCGATGTTCTTTGGTGGATGACTCGCCGGATCTGCTGGCCATGCCAAAAAGAGTGGTTATTCAACCTCCCCAGCACTGATGTTGTGCATGTTTATTTAAACTTTTTGACCGCAGCAAGTAAGCTTTGCCCAGTACGTCTTAAGAGCTAACTGACCTACACCACACCGTAAACTTAGTTATGTATCTTCATCCATATTCGACAACCCCCGCTGATAAATGGGTGGTTCTTAACTTGCATCTGTACCATCGGTGTATGGGAACTTTCTTCCTAACAATAACGTTATTGTAGAACTTGCTGACTGTTCGTTAGACATTCTTTAAGTGGTGGCGGCATTTTTCTGTGATGTAGGCCTGCGTCGGACACTTGCCTCTCACAAGGTTTAAGTGATGATGGCCCGTGCGAGGCTAGCACTTCTCACCTAAAACTAGCATCAGGGGTAGTGCCCACGTGAGGTACATAATCTTTCGCCACTTCAACAAGATAACTTTCTTTCCTTTTCAGCTTGGAGGTATAATAACTTATATTAAGTTAATTAGTGATCTCGTGTGCGAGGGCGGTGCGGGGGCCTCCCTTGTGGGGATACCTCTGCAGACCTGCAATTCTGTGTGGTACCTCCGGGAGTCCCACATTTAAAAGTTCATCGGGCTGTCTCTATGTCTTGTATTTTCGTATGCTCATATTTGTATCTAGCATACTTGACGGTCTGTTTAGGTAAAACCATTGCATAGACTTATTTTTTGGTCACCAATCAAATATTGTAAGTCCATATATCACGAAATTGCTATGGACAGGCATACTGGTGACACAAACTCTTGGGATGAGACCATTGTGTTTAATGTTCGGGACAATGGTCGCACGGCCCCACCAGAATGATTGAGTTCCACCGGCCTTAGGAGCCGGTCTTTGTTACCCATAGGGCAGTATCGCATGGGATCCGTGACCCAGAGACCAGGAGCTAGACAAAGTCATCACTCATTATGTACATGCAACGTGGCGAGTCGACACTACCCACCAGAATGTCCCGACACTACCCCACGAGCTACAGAGATGCACATCTCGTCCATCACCACATCTTATGGAGGTAAGTTATTGACCTAACATTAGGTTTATATCCAGGTTGCCCAAATATGAACTGCAGTGCGGGAGATATATCCTAAAAGACATAAAGAGAAATAATAATAATAACACTAATGTTTTCGCAGTGCTTCTTACTTTGGCAATGACACTAACTAACAAGTATCCGAAGATACAGGGGAGGTGTATGTAGCACCGCACCTTGGCCATCACCGCTCGGAAACCTCCAATAGTTTCCCAGGGTCGAATCAGTCCACAGTGCGGATAGGGACATCCAAACAATTAAGAAGCCATAAGGCTTAGTGGAACATAAAGAGAGACAATACCTTTATAAATATGAGGCCCTATAAGTATATTGGCCAATTCAACACAACCTTGCTGGTGTACGGGGCTAGATTACCATAGCGACCGGAAAAGAGGCGTACACTATATGTCTCCTAATTAAAAAATTGTCTCTAATCATATTAAACCTATCCTATCGAGCTGAATAGAAAGGTTTAGTCGGTAGCATGCCGGGATAAACAGAATTAATAGCACGGACATCGACCTTAGTGAAACATGAGGGTGGCGGGAAAAGGTAATGCATATATAAATGTTGCTGTCTAGTATTTCCTAAATGCACTGCGGTCCTAAGCATGTGTAATAATTCGACCAAACAGAAAGCTGGAATCTCTCTGATTTATTATACATAATAATTCGAATTATTATGCAAAAAAATTCGATTTATTATGTGTAATAAATCAACCAATCAGAGGGCTAGAATTGTTCCTATTTATTATACATAATAATTCAAATTTTTATGCATAATAATTCGATTTATTATGCGTAATAAATCAACCAATCAGAAAGCTAGCATGCCATATATTCTATATTGATTGGTTGATTTAATGCACATAATAATTTGATTTATTATGCATAATAAATCAACCAATAAGATGGTTAGAATGTTTTTTATTCACTATTGATTGGTTGATTTAATACACATAATAATTCAAATTATTATGCATAATAATTCGATTTATTATGCGTAATAAATCAACAAATCAGAAGGCTAGAATGGTGTTTATTCGTTATTGATTGGTTGATTTAACACGCATAATAAATCTACCAATCAATGCAAAGCCTGTGCAGCAGTAGAATTAAACTCTGACAAGGCATGTGATTTATGTTGCGCTGCCTATGATATTGTATGGTTCGTCAGTTAAGCATGTATCTGGAAATTTCATTACTAGTAAGACTATCAAAATTGGGTCATGTAAAATGTTAATAACAGTGGCGCTAGGGAAAATTAGGCAGTAGTCAGGACGTACTCTTGGAATAACGTCAACGATATGATTGTATTGATCGAAACAAGATAAAAATATCAACGGTTAAAATTTATAAAAGAAACAACCCTAATACAGGTCAGTACAGTTTTATATTGCCCCAAGGTGTCCTTTATAGACAGGTTAAAAACTACGTATCGACCTCCATGCAAAGGGAGGATTATAAGGAGGGGATGGGGCAACCAAATTTATCCTAACCACGTAGGTATTTCCCGAATTAAAAAACATATTTACAATCTTTCGACTACTTATTTGTTTAAATCATATGTAACACGATTCCTTTCCGAACATTTGCGCGATTGGTGTGTCAACTAAATGAACAATTATTAACCTCCAGGATATCACATTGGTAGTAAACACAAACCCTATAAATAACCTACATACTACATCACGCCGCACGCAGTAATATTTAGGTTTCACGTGGTGCTAAGAACATGTCTGGTCTAGTCGAAAAAAATGGGGCATTAGAACTGCTCGCACTTTCACATATTTGTAGTTATTTTAAGGGGCATAGCCTACAGAGCCATGTTAAGGCAAGGGCTAACAGAGCTACAGCCCTGGGCCCCGAAAAATAACAGGCCACGCATTTTATTGGCAAACTAAAAATCACAGGTTCAAATCTCACTATTAGCATTTGTGGATAACTCGGCCATTTCTGGTCCGATTTTAAAATGGTAAACAGTTTTGAAATTCTCGCTTCGAAACAAGAAATAATCCAGTGATCCTAGCCCACCAACCTCTCAATGCGCGCTACTCCCACGTATCAGCTCCTGAACATCGACCACATCTCACACATGTAGCGCAGCAATGAGAACACATAACTTATCAGCTTTAACTACTAATACATGGCCGAGGTAGTTAATGCGTTGGATCCTTGTGTTTATTAGCAAACTTAAAATCACAGGTTCAAATCTCACTATCGGCACTTGTGGATAACTCGGCCATTTCTGGTCCGATTTTAAAATGGTAAACAGTTTTGAGATTCTCGCTTCATTGCGGTTCTGATTGCTACCAAGAACGACGAGAATAAAGTGATTTCTCGGTACAATATAAGCATACACTCTCTCACACATAGTCTCCGTCAATATCACATGACACGATGGGCCACCCACAGGTACTGATCGCCTTGTGATCACCACACATAATAGGGTCTGAACGCCCATTTAGAGACAGGCATCCACAGGGACATACACCATGATTACTGTTGCACAGCTTCACGCTGTTGCAAAGCAATTTAGCCTTAGAGGCTACTCTAAGGCCAAGAAAGCTGACCTGCTCCAGATGATCGGACAGGTCCATGCCAAGGAGTGGCAGAAGTGACTCTTCCAAGCGATGAAGATAGGAAGGTTTCCAGCACATACCAAAGATGATCCTTGGAATGCCCACAAGAAAGTGCAGCGGATACGCGAGCTTCGTCAGTTGGACGAGGAGGTGACTGCTAGCTTGTGAGCCAAGACTGTAGCGAGGTGGAGGGCGGACCATCCACTGGAGTGCTTACCTCTCCTATGCAGGATCACTAACCGAATGATGAGGTGGCCGAGGTCTGAACTATTAGCCAGGAGCATGAGGTGAGAAGGCGAACACATTCTCGACCCTTGTCTCGGCGAAAGGGAGACAGAGGATAGAGGACGCCGGTCAAAACGCTGGACATTCTTCAGAGGTCTAGAAGGAGACCTCACAGGCCAGATCATGCAAAAGATCCAGCAGCCTGTCCAGAACGCCTTCTACCTCCGCTACACCTATACCTATCGCATCCGTCACATCGAAGACGGTAGGGTGATGCTCTTCCACAAGAATGTCCAGGGATCCCGTGGCTGAACACGATAGGAGCAGCTCATGATTGGGTAGCAGCAAGAGAGCAAGCCCGCCTCGACACAGACAATATCGATTGACCCAACACCAAGTGGGCTTTCATTCGATCAATCAACGTTGAGGTCAGGGCTGTCATCGACCGCCAACCTCTGCTTGGGATAGGCCCCCTCCCAGACTGGCTACAACAGAAGAAGAGTATGACTGCCCTCGACACCTACAGGGACAACATGTGTCTCTGGAGATGTCTAGCAGTCCACCGAGGAGCGAGAGCTGATAGAAGTACAGCTCCTGCATGAGAGCTTGCCACACAGTTCTACGGCAAGACAGTGACAGTATCTGATGTCCGCAAGACCTCGCTGGATCAGCTGGACAAGGTAGAGTTCTTCGCCAAGATCGGGATTCGCATGTATGAACCAACCGAAGAGGGAACCTGGCACATGATCAGGCAAGCGGCTCACTACCATGACACCATGACCATCAGAGTGTGGGACCACCACGCCTTCTACATCAAGAACATCTCCAAGCTGGCACATACACTAGTCTGCAGTCACTGTCAGCAGAGGTTTACAAAGGCATGCCATCTTCAACGCGACGCTGATCACTGTACAGGTGGAAAAATAAAAATTGTGTGTCCTGGCGAGAAGGTTGAGGCGCCACAGTCTGCGTATGAGAAAGCCTTCTATCCGCCCCAACCATCCAGGTCAGAAGCTACTCGTTGGGCCGAGTATGAGTCGAGAAACAGAGGCATACACATACACCATGTAGAGTGTGGGCACGGTGGCGAGCATTGGATCGAGGGTGCTCCCGTAGATGGCTATGATCCGGCCACCAACATGGTTTGACCAGTTCCATGACTGTCACTGGCATTGGTGTCCACAACACCAGCGAGGAGAGGATGCCAAACAAAGATACCGCAAGACAGTCCTGAGAGAGGAGAAGCTGAGAGCGTCTGGATGCACGCTTGTGGTACAGTGGGAGTGCTGTATAAAACGCTGTCCAAGCGTCCCTAAACGAGGTCGGACTGTCCCATACCCACACTTCATAGGTTACGACTTCGAAGCACTCCTAGATGGTATCAAGACTTATCCTACAGAGACTTTCACGATCGAGAGTACTCACATACCTATCTCTGTGTCAGTTGGCTGCTCCTTAGAGGCCGCCACATGTGAGCCCACTCACCTCTGCAATCCTGACCCCAAAGAACTGATCAGAGTGTTCATGCTGGTGATCCAACGGCGAGTATCTCTAATCCGGACAAGGGTTAGGGCACAGTACATACCGACAGACCTGGACAAGCTCCCAAAGCGACAGCAGCGATTGATCAACGAGTGGTGTGACCAAGTGCCTGTACTGGGGTTCAACTCTGGGTGGTATGACCTGAACCTCATCAAGAAAAACTTTGTCGATGAGCTGACTGACAGTACAGGTACAGTGAAAGTCGCCAAGAAGGCTAGTCAGACCATGCTCCTCAGAACACCTGAGCTACGGATTCTCGATGTGCTGAACTACCTCGGCCCAGGAGTCGTGTACGAGGTATGGGTCAAAGCTTACAGGTGTACATAGCAGAAGAGCTGGCTCCCGTATGCATGGTTTGACACACATGAGAAGCTCAACAATCCAGGGCTTCCTGACTACTCAGGATGGACATCTAAGCTCAAGGGTGGCTACCTCTTGACGTGAACAGAGTTGGAACAATGTAACCAGACATTCAGCAAGTACGGAATGCGGACATTCGCCGACTGGCTGCGATACTACAACAACCTGGACGTCAGTCCATTCATCGAAGCCCTAGAGCGGATGCGGGAGTTCTACACAGAACAAGAAATAGACATCCTCAAGGATGCGGTGTCTCTCCCAGGTGTGTCACTGCAGTACCTCCTACGTGGATGTTGGCCTCTACTCTCCGAGAAAGGAGGGCTACGAGATGCTGAAGGATGCGGTTGTTGGATGGCCCAGCATCGTGTTCACCAGATACCATGAGGCAGGTGTGACATGCATCCGCCAGAGTGAGCGTGTCTGCCAACGTCTACTCGTCTACGACGCAAATGCTCTGTACCTGTCAACGATGGCCAAAGAGATGCCCAGTGGTAAGGAGACAGTGCGCTGTTGGTCCGGTGCCAGTGATGTAGCCCGCTTTAAGGAGGAGCTGCTAGCAGACCGCTGGTTTGGATTTGCTGAGGTGGATATAGAGGTCCCTAAGGCTCTGTGGGCAAAGTTCGAGGAAATGTCCCCGCTCTTCTATAACTGCGAGATCCCGGTAGATGTCGTCTCTTCTGAGATGCAGGCATATCTAGAGCATACAGGACAGAAACGACCCACCACCCATAAACTGGTCGGAGCCCTCTCTGGCAAGAAGCGGCTGCTGTACGCACCGATACTCAAGTGGTATATAACCGATGGCCTGAAGATCACTGCTGTATACCGCACAATAGACTATGAGGCCAAGCGCCCATTCGAGTGGTTTGTGGAGAATATTACGGAGGCCCGCCACTCGGGAGATGTAGATAAGAGCAAACCACTCTTGGCAGATCTCTTCAAACTCCTCGGCAACAGTGCCTACGGGAATCTGATCGAGGCCCTAGAACGTCATAGCAACACCAGTGTCACGAAGGATGAACGTGTGATAGACAAGGCCCTGCATAGTGCATGGTTTGAAGATCTCGAGGAGATTGGTGAGTCATACGAGCTTCAGAGTCGCAAGCCGAGAATCACTATTCTAAGGCCCTTCCAGGTGGGGATAGCCATTTATGAGCTCGCAAAGCTGCAAATGCTGGAGTTCTACTACAACTTCCTCGATCACTACGTAGCTCGTGACAGCTTTGAGTACCTGCAGATGGACACTGACTCCACGTATATCGCTATAGCAGGCACAATGCTCGACAACGTCATTTACCCTGAGATGCGAGCAGAGTACCAGGCTCATAAGCGAGACTGGCTAGCTTGGGACAAATGGTCTGGACGGACACCGGGACTGTTCAAGCTCGAGTTCGAAGGCTCTCATGACATCGTTCTCTGCTCCAAATGCTACTACGTGGAGAGCACAGCTGCAAGTAAGTGCTCGGCTAAGGGAATGTCAAAGCAGCAGAATGAGGTCTCTTGGCAGAGGTTCTAAAGCACCCTACATGGCGGGGTGGACAGAGCTAAAAACCAAGGCCTACACATGCGCAACCAGGGTATGGTGACGTATGCTCAGGAAAAACTCGGACTCTCCACTTACTATGATAAGCGCCATGTGCTGCCAGATGGGGTCCATACCGAGCCCATCGAGTATCATGTTAGCACCTTAGGGGGCGGTAGCTGTGTGTCTTCAGGGACTAGCTGAAGCTTCTTTGCGACAAATGGTCGCCTAGGCACTCTGTGCTGGCGTGCCAGGTAGTACAGTGTAGGCCGCCCCTCCACCTCCACATACCTGTCAAGCCTGTGAACATTTATCGACCAGTTAGGATCTGTTGCACGCCGTCGACCACCTTCCAGCTCACCAGGCTCATACAGGTACCGAACCAGAGCATTAGGTGGTAGGCACTCCTCTACCTTGTTCACTCCTCTAGAGCTGTGACCAGCAGAGTGTCTGATAGCCTCTAGCGGCTTCTTCCAAATTAGCCTGGTTACCTCGGCATTGGATCTCTCCACCACAGCAGGCAGCCCTCTCACCCATACTCTAGAACGTTCACTCGGCGTGGCCATTTCCTGGGCATATTGGTGTGGGAACAGTCTCCCTGCCAGTGCCCGATTCCACCACTCAACGATAGCCTGGGCACGGTGATGCCCTACCTCGCATCGCCTAACTGCCACACTGTGTTTCCGCATGAGGGCTGCAGTCTCCCCTCTGAGCTCCTTACCCTCATCCACCTGCAACAATTCCGGCCACAGGAGGGGATTTTCCGAAGCCTCGTAGACACCCTGGAATGCATGGGCCACCTGGCCAGCTGACTTGTCTGTGAGCAGTACTGCCGCCTTGTACCTGCTGGCGACATCGACGATGGTGAGGGCATACTTGTAGGTCTTACAACCAACCGAGTCGTGTGGAAGGAATAGAACATCTGCCTGGTGAACTCTGTTCAGGACAGTTTCCTCGAAATAGGCATGCCTGATGTGCCGTGGACGAGGTCTGTATATCTGCCACATCGCCTGGTGGCTGAGCCACTGGCTAACTGTCTCCAATGTGAAGTTGTGGCCCTTGCAACGTGCAGCCTCGAGTAGTTGAGCGGGCTCATGGTAATATCCACCAGGCTGATAGTAGAGTTCCTCAAGAAAGACGGTTAATAAACTCCCAGATTTCATCACTGACGTCCACTCCCGTCCTGTCACGCACGGCCTGGGTGAACTCTAAACAGATGAACAGACAGCCGTTATTCATTTAACCATCACTGAAGACCTCCTCAAACACCTCCATACACTGGCATATAATCTCTGCTGGATCCTCACTGAACACTAGTTTATCACCCAACCCTCGGAAGTTAAGGGACTTGACCAGGTCGTACAGAGACGTCATCCTTATATAGTATGGCTTAAATGTTCGACAGCCCAGCTGGCCGCGAGCGCTATGGCAACATATGGTAGCCAAGGGCTTGGGACTCCGAAGAATGTACCTACTCCTGAGGCGATGGCTGGTATGGCTTCAGAAATCTTCTCCACCCCATGGACAGCATTGTTGGTGATCTTGCGGACTGTCTCGCCAGCCTTCGTTGTGAACAGAGTGATCATAGCCCTAACTGCTGCCAGTGGACCGACAGACCCTTTTACATAAGTGTGATAGATTCCTTTCGCTCTGTGTACTAGCTTGCAGGATTCAGGCTCTACATCATCATACTCAGCCGCAGTCTGCGCTACATCGTAGTCGTCTGCATCATAATCCTCCTCATCACAGTCCTCCTCATAGGCCTCGTCATCTATATCCTGGACTGGATCTTCATATGCCTCTGGTTCACACATCCGTCACTGGGCCAGCTATATAGTAGCGTTAAACTGTAGTCTATAGCATGGCCTCCGCAATCTTGAATGCGGGCATGTTTGCCTTACCGACCTGGCTTCGCTGACAAGAAGGCGGCAGAGGTCGAGCGTGAGCGTCATAACCAGGCGATGGAGAAGCTGTCTAAGGAGAAGTTTGAGTACAGCAAAGCACTTGAGCATATGCGCCAGAGGTATGCTGACGACAACCCCGAGCGCATGCCAAGCAGAGCCTCAAAGAGGCAGATGAGAGTCTCGATGAGTACTATGAGGCTGTAAAGATATCTGAGCCAACGCTCGACTATGAAGCATCGACCGGTCAGAAGACAGCAGAGCTTATAGTAGTGGTGGCAGCTGCAGCGGTGATGACAGGAGTCATGCTCTATGCATGCTCAAGCTGAATACCTGATGTCTTCGACACGCATATCTTAGCATAGCCAAAGTAAAGTACCGTCACACCTAATGGGCGAGTCCTAGCTATGAGGTTTCCCATGTTGAAGCTGAGCCAGTTGCCCTGATTATGTGGGATGTTCCTGCCCCCGAGGTGGTGACAGCCCTTGAGTGCCAACTCGAGGTCATTGCTTCCACTGATTAGTCGCAGAAGTGCATATGACTTAGTTTTCTATCTGTAGAGTTGGCAGTCAGCCAGCTCGCGCACCTCACCAAGAACATTGGTCCCAGCAACCACAAGCTTGAAGTCGTCTAGCTTATCCACCTGCTGGATGGCTCCTCCCTTCTGAACCAGGACCGCAACAGCGACACAGTCCGATGCACCACGATGCAATGTCAGCTCTACCCGTTGGTTAGCTGTGGCTTGGACCTGCTGGTGTTCTCGCTCCACATGCACGATCCGCTGTTTGGAACCCATTTGCTTCAGTTTCCGGTCATTCTCGGCATGCCAGACATGAAGTCTTGGAGCATTCATCATCGCATCTGCGAGCTGCTCAGTGTACACCCGGAGGAACAGCTTATCCTGCATGGCAGCCGGATTCACGTGTGTGTTCTCGAGGAGGGTTAAGAGTTGAACTGCCACAGGCTTCTGCCCGTAGTTCGAATTCCGTGAACCCCTCATTGCACCCCACAGCGTAGTACCCCTTTCCTTTCGCATAGAAGGTTGGGCCATGAGCCAGCGGACCTAGGACTCAGTACTCATCGTTCACATAGGTGGTGTCCACGGTGTTGTTGCTCTGCTTGTTCAGTACCTGCGGGAGCTCTACTGTCTGTTCTATTGTGCTCTGAAGCTTGAACTCGATCTGTGCCGAGATTGCAAAATCGATGTTATTCCAAGCAGCGCACAACAGGTTCTCATCATGTATACTGGGTCGAATGACCATCAGGCAGTCCTTCCGAGGATCAGTGCGGTGCGATGTCACGGGTTCAATGGCCCCATCTGGATGTTGCACATACTGCAGCATGTTTAAGGTCTGGGTATATAGAGGTTTTAAACGGCTGCTATGTTTGGTAAAGTTCTCTAGCAGATTGTCTATAGGTAGCAGGACAAATTGGCACGACAGTCAGCATGACAGCCATGGCACGTACTGTCCCACTGTGACAGGGTCCGAGGACTGCTTTGTGACATCAACATTATCCACGAGCGAGCCAAGGTTACACCTCCGTCTGATGCGGAGATACTGGCCGCCATAGATGAAGGAGCGCCAGCTCGTAGTACAAACGATTTCCTGACTCGGGTACTCTAGCAGAAGTTTGACAGAACCCAGGGCAGGGCACTCAACCTACCTGTGGCCCAAACCAACAGGCCTGTTATTCTAACTCTCCAAAGGGCGAGGATCGATCCCAAAGATCTACTAACAGTCGGGAAGTGGGCTGCCGTATTTAGCCTCCATAGCTAATAACTGCTTCAGGGAAGAGGTCAGTGCCGCTGTAGCGGAGAGCCACGACACCGGTCATGCAGAAGGTACTCAGGAGAGGTTCACTGTTGGCCGCAAGCAGGATATTGAGCACATCTTCAACGAAAGCGGGCGCAGGAGATTGGCCAGTAATCTGCCAGCATTTCTGAAATTCCCAGATAACTACCCGGACTACCTCATCAAATCGACTCGCAAGCACGATGCTAGTCGCGCATGGAAAAAGTGGGTCATCCATGAGAAGTTCCAGAAGAAGAGAGTCCAAGACTCTGACCTTCAGTGGATAGAGTTTCAGAAACAGTTTAAGTGGCAGGCTTCTGACGAAACTGTCGAAGTTCCTCAAGCTTCTGTCGAAGTTCCTCAAGCTTCTGACGAAGGTCATTAAGCCTCTGATGAAGTAGCGGAGACCTCGGACGAAGTTACTCAGCCTTCTGATGAATGAAAAAAGATGTGGCCGACAGTCTGTCAGTGATGACGCGTAGAGCAGGCAAGCTTCTTGGCTGGATTCGGCTTGTTTGTGAAGGTCTGTGCCTTTTCCAGAGATGGCTTGAAGTGTGACAGCTCAGTTGTTTCCTTGTTGCTGAAGATGAAGCTGCCCTCTGTACACCTGCCATAAAGTCCATTTTGGTCTCCTATAGGGTTAGGCTGCCATATATGGTCTCGAGCAGGGCACGTCCACACTTGGAGCTGAAGTATAGCAACCGGGCATTGTGGCGGATGTCCAGTGAGATCACGCAGGTGTACTTCTGAAAGAGGATGAAGACAGTTATCTTTGTGTGCCGGATGCACCTGGTGATGTTGCTGAGGTAGGTGACTGTCTTCTAGTTCATTGCAGGGTCATCGATAACTAGAACAAATGGTTCTGTCAGTCGGGCTGTCAGCAGCTTCTCCAACAGTGCTTGCAGGTTCTGCGTCTTGGTGATTGGGCCATTGTACCATTGATCAATACTGTCAACCGCATCAGCGGTGGAGTCAGACACCAGAAGGATGCATGGAGACTGTAGATGTTCGGCCAGGAGAGCCCGCAACAAGATGGTTTTCCCATGTCCTGACGGGGCAATGATCAGCACCACCTGGCCAGCATCAGCTGGCCTACTGTCGAATGGTACAGAGATGCGGGCGGAGGATGGTTAGCACTTGGTCGGCGGTAGCCTTGTCTATATCTGGGAGACTAAACGGCAGTACGTCCTGCACCAGCTCTTTCGCCTGCAGACTGTGGAATCCTGCACCTCCGGCAGATACGAAGGATGCGATGGAGGCGTCAAGCATGAAATCCCAGCTGAGAAGATAGCATAGAGGGCCTGTGTCAGCACACACATTGTCTAGTACATCCAGTATCGGTACGATACATGCACGGGAAGCCATGACTATCCTGTGGTCTTAAATGGCAAACCAAAGAACCCTGACTTCTTCACCTCTGGTAGCTGGAGGCTGGTGGTAGCACCTTTTTTGCCATCGACAATGATATTGCTCAGGCCGATGGTGCCTACCCTGAGATTCTCTTCATCCTGTTAGAATGAGCTCCTTGGTTTCAGGAGATCCGTAACCAGGTCTTGTGCATATGACTCAGCAATAACCTTGATGGCACCAGCCTCATCGACCCCGAGCATACCTCGCATCGTTGCCCTGTCTTTGATGCCCATCCCCTTGTATACAGTCTTGGCCTTGTTCCAGATGAGATCTCAGGCTGGGATGGTACCTCGGATCTCCCGCGGATCTCCCTTCTCATCGAAGTCTAGGAAGGAGAAAGGAGCAACAGTGTCCTCTGAACCGAGGCATGCCTCCCCCAAGATCGCAAGATCGCCTAGCTCTTTTGCTTTTTAGGTCTGTGCGTGACAGAGTCATAGTGCTATATACACGGCTTACACCTACTAGTCATACCACCAGTGAAATAGTTGGGCATAGGAGGACCATGCAGTCGGCCAAGGGAATAGGTAGCAGTGCTCATGGTAGTGGGCAGTCCACCATTCCAGGGCATTGGTGATCCTCAGTCTGCATGTTCGACTATGGGCTACACACTGCCCTCCAGCACGCCATGCCTCATATGCTGCAGGGGTCTCGTGATCCATCTCTCACTATTCAGAGGGGTTAAACGTAGGCGACGATGATTTCAGCATTGCACTCGTTGCTAGCCCTAGAAATACAGCCTCCATTAGTGTAACACGTTTACCCATGATCGTGGCAGCAACAGTGTAGGAGGGCGATCTTTGGGATGGGGTGAGTTATTCCAAGACAGTGCCCGGCCACACCACTCACCACTGTAGCGATGACAGCCGCAGTGGCGGGAGGAAGAAGCTCATTTCCCCCTGTCATCTTCACCACGGCCGCATTCGCCGCCACGTAACTGGCGACATGGACTGCCAGAGGTTTGATTTGGTCAGTAACTTCTGTGTCTTGGTTCGCAGCAGGTTCTCATCCTTCTGAAGACTCGCCTGGCTCTTGGGCAGTTGCTTCACGATCTGTACCATTGACGTCATTGTTTAGGCACTGAGTATAAAACGCTGTTAAACGTATGCGTCCCCTGTCGAGAGAGCTAATAAGATCTTCCCAGTGTGCATCTGCCAGATGGCCGGGTTGGTACTCAGGAATATTCATCTCTCTATTGAGACATCTTAAACATGTCCGGGCTCATGCTATGCGAGAAGTACTATGATGTCTTCCTGAGGGAGTTGAAGGGCTACAAGAAGAAGACACCAGATGAGCTTGCTCAGCTCTCCGGTGCTGAGCTGACAGAGGAACTAACAGCTGTGAAGCTCTATCTAGGATTTGGTATGGGGCAGATCTGCTTCCTCGAATACCTTATCATGGGTGGGAGTATCGCCGAGCAGCTCCTGTGAGCTAAAGGTTTCTACAAGGATCGGGAGTATCTGTCAGATGTGTTCCAGCAGTTGCAGCCCTCCATGGCATCACGTGACTCAGAGCTGAACAAGGCTCTGTGATACTACAAGCTGGAAAAAGGATACGCTGCGGAACCATCCAGCCCTTGGATGTGCATGTTGGCAGCGTGTGCAGGGGCTGTAGGGCAAGCCAAGCTGGTTCAGTGTCTCACCGTGGTCCCCACTGCTACTGTGGAGAGGATAGTCTTATAGCTGATTTGCTAGCGGCGGAGTAGGCTGATCCCGAGCGCCATGAAATCTAGGCTTGACACCACTCGTAGAGCTACCACATGAAGCAGTGTCATGTCGACTGGCTGCAGTGTCGGGGTCGGAGCTGCCATGGGAAGCGTCATGTCGACTGGCTGCAGTGTCAGGGTCAGAACGACTGTATGGCCCGTACTGCCTGTAGGTGCATTGATATCAGTGTTGAAGCCGAATTGTACACGGGGGAACTCCCCTCGACTATCATGTTGTTATAGCCCCTGACTTGGAGGTCCTCGATGTTCACGATCATGTTGCTCGTAATCGACCGTAGGTGTGGTGAAATAGCAAAGTCAAGTTTGCGACGGGCCTTCTGCAACCCCTGCTGGAACTTAGCAATAAGACTGCTGGGATCTGCTACGATGATCTTATCTTCAACGAGACTGATGAACATGGACTGGAGCTCTGCTCCGCTGACACCATCTATGGAATAACGCAGCTTGGTCTGTGTTGTAAGGAGGCAGTAGCACAGTGCTTCCAGGGACAGGTTGATCTGAATAATCCCTGCCGGTGGGAGGCCTGAGGTGGTGTGTGGGACAAAGTACTTCCACACATCTGGATAGTCCTGCCGCAAGCCAGTGATGTGCATATTTTGCACCAGCGCTCCAGGGTCAGAGTCTGGATTGAACGAGAATGTCGCTGACTTCCAGTGGCCTACTCGTCAGGGTATTCGATAGGGTAATCCTGAGTAGTCACGTCTCGGGTCACCATACATAACCTCTAGGCCGCTGTTGTCACCACCATGCCACCGATAGTCTGGGTGAGCACTGAACTCTCTCTGTAGTCTGCTGGCCACTGAGACGCTATGACTGTTGAGCTGTGGGTGGAAGTCGTTTGTATCATGGAGGCTTGCACCAAGCTCATGGAGGATTCGTTGCACCGTGAAGTACAAGTGGAATCTGAGACAGCTGGCGATGAGCACAGCTTCAGGATTATCAGAATATGAGTGAAGCAGGGTGGAACTTACTCCACATCCTGCCGTGGCACATCACATGGCAAAGATCAGCTGCTGATTCCAGTATGAGAGGCTTGGAGCAGCCATCCAAGTATGAGCTTGCTTCGCATCCTTGATGGTGATTTGGCAGTTGGTCAGCAGTCGTGGGTTGACGAAGAAGCTGGTTCGGGACCGTCCATCCACTGTGAGTGAGAACGGTGTTAGCTCTGGTATATCATCCAGTAGACCTCTCAGGCCAGTCAAGGGTGTACCCAGGAGGGGCAGTTGGCTCCGGTTGACTGTCGTGAGGTTCAGTAGGAAGGCCATCTATACTGATGTTTTTAAAGCTACCGTACAGGCAGCACACTGTTTGTAGTCGTCTCGACTCCAGAGACCGTAACATCTCGTTTTTTAGCTCCTCCATATCAACCCACCCGCTGGAGCCTTTGAGGTATTGCTGTCGCACTTTAGGTTTCTCCGTGCGGTACAGGGCTTGGACTTTCAATATATGGTAGTACTCTTCATCGGTGACCTGGTCATTCTCGAGAGCTTTGCTGACAAACTCGTCGATAGTCCGTAGCATACTGTGTGCCAGTGTCACGTACTTAGCATGCTTCTCCAGCCTCCTTGTGACCTGCCGCTGCCCCACCCCAAGCCCATGGTCAAGACAGTGGCGGCTAGTGTCAGGCCACCCAGCGGGATGGCGACGATGGCACCCACCCCTGTAGCGAGAGTGGCCACACCTGCCACACCAGCACTGGCTCCAATCACATCCGCAGCAGTGGTTGTACACGCGAGGATGTTGTAGGCTGTCTTATATCGCCTGCATGTTCTGCTGTACTTTTCTGCCTCATGGACGAGATTCTGCCTGATGGTATCTATCTGCTGGAGTCGCCATCCGTGGATGGTACCGCCCTCGTCAGCCATCAGGAGGGGTATAGTTCTGGTTGCTTCCACCACCCTGATTTTGCCATAGTATACCTGGAGATTAAACCTGCATCACCTGCAGAATTTGCTCATGAGTCATGGAAGGATTCATTTTGGAGAGCCTGCCGAACCGTACCAGCTTTCTGGTGTTGAGACAGATATCTCTTAGACAGTGGGCATCCAGCACTATGTCGGGTGCCAGTAGCTTTCTGAGACATGACATCTGGAACGTCACCTTATGACCAAGATAGTAGGTCCGCCGCAGGATCGCTTTCTTGGTCTTACACTTCTGTGCCATCTCCTCATCCCACTGTATGACATCTGGCCCATCCTCGTCTGCAAAGACACCTGGCTCATCGTCGAAGACATCTGGCTCATCGTCGTATGTGAAGACGTCTGGATCATCGTCATCTGTCAAGACTCCTGTGTCCCGCTTGCTCTCCTCCAGGAGGGCATGCCAGTATCGGGAACCTTCACTGTTCCTTTGCCTCCTTGCAATGCTGGCAGCCTGTTGATACCAGCTCTCCTGCTGTAGTCGCTCTCCTTCTTGTTGACAGATATGTTGCTGTGTGAGCATCTGTGCGGCCTTTGGGCAACCCTCTATCGGGTTCATCATCTTGGCAAAGGTCAGATATTCCTGGTGTGATATCATGTTTTCGTCAGGTCAATGAGTAATAAGAGTGTAAGCTCCAAATGGGCGTCCGATATCCCATACGTGCTGGCATATATGTTAATGGAGGGGCTGTCAAGCAGGTGATTTACAGGTGTGAACAGGCTAGGACTGATAGCTTTCCATAGGTTGCTGTTGGCACCTGGGAGATACTCTATCACATCCCGGCCGCCTTCTACCAGTGATCTGCTGTGTGCAATGCTTGGAGGTTGATGTGGCACATCGGCGTGTATGTATGTTGTGCCCCGCTGGGGCACCTCGAAGAGGACCCATTCTACATGGTACTGTACCACCATCTCCCCTCTAGAGAGGGTTAGATTACGTTCTCACCACCGGAGAGCAGCAGTCGGAAATCGGCATGGTTATATCTCCTGTTTAAACTCCTCCTATAGCGTGCGATGGAACCCATATTTGCTCACTCGACTGGTCTTGCTGACCTAGCAGATGTGTATGCGGTTGATGCTGCCAAGCTAGAAGAGAGCGATGGCAAGTCATTCGCCCTACAGTACGAAGCAAGCTCAAAGGAATTCTCCCTCCACCCCATTGGTGGCGATAGGGTGGAGCTGCTCACAGACCTCAATGATGTGACGAAGGAGCGCCTCGGTCGCAACATAGATGGCCACACGATCGTGTTTCGGTACGATTTCCCGAAGAGGAAGTACGTCCTCGAGCCATTGATTGAGCTCTCGGATACAGAGGTGGCAGACGTCAACGCCCTAAATAACAACCTCAGCTTTCATCTGGTCAAACCCTATTCGAGCGGTGCCCCGCCGATGGCCCATGATGGCCTGCGAATTGACCCTGGCAAAAAACCTGCAGTTCATATTTGAGAAGAATGAAGTGTGGTACCGCGCTGGACCTGGGGGTGACTGGCAAACATGGTTGCCCCTATATAGTCCTCCCGCAGTCATTGACATAGAGGTTACTCCCCTCTCCACTGTTGTGAAAAAGGATGGGACAGTTCGAAAGCTCTACACTCGGGGATCATCCTTCCTCACCTACATAGGTGAAGGTGTCTCCCTGACGAGGGTGGGTCACCGGATCGGGGTTACAGGTGGAAAGCTCCTGCTGTGTCGTCCATTCGATGGACCAGAAGAAGCTGTTAACCTCCAGGAGGGCATCCTGCAGGTAGATGGTGTGTCACAAGTCTCCAAAGTCAAGGGTGCTGTTAAACTGCTTCAGCGAGTCGGACTCACTAGCCCACAAATGACTCATATAGTCCTAGAGCTACGTTTCTTTGCTGGTGGAAAAGTGAAGCAGCTAGCCGCTGCCCCTGAGGGGATGAAGATCACTATCGATCCGGATGGAACATGGCTCGATCTGGCGCAGATATTTCTCGAGGGGTTCACTCTGTTCAGTTTAACTCTTCATATATAGCCATGATTTTCATCATACTGCTCGTGCTGGCGTCTACAGCAGTGGCACAGGGCGCTGAGATTGCCATGATATTGGATGCCAAGTGGGCCCACTTCCGGGATGATACCCAGTACAATCCTTGGGTCGACCCCTTGCGGAGAAACATTTACGACATTTCATGGTTCACTGAGCATTATAGACAATTTTTGTCCTGGCCATAGTTTCAAGAGTTTCTCTGCAGGCGAGCATCCATTAGTTTACTGATATGCCTTGTTGAAATACAGCCCGAAATAAGCTTTTCTCACTGACTGACTTACTAACAGACAAACCCATGCGCATGTCGGTTTATTGTGCTGTTACTCACAGCTAAAAATGGATGGATACTGTAAAAAGGACGACATTTATGTTAGATTCCTCCCAAATTGTGGACAGAAAGTCAAAGTTGGCGGAATTCAAACAAATTCGGTATATTAGTTACCCATATGTCTGCGGACTGTGAGGTGCTGTTTACATTAGGTCCTGCCCACGACTTGGGGATGGCGTTGGGTAGCGGCAGAAATGGTAAAGGGCCGACTGTCTGTTTATCCATACGATATCTTCGGAATTTGAGAAGGAAGAATCACCAAGTTTGGAATATCTATTTATATTGTAGACGGCTAGGCAGAAAACTAGAAAACGTTGTTTGACTCAGAGGGGCTGCACTCACTGAAAATACCTTTAGCTATATAGTAGGTAGCAATTATATTCAAAGCCTTCATATTATAAAAAAAATATATACACCTGTGCAAAGGTTAAGCACCAGCAAAAACAATAGAACGTAGAAACATGATGGTACAACTAGGCTGCCATACTTTTTGTCCCCGCGTTAGCTGACATAATTCCAAGTACGAAATGCACATGCATGCATGACTTCACGCCGCTTGATGTCCGTGCGTGGCGGGAATCAGCACACGTGTTCAGTTATGTAAAAGTCCAGTTTGAGGTGTAGAACATTACATACAGATTTAGGCGACAAGATTAGGAATTTTGTGTTCATGACCGTGGTTTATTTGTACAGAGAGAATTAGCTCTTGATTGTGAACCGCTATGGCAAGACGAAGGTTAAGTGATCGTGTGAAATGGCAAATCATAGGCATGCATACCACTGGTATGTCATGCAGAGAGATTGGCAGACAGCTGAACATTAACCATACTGTAATCAGTCGTTTGATTGCAAAACATGGGCAAACTAAAGAGGTGAAGGACAGGCCTAGATCTGGAAGACCGAAGAAGACTACTGCCCGTGATGATCGAGCCCTGGTCCGATGAAAGTCGGTTCCTGCTTCATGCCACAGATGGTCGAACTCGTGTATGGAGGTCCAGACGCACGGCGTACGACCAACGTAACATCATGGAAGAAGTTCCATTTGGTGGAGGTTCCGTTATGATATGGGGGTGCATCTCATTTGATTGTAAGTTGGATCTGTTGACTGTACCTGGAACACTAAATGGACAAAGATATCAAGATTCCATACTGGATAGAGTTGTGGTCCCTCATTTTGTAAATCATGCACCTGGAACCCACCCTATATTCATGGATGACAACGCCCGACCACATCGTGCTAGAGCTGTGCATGAATACCTCCGCCAGAATGCCATCGAAACCCTACCATGGCCAGCAAGGAGCCCTGACATGAACCCTATTGAGCATATCTGGGACATTCTGGGAAACATGGTGAGAAGGAGGGATCCTCCTGTGCAGAACCTACAGGAATTAACAGACGCACTCCATCTTGAATGGCAACGAATACCACAATGGCATATCAGTCGGTTGGTGACCAGCATGAGACGTCGTGTCCAGGCCGTCATCCAGGCACAAGGTGGATATACCCGGTATTAATAATGACAGTCTCAAACTCGTGCCCAGATGTTAAACTTCGTTTTAAGACACCATTAATGACAATCTAGCCACGTGTGTCAACTGTAGGGCAATAGTTGTCAGTTGTGTCAACGTAACCATATTCAGGCCTCGTTTTCAAGTTCAAACAAAAACATACAGTGTTTCCCCACCATCATAATCAGCATTCCTCTAGTTGCATTATTACCTCTTGCACTAAGATGGATGGGTACATAAATGTTTATGCTATTGCTTTCTTCATAGCACATGAATATACCCTCGCATGTGCGTAAAAATAGGGTGGTGCTTAACTTTTGCACAGGTGTATATATATATAAAAAAAAAAAAAATTCAAGGAAATTGATAAAAATTGTAGGCTTTGCATCAAAAAGTCGATTTTCACCCAAAATCTTGGCCCTATAAGGCACATCTGCGTTTTGTAACTGATGCAAATACCAAGTTTCATTAAATTATTTTAAGCGATTGTGTATAATATTGTGCTTACGAGAAAATTTTGAAAATCCTGAGTTTCTGCATTAAAAAGCCCATTTGCACCCAAAATCTTGGACCTATGAAGGTGAATCTTTCAAAAGGCACATCTACCCATCATAAAGAAGCCATGTGCTAAGCTTCATTAACTAATTTTAAACGATTGTGTATGATATGGTGTGTACGAGGAAATTTACAACAATTTTGATTTTTTAACAATAGAAAGCCCATTTTCACCCAAAATATTGACCCTATAAAAGTGAATTCTTAGAAATGCATACACGCGTATCATAACTCAGGCATGCACCACGTTTCATTAAATTACCTGAAGCGGTTCTGTATGATATGCTGTTTACAAGATATTGTGGATGGAAAGACGGACGGATGAACAAACAGGCGCACAGACAGACATACGGACAGACACGGCGATTACTATAGGGCTTTCGCACCTTCCCGTGCGGGTCCCTAATAAGACAGTCAAACAAACTGGTTAATATCTAAGCCACAGGGTCACAAAATGCATCCCGAAATTTTAGCCACGTAGTCAGAATCACTAAATTTGACACCTCCATCCTTATTATACGTGCCCAGAAGTTAGATGGGTTTCAGGACAAGACATTCGATATCTAGGTCACCGGGTCATAAAGTGCATACCGAATACACAATTTGGCCATAACTCTGGAGGATTGCAAGAAGGCAGTATCACCAGATTTAGCACACATGTTCACATTTGACAGTGTACTATTAATTTCAGTTTGAGGGCAACCGATCAACCATCTAGATCACGGGAGTCACTAAGTGCATTGTTAAGACAGCGTGCATAGGCGTGAGTCAGCATCTCCCTCGAATGCATTCTAGTTATTAATTTTATTGCCATCGGTCGGTAAGGGGAAGAGGATATTACGGTCGAGTCTGTCTTCTCTGTCCATCTGTCCATCCGTATGTCCATCCGTATGTCCATCCATCTACCCACCCGCCCGCCAACCCGGCAGCCAGCCCACCCGTCCGTCAATCCATGCGTGCGGTCATACGTGCGTGCGTGCGTGCGTATATGCATGCATAAATCTGTCTCTGTCACGCAGTGTATCTGTGCGCGTGTGCACGTGCTTCGAGTATGTATTTAAAAAACCCACTTATTCAATGTGGCTCGGTGTCCCTAGAATAATAATGAATAACGAATAACGCATAACGAATAATACACCATGGGCCATACGATATAGAATATCATGGAGCACCTGCCATGTGATAAAGAATAACACAAAACATCTGCCATATGATATGGAATAACGCATAATAACGAGCCTATGACATGGAATAACACAGAAGAACGGCAATGTGACACGGAATAACACAGAATAATGGCGATATGATAAGGTATGACATAACGGTCATGTGATAAGAATAACATGGAATAACGATCCTATAGCATGGAATAACAAGGAATAACGGCCTTTGTTATGGAATAATGGGTATTTGATATGGAATAACATTGGATAATGGTAATATGATATGGAATGGCACAGAAAAACTGTCAATTGATATGAATAGCACGGACTAGCAAGCCTATGAGATGGAATAGTGTACAACAGCAACTTGAACTGGAAAATCATTAAATTACGTGATGTGGAAAACATTGAAAATCTTGTGCCTATGATATGGAATAACTGTCATTTGAAATGGAATAACATGGAATAGAGTAACGAGCCTATGATATGGAATGACATGGAATATGACCTAACCGCCATTTGAAATGGATAACATAAAATAATCAGCCAAACATATGGAATAGGGGGAGGGGGCAGGTCCTGCCCTAAGGTTTCTGGTGCCCTAGGCAAAGGCAAAGGACTCCCCTTTAAAGCGTGGATCGGGGGGGGGGTTGTCCTGGAAAATTTTGAAATCCAGATGCTCTGAGAGGGCATTTCCTGCATTTCTAGAGCGAAATATGGCTCTTGTCCTAAATGTGGATTTTCTTATTTGCTTTAAGAACATGTAGCTTGGGTCGGTCTGTCGGTCGGTCGGTCGGTCGGTCGGTCGGTCGGTCGGTCGGTCGGTCGGTCGGTCGGTCGGTAGGTCGGTCGGTCGGTCGGTCGGTAGGTCGGTCGATCGATCGATCGATTGATTGATTGATTGACTGATCTATTGATTGATTTGATCGTTGGATGTATGTATGTATGTATGTATGTATGTATGTATTTTTATTTTATTGACGCACTGGCAACGTGCGGCTTCAATTTCCATGTGCTAACTTAGCCGACAGTGATGCACCCGTTAGTTTAATTTGTTGATCACCATCTCCCTGTCGGGGGATCGAACCGCCATTCTGCAACTCCGCATAGCATCAGCAACCAGGCATCTTTTGCAAGATTGCAGACCATCGTCCTCCAATTTTTGTTACACTATAAGTTTTTGGATTATCTAGATGTTTTCAACTTTCCCGGATTTCTTCAGAACACGCCGAAAATGTATGTTCTACCCATTTTCTTGTGTTACGATATCCACAAATTAAGATCAGTAGCTTATCGAGATATGCATATCTCAAAAATTTGATCTGATGCGTTTTGGGTTTCTTTTATCTGGATCACGGCCAATGTCTAGGATTCTTCGTGCACGGCAAGTTCCCTCCTTCTATTAGAATTTGAGGCAAATCGGATCAGTAGTTTTTTTAGATGCAAGTGCGGTCTAAGACGCGCGCGCGCGCGCACGCACGCACGCAAGCACGCACGCGTACCCGTTCGCAATAGCCTCTTTCCCTTACGGGCCGAGGGTAACACAAAGCGACACGGCCCAGCCACAACATGTAAAAGCAAATCATCGTCATCATCATCAGACCACCACCACCACCACCACCACCACCACCACCCCCACCACCACCACCACCACCACCACCACCACCACCACCACCACCACCACCACCACCACCACCACCACCACTAAACTACCACTACCACTACCACTACCACTACCACTACCACTACCACTACCACTACCACTACCACTAACACTAACACCACCACCACCACAGCCACCAGCAGCAGCAACAACAAGATCAACTTTTCGTTTCTACCGGACACATGACGGATAGAACATGACTGGAATTCGTTGCATTGCTAATAAACTACGTGATCCACGCTAATGAATACCAACTGGATTTGATAATATTCATTTATAACTATTTATCATGAGTACTGGCAAATTTTGTCTCTTTGGCTTCGTATGAAGAAAAACGCTGATTGGTCTGAATTTGTCATATTGTCAATTTTACATACAATAACGTAATTTCGATGATCATTAAGAGTTTCCCTGTCTCGTGGGACGTGCTGCTACAGCTAAATGGAAGGGCATTACCATGATATCTGGGAGATGGAGGCTGTTCTAAAGTGCGCGGGATCACAGGCAAGCGTACTTCTATCGAGGGCCATGCAAATCATCTACTTATACATTCTTGAACTACATTCGATATCAAAAAGAGGTGTTAGAATTGTGAAATTCTTGCTACTTAAAGACCAACATGTATCAGCAACCCAGATAAGGCAGGTTAGTGGGCGAGTATGGTGCCAATTGCAGGCGCCTGTGCACCGGTATTGGTCCAGTATCGCCAAGTAGCCTGTATTATTAGGGAAAATGGATATCAGAACAGACACCGGATTTCCGCACACTGGCTCATATTGGATCAGTCCAGGAAGATGGTATTAGCACTCCTTGGAAATTTACCACTGGAATGACTGGCTCGGTAACCGAACTAGTCATTCCATTGGTAGAATTAAAAAGATTGTTTTCTCTTGGTCACCAAATGGACACAGACTAAACCAAAAATTGGAGTATTTTCTTGAGAAGCAACAATTTAACAGTTAAGCCGGCCAAAATGGCCTATGCAGTGGTCTTGAGAAATAGCATTTGCAGGAGAACACAAGCCTATCTTAATAATTTTCCGTGATAAATTTACAAAAATACGCCCTTTGTTGGCCTGTAAGAGGAGCTAAGAATTTAATTTTCTCGAAAAATCCTGTCCGTTAAATGATGATTTAATATAAGTAGGGTTTCTTGCAATGTGATGCGCCATTGACACAAGATGGGTTGAGTTTGACGCGAAAGCTATTTCTATTCATGACGGATATATAATTGCGAATATAATGCTGAACATAACTTTTGCTGATGAGCATCGAAACATCCAGCGCTAACCTCTCACCGTATCATTTGATAAAGATTCTAGTAGCTGCCCATTATGACTATTAATGTGACCAAATCCTATTCTTGACCGCATCTTTATCGGACATCAGTGGCGATAATTGATTCGACTGGCAGGAATGTCAAATAGAGACTAGGGAGTCATCTGAATTGATAATTACACCAATTCTGTCTGTCACAAAGTTGATTGGAATTCCATTTTTCTTCAATACGGATTCCTGGACACTCGAGCACGGTTTACCATGAGCACCTACGTTCACGCCCAGGCACATATTTATATCTTAGTTTCATTGCCTGTCTCATGTGTCTCCAGGCAGCTAGGATTGATATGATTTGCCTGACAATGTTGCTTATTACTTAATGCAGGAATGATCTCTATCATAACATGTTAAATGACGTCGCAATCAACATTATGTAGGTCCGTCAAGAAAGGGGCATTATTTCCTTACGAAACCGCGTGTCTTTAGTGTATTTACAATGTAATGAACATTCTGGTGAATATTTTGAGAGGGAGCGGATATTGCTAGAAATAGATCATCTATTAAAGGTGCATATTCACACCAGACTGGTTTTAAAGAAAATTACAATTGTATAGTTGACGATTAAATTAAGTGCATAGATGTAATGATATGAAATATACCTTAACATATCATGATTTCATTCCATATAGATTAATAAAAATATTAAGTTGTGATATTTAATTAGAGACACGAGTCCTTAATTCAAATTCTCTACAAAATATATATTAATTCATACCGAATGAAATCATCATGTATTAAATTATTTTTCGTCTCATTACATCTAGACTCACGATTTAAGCCTCTAATAGTATACAATTTTAATCATTTTATTTTCAGGGATTCTGTTGGAAATATGCGCCTTTAATCTAGGATGCCCCATATGCTTATTTTCTGGGCCTTGCCAAGAGATATTTCTCGCAATTGGTCAATTATTCCCTGTGAGAATAAATATCTACGGAAATTATTGGGAACTTTGAAAAAAAGTGAAAGTCTATCCCAGTGGATACATTATTTCACGCTTTATCAAGAGAGCCGTAATCCTGGTTTCTGTTGGTGGATATGAACATCAACATTCTGGCGCTTCAGATACAGCCACATAGCTCATTAATAAACTGACCAAGTTGATTCAGTGCTAAGTGATATTTTGCGGAGATAAGCAAGGAAGAAACGATGCGACCATCATATGGAGGTAATAAGACGAACACTGCTATCCACTGTATTCTAGCGGTATGGGTGGGTGTGGACGTATGAAAGCAAATGGGGTTGAAATATGGCTGATACATGGGCTATAGTGGGCATCCACTACTAGAATCATGCGTGTAGTGGAGCATAGTAGCTTTTTTCTCGTGGTCACATGTCAATGACCTAACTTCACAAGTACTAGTTTTTCGCTGTTATGAGGACCTCAGCCAATAATAATCGGTTACGTTCAAACGGCAGTGTGATTGTGAATGTCGATGTTACACCAGACTTGGACCGGCTAGTTGCACAGGATCGTATTATTTTTGTTAGCCTGCCCATACACGAATAATACATTGCCGTTTCTCAGCTGGACTTGATAGTTGCTTTAGCATGATGAGAAGATCAATCATTGTTTAAAATCAGCATCTCTCGAGAATGCCGTGCAAGTACAACAGTTTTGTTCGTGCGTGACTTAAATAACACACTTTGTGGTCGGAGGCATAGTGATGCGTCCATGTGTAGATGTGCATCCAGCATCTCCAGAGAGACGCACCCGGTACTTTCAATTATTGCATCTCTACATGCTCGATTTCTTTTTGAAGACATCTTGTGAACGGGTAACAAACCCACTGCAGATGCATGGGATACCCATATGGATTTGGTTTATGAATAAGATGAGGAAATCTCACTGAAGACACGTACATTTAGTAAAGTTAATATATATATAAATAATAATAATAATAATAATAATAATAATTGAATTATATTTTCTTACATAATGCGTGTGTCCTAAATCCATACGCGTTTGCCTCTTCCTATCGCTCATCGTCCTCCTCATGCCTGGACTTTACCGCATTGCCTTAGGAGCCAGATCCTCTGGTCAATCTTTCCTCTGTGTTAATGGACAGCAGCTCTCAATAGGTATCGAATACAATATCGATACTTTTCCCTCGTTTTGTTTGAAGGCATTCCTGATATCAATATGATTTTGAACACTCAAATCACGAAGGCGTGCACCACATGATCACAACATTTCCATCATTCATTTCTATCGTCAATACTAATGGCCCTTGAAAGTCTGCATTATGATACACTAATCTTTGGAAGTACATTACACGTGTCTCAACAAATTCACGAGAACACACTTATCAATATCTCTTTGAGTACAATCCGGGTGAGCTAGTGACGATGCAACTCGTAAACTGAGAATGTTCTTCAAGTCAATAGATCGAGCGGTATCAGCACTCACTAACCTCTCTGGTAGCATACAGTACGTTCTCCGAAGAAGTTACTCATGCGCAGCTTCAAGCGCTAACTGGAATAACTTTTGTCCTGTAAGCCTTGGAACACGTGGCGTGTTTTCTACCATTGTAAAATGTTGTGAACTGTTGGTCATGTTGGAGGCTTTTCCAACATCAATATCAAGGATGTATAGCTAAGCAAGCTCCCCAAATGTTTCGGCATGTGCTGAATACTCTGGCGATAAAATGTAGCATTGCCATCCGTTCTAATGGACTTTTCCATTGAAGGCTAAATCCGGTCTTATTAGACATGTACAAATCACTCACCCAGAGCCAATTTGCTCTGTCGCTGTACGTTGAATTAAATTAATACAAGCCAGTAATTAGAACAATCACGTATTCTGCGGATTGCATCATATTATCAAAGCATGTTGTTCAGTAAAATAGTTATATAGGTGGTAAAAACTAAAGCATATGTGCGCATTCAGGAAGTCTGCTGTCTCAATCCGAGGTGACTTTGGGAAAAACAGTCTCTGCCAACGCTCCTCTACAAGGATCGCAAAGCAACGTGTAGTTCAGTGCGATAGCATAGCTAGGGCTATCTGACTCAGAGATGTAGTAGTAGTAGTAGTAGTAGTAGTAGTAGTAGTAGTAGTAGTAGTAGTAGTAGTAGTAGTAGTAGTAGTAGTAGTAGTGGTAGTTATATTAGCAGAAGTAGTAGCAGCAGCAGCAGCAGCAGCAGCAGCAGCAGCATCAGCAGCAGTGGCGGCGTCGGCGTCAGAAGCAGCAGTAGGAGGAGGAAGAAGAGGAGGAGAGGGAGGAGGATGAGGATGAGAAGGAGGAGGAGGAGGAGACGACGACGACGACGACGACGACGACGAAGAGGAGACAAATGCGTACGTATTTACAACACGCATGGTATGTTAGAAAATATAATGCAAATAAAAATTAGTTCAAGTAGTGAAATGTATGATAGTTTCCAAAGCTAATTCATTAGCCGATATTTTCGTTCACAAATGTGCATAATACATTGCTGTTTCTCGGCTGAAATTGATAGTTGCCTTAGCATGATGAGAAGATCAATCATTATTTAAGACCAGCATCTCTCGAGCAGTACACCATTTTAGCTCATGCTTGACTGAAATAACACATTTTGTGGTTGCGAGACATAATGCCGCGTCCTTGTGCAGAGATGCATCTATCATCTCCAAAGAGACGCACCAAGTGTTTTCAATTATTGTATCTCTACACGCTCGATTTCTGCTTGAAGACTTCTTGTGGATGGATAACAAACACACTGCAGATGCATTGGCTACCCGTGTGACTGACTGAGACCGACCTGCATCGTTCTGAGATACACTAAAATCTAATTTTTGTCGTTTCAAGCTAAGCATACATGAAAGCTGTATGAATATGATGAGAAGATTTCACTGAAGACACGTTTAGTTAAAATAATATCAAATTATTGAGGTGCACGTTCCATACATCAAGCAGAATCCTGCATTGACCATGTTAATTCCGAAAACACATTTGGTTATGTATCAATCGTTTTGATATTTATAACATGACATAATTAATATTCCGCTAAATAAACAACCGGACAAGGAGTACAAATAAAACACATTCCATCGCTAATGACTATACGGTAAAATGTCACGAAGATAGTCCCTACATTGGAAGACATTATATTAACATGCAATGGCATATCTTAACGAATTGCTTTAAGTATGTGTGCGGTTGTTCTGAGTCTACAGTCGATTGAAGGCTGCTACAGCATCAATACACTTCACCAGTATTGTAATAGGTACAGCTGTTAAGACGTATTCCTTCCTTGGCTGACAAGACGCTAGCGGCTGTTCAAGAACGATTGTGGAGCCACGCACAGTGTTGCCTAATTATGATGTTTTTTATTTAACAATTTTGGAATGTTTGGACACTCACCTTATGTCACTCATATTTCAACTAGTTTCCCTTTTTTCGTTTAGGTCATGGTAGTCAGTCTAGGGATACTTGTTTATATTATAGTAAAGTTATCCCTCGTTAAATAGTCGCATTATGATTACTTTCTCAGATTATTTTTTTGATTATTCACACTAAACATGGACATCTATAAGCACTATACAGCAGATTTTAGCATTGATAATGTGCATGCGTGCTAACAATGTCGGCATTGCCAATTTTAATGGATTGATGAATACAACCATTTTAAGTAGTACCATACCTCTCATGCTACCATCAAATGTATGGTAGTGTGCGTGTGTAGATAAAAAGGACAAACGGCTGATTTGACAAAATGTCAAAATATTTAACAGCTATAGAACAATCGACTGACCGACCCACTGACTGATAGACCATTGTACTATCTGCGAGTCACAACTAAACTGTACAGTACTTAGTTGCGAGTACCTGTTTGATAACATGCTTCCCGTCAGTACCGTCAAATGAATCTTTGAATACATTGGTAGTGCATTTTGAGTTTTTTTCATTTGATGATCTTTCGATAGAAGCTGTGGTCGGGGAATCTGCGGTCTCACTCTTTGAGTAGAAACCACACCTGCTTGAGACTGGAGGTGGTGTTCATATACCCAAATGGCGTCGGAAAACTATACCATACACCACTTCCCGATAAGCTGACACGCCCAGGACAGGCGACGCCGAGGATGGTGGTGGTGATGATGATAACGTCGACAATGTTGATGAGAGAAGTGGCCAGTGGAGCGCTTCTTTACATTGCGTGCTTCAATGAACTCTAATTTATGCACATCTTGATTGCACTGTCCGGCTAAATCGCAATGCGCAGCTATTTCTCTTGATATGCTTCCCAATGTGTATGAGATTATCTTCCAGCAGCTCCAGCACATTATATGAAAGGGACAGAGAAATGCTGTTCAAACATAATTCCCCTTTCTCTGTATGCAAGTCTTCAAATTTCCATTTGTGATAAAATACAATTAATTGTTCATTTGGATCTATATGTATTTTATTGCTTCCTTAACTCGGTGGGCTATTTTCTGGCCCAAGAGCCGGATAAGTAAGGGGGTGTGAAAGGGGAATCTCATAAACTCGGTACAGCATGAGGCTACAAGATCCGTTTGATGGGCTAGGTGTCCCCCATCTCGCCCTGGTGTAACACAGTGTAGTGGTACAGTGAATTGCTACAACTCGGACGAATAGACTGGATTAATGACCCACCAATTCGGTGTAGCGTAGGTGATGTTGAATACCGTGCTGTAAGAACCCAAAGATGAGGATTATTGAGTAGTGTGAATTAATTTGTGTGGCAATCCAGGAATGAATGCCTGGATTTCTTCCTGGATAAGTCCAAAACTCAGAATCTATATTGAAATGGGGAAACTGAGTGCCCCGGGTTCTATTGAAATGGAGAATTTGAGTGCCCCATAAAGTAATGAGTGGCTAAATATGGCGAGTATCCATCAATACTCGGATTAATGTCAGATAAGTTTGAGTGCTGACTATTAAATGACTTGATCTAGTCAGAAAGGGGAGTTAACTTGTGGCACCTGATGTTTGATTCATTGTACATGTAAGGGAGATAGCTTCTGATCTAAGGTGTGATGCGGTATATGACATATAATATGTGAATTAGTGGTAGAATTAGTAATTTGCCAATGCCAATGTCTAAATAGCAGTTGGCTGTTAAAGTCTAAAGAAACATTCCTGATAAATTTAGATATCCAAATTCAGTGTGTGTATACATGTGTTGTTGTTAAATGGACATTTCAATCTAAGCGATGCTTAATTTTGAGGAGTAACCCTTTTATAACCGAACAATGATAGATAACTAATTAATGTATTACTCAACCTGCTTGCATTGTAGTTTTTTCTTGACCCTACGTATTCTGGATACGGTATGGTCGACAGATGTCATCTGATCTCCGAGACATGTCAGATAAGAGCATCCGAGATGGCTATGCGACTGCAAATGGTCGTAGTGCTAGCCACAGAGCAGTAATAGTAGCAGCCGCAGGAACAGCAGCAGCAGCAGCACTAGCAGTGCTAGTAGTAGTAGTAGTAGTAGTAGTAGTAGTAGTAGTAGTAGTAGTAGTAGTAGTAGTAGTAGTAGTAGTAGTAGTAGTAGTAGCCATTGAAAGTTGTGCTGAATTTGGCTCTGCTAATTCTGTCGAATACTTTTGTCACTACTGCTCGCTTTTGCTTAATTTTTGTTTTGATTGTTGCATAAGTTGATTTAGTTGAGTTTGACGTTTTCTGTTTGTGTTTAATTTGCTGTGGTTTGTCATATTTTATGACTCAAGTTTTCAATTTTGAAAGCCGGAGTCGCCACAGCAGGTTGACGCCGCTATTCCTTAGCACACAGCTTTTGTATATAGTAGGTTAGGTGGGTGTTTTGTCCCCTGTGTGTCTCTTTTTGATAAGTGCTTTTATACTTCGTCGGGTTGGCTTTACTGCCTTCCTCGCTCGCCTAGCAGGCAAGCAGGTATATTCGAGATAGTCGACTGACGTATTGCCTAATTTAATCTAGGCCAATGTGACCGCTCGCGATTAACATGTCGAGCCGTTATAAGCAACCATTGAGCCTGCGGCTTACCACTACTGGGTGGAATGTTGGCCCTATCGATGTGTATCATGGTCTGAAAGACATTGTAGGCGCCGGTCCAAATGTTTTAAAGGACCTTATTAATATTAATAAGAATGTTTGGCACGCCACCGTTAGCTGAGAGGAGATTAAAGAAAAGTTACTGGAAGAGGGTGTAATTGTAAATGGGCAGATTTGTAAGTTTGAGCCTCTTGACTCGGATAAATTACTAGCGAAAGTAAAGGCCCCTCTTGAAATTCCTGATGAGCGGATCACAGCAGAGATAGCTAAATATGGGCAGGTGACACAAATCGAAAAAGAAATGTATACATTTGACAGATCTTTGGAAAACGGCATTAGACGAGTTTGGGTGGACAAAATTGTAAAACCGCTTCCAAGCAAACTGTCTATCGATGGTATTTTCTTTCTTCCCTTGTGGTATAGAGGGCAAGTAAAAGAATGCCGAATATGTACAGAGCATCTCGCTAGTGCCTGTCCATATAAGAATAAATGCCTGTTATGTGGATCTTCTGAGCACTTTAAATGGCGATGTGACAAAGTTGTGGAAAATCCTCTGACTAAGAATAGTAACGTCACGCATGAGGATGGTGGGCATGTCAGTACCACAGTCACGCCATTTCCTGTTTCAACTGTAGTGGAAGTACACCCTCGCCAGAATAGGGACCCTGTCCTGGTAGAGCATGTGGATGCAATTAATGTGGTGGAGAAGGGTTTATCACTGACACCTCCAACAAATGTTGGTGATGCAATTCCACAAGATGATGCAGAGTTATGTGCCGATAATGATGATATGGATGCTCAGGATTCACAGAGTTTGTGCTTGGGCCAAACTAAGCTTACATCACAGTCTATTGAAAGTGAGTCTGCTTTCGAATTAACCCCTGTAACTGAATCTCTACAGCATGATGCGGCATTTGGCGTTAAAAGACAAATAGATGATTCAAGTTCTGGTGATGAAAATGGTGAAGAAGAGGATATAGATGATTCTGTCTCTGTTGTAGAGTAGGACATCTCTGTACAAACGCAGTCATCTCAGCAACCTGATAAAATGGTGTTATATCGTTCCAAAAATGGCGAGATTTTACTGCCATATATAACACAGAAGGGCGTACGATACAGACACATGCGCAGTGATTCTGATATTTCCAGATATCAGCATCTGACAATTACTGAGCTGACAAACGCAGAATTTATTGCCAAAATGGGGAAATGGGCTAAGCGAGATAAGGGCTATAGCAAGAAGCCGACATCAAATTAGCCACTACGGATTTTATATATAGATTTTTAACTATGATGATAATTTGCACATTACACTGTGGTAGTTTGAATGACAAATTGAAGCAGGGCATAGTTCTTTATAAGCTATCGAGTCTAAATGCCGATATAGTTATGTTACAGGAGACAAAGTTACGAAGCACCAAAGCGGTAGATAGCATTAAGAAACTTGCAAAAGGTGAGCTGTTTCATTCTACCGCCCCTGATTCAAGTGCAGGTGTGGCAATTTCATTTTTACCTAAGTGCCTCAGTTTGATACATATTATCTCAGCATCGTCTGATAACGTCGGATGGTGCGTCAGTGTGGCCTTTGAGTTCTCCGGTTCGCGCATTAATATCATGTCTATTTATGCACCAACTTCTCATTGCCAACGCACCACGTTCTTCTCTGCAATTGCTTCAGATATTCATAAGAATTCAGAGAATCTTATTCTTGGAGGCGATTTTAATTGTGTTTTAGACACCGAGGAGGACAGATGATCGTCAGCTAATTATGGTGATACATCCCATTATCGACTAGAACAATTATGTGACGCTGAACATCTCCTGGATTCTTATAGTGTAATACTAACTGAAGGACGTGATTTTACCAGGGTCACACTTAATGATCAGATTGCGTCTCGTTTGGACAGGTTATATATACAAAGAGCACTAAAAGGGAATATTTTAAACTCAAATATATATCCAGTAACATTTTCTGATCATGCAGACTAGCGTGGCCCAGGATTCTGGAAATCTAATAATTTCCTTTTGAATGATAGTGACTATCACCGTTGTGTTCAAAGCTTTTGGCAATTTAAGCCACGTATAAAAAATGAATCAGAGGACGTGATTTCCTGGTGGGAAGATGTAAAGTCAGGCTTCGCTCATATATCAAAACAGTATTCCATTCAGAAAGCCAGGAAGCTATGCAAGGATAAAAAAAAAAGCTCTCGATCGTTTGCTGATTCTGATTTCAGGCAAAGTTGCAAATTGCGATATTCATTTCATTGAGTATTTACATGAGATAAAAAGAAAAATTTCTGAAATAGAAAAACATAAAGCTGAACCTGCCAAAACAAGAGCAAGGGGTCAGATGGATATTGAGGGTGTAAAGTCTACAGCGTTTTTGGCACCCTTGAGAAATCAAGAGGAGTTGAAAAATTAATCAGAAATTTAACCAAAGATGGTCAAAATTGTACATCTCAAAATGAAATCATGTCAATTGTTGAGAGCTTCTATCACTCATTGTATGAATCAGATGTCTTTGATGACAAAAAAGTATCTGAGATGTTAGCCAATATTAAGGATGTATTTTTAGATGCAAGTAGCGATTTTTGCGAACACGCTTTAACATTAGGTGATTTGACTAGTTGTCTAAACAACATGAAACGAGGCAGAGATGGCCTCACCATTAAGTTTTACCAGACGTTTTGGCATGTTATTGGACTAGAATTTATTCGCGTTGTTAATGCTATTTTTGCACAAGGAAAACTTCCGCCTACGATGTCTTAAGCCTATGTACGATTAATTTTCAAAAAAGGTAGGTGAGAAAATTTAAGAAATTATAGACCTATCTCGCTCCTCTGTGTGGATTAGAAAATTATTTCGAAAACACTTGCCAGACAACTTATCAGTATTTTGGATGAGGTCATCGACAATGCTCAGACCTGCTCTATACCCGGCCGGTCTGTCTTAACCAATACATTTTTAATTAGAGATACCATTCAATTAATTGGAAAGGATGATATACCAGGAGCAGTTATTGGCTTAGATAATGAGAAGGCTTTTGACAGATTGGAATGGAACTTTTCGTTTAAATCCCTTGAACATTTTGGGCTTGGTCCTAATTTCATCAAATGGGTAAAGATTATGCATGATAATATCAGCAGCAGATATTTGGTTAATGATTTTATAAGTCAGCCCATCGTTTTGGAGCGGGGTGTGCGCCAAGGTTGCTCTTATCATCATTACTATTTATAATTACAATGGAATCATTACGAGCAGCTATAAGAGAAGATAGGCTCTTTCAGGGCATACATATCCATGGTGATGTAAAGCCAATAAAGGTATCACAGTATTGCAATGATACAACTGTTTTTGCTGGTAGTAATAATGATTTTTAACTTGATAATATCCTAGTTGATTTTCAAAAAGCCTCGGGTCTAAAAATTAATAAAAGCCAGTCAGTTGGTCTATTATTGGGACAGTGGCGAGAGAGGCTTGACAAACCACTTAATATTCAGTGGTCTGGAGAAACAATTAAGATATTAGGCATGCATTTCAGTGCAAGTGATGGAGTAATTAACTGGGAAGAAAGAATATCCAAAATGAAGAAAACTGTTAATGATTGGAAGCACCGACATTTAACAATTTTTGGTAGGACTTTGGTCATAAATACGTTAATTCTACCGCAAATGTGGTATACAGCTTCTGTCATTTATTTGCCTCAGCATGTTGAAAATGAGACCAATAAAATCGTTTTGGATTTTTTATGGACTGCTAAAACCTGTTTGGTGTCAAGAGAAATTTGCTATGACAAAAATTCTGATGGAGGTCACAATCTTGTTGATATTAGATCTAAAATTATGTCATTACGCTTCAAATATTTTAATGATTTGCTTTCTTCTGATATCCAGTGGGAAAATGTTTCGAGAGCGCTAATAGAAAGATTTATAATTCCATTTTCTGCTCGAAGTTTCTTTTGTGCAAGTGACCCACCTAGAAGCTATAAGCAAGTTCCACCACTGTTTCTGGAGTTGAAGAAGTCTCTTGATAAGTTTATTAAAGTAGAAGACCCTCCTTCGTGCTAGGAGTCTGCATTGAATTTTAATCTGTGGGGCAACAGCCACATCGTTTCCCAAGATAAAGTTTTATATTATCCATCTATGGCACGGAAAGGAATTAAACGCGTTTCTGAATTAATTGACCCCATTAGCCGGAAATGGAGGTCTTTAGATGAGATTAATAACTTCACTAATCTCCGACCAATTGATGCTAAGCGTCTGCTGGACCGGATTCAGAGAGCTATCCCTAAGGAATGGTTCTCACTATGTAGCGCACCTATTAATCAGGAACCTCCTGAGTTGAAAATTAGGTATGACGATACATAACTTTCATGCAAAATGTCAGCCAAAAGTTGGTATACGTTACTATTATCAAGGTAGATAAAGCCTCCCAAGTGTATTGCTGCTTGGGAACAACATGGATACATTAGTCTAGACTGGGAGATGATATGGCAAAATATACACTTACCATATATTCCAAATCAGTCAAGAGATGTTGTGTGGAGATTAGTGCATAGTAGGCTATGGGTAAAACATCTCATTCTAAAAAGCCAAATTGCCTTGTGACCATGATAATAAATGTGTATTTTGCTTTGCCTTTGATGAAACGCTGGCTCATCTTACCTTAGTCCATATTAAGATACCTAGAACCAAGATAACAGCTAAGAAGAGTTTATTCCACGACCTTGATGATATTTACATACTAAAGATGGATAAAGTTGTTATTTTGTTTGGGATAAGCATTGGCATTTGAACTATTTGGTGGTATAGATGTTCATTAGTTCAGAATAATAACAGTAGCATCACATCCGATCACCTGAAGGCATTGAAAGCTATGTTTCATTCTACGTGGTTACGTAGTGTTAATGGAGAATACGAGAAATTAGTTAAGACCCGAAAACTCCAGGTATTCAAGGACACGTAGTGCAGAGGTGAACTGATCTATGTTGAAAACCAAAATCTTGTTATTAAGCCACTGTCATTATGAAAGCCCTCTTTCCTTTATATATTATGATAGATGTAATGGTTTGTCTCTGTTATGTTGTTTGTGTAATTTAATGTTGATGAAAATGGACATTTTTAATAATTAATTTTTAATGTAGGTTGACAAAATACATGAAGTATCTGACTGGAGGCCGTTGCTGCCTTTTGGGTATCTACTACTTCCAATCAATTAGGTTTGCTAATGATCAGTTCTTATTTTTAATTAAAAGACTAAACAGTTCTATCAAAAAAGAGGTCTAAGATCACAATTTTGGAATCTACATTCCCAAGTAAAGTTGGTCAGGTTTTTGACAGCAGAGATGTTTGATTTTATTCATTAAATTAATGACAACATGTGCCGATAATTCCGACGTTTTGGTAACCAGACAAAAAGTAATAAATTATCCTGTGCGATTTGGAAAATAACATTTTAGGTGTTTAAATTGGTCATAAAATGTAGGCCTGCAGTTATATTTTTAATTAATATATATTTTTATGGAGCACCTGTGTTGACGTATTTTAAATTATTTATATATGTATATCTACACACAGTCATGACTGATGTGATAGTTTGTTTTCTTGATTTCTCTTGAGCTTTCATGTTTACTGTTCTTTGCAGTCGATATATTTTTGGGTGGAAAGGATCTCTGCACAATTCATTGATCCCGTTACCAAAAAAAAGAAAAAAAGTAGTAGTAGTAGTAGTAGTAGTAGCAGCAGCAGCAGCAGCAGCAGCAGTAGTAGTAGTAGTAGGCATAGTCGTCGTCGGCATCATACTAGTAGTAGTGGTAGTAGCAGCAGAAGTACGTAGTGGATTTTGATATATATATATATATGTTGTAGTAGTGGTAGTAGTAGTTGTTGTTGTAGTAGTAGTAGTAGTAGTAGTAGTAGTAGTAGTAGTAGTAGTAGTAGTAGTAGTAGTAGTAGTAGAAGTAGCAGCAGCATCAACAGCAGCAGCAGCAGCTGCAATAGTAGCAGTTGTAGTAGTAGTAGCTATAGTAGCATTAGCAATATTAACAGTAGTAGTCATATTTTTATTGTATATATTAAAGCTTATACAGATGGTTGTGAGTACCATTCCCAGATAATGTGGTCAGCACCACTGTAATTAGCATTAGGATATAACAATGCATTATCCTATACCTGTACTGGTTAAATCATGACAATGTCTTGTATCATTATGTTGTCTTAAGTCCTTTGGTATGATTGATTTGGTGGCAACTGCTATCCTATCATTAAATACGAGTTCAAGGATCATGCTGCCAGTTGTAATGTTACAGTCTAACCTGATCGGCTGTCTGATCCATTTTATATTCTGATACACAATTAGTGAGCGTTGGGCACCCGTGATACTGGAGGGAGAAGTCTTAATATATGTGCAGTACAGTAACAATCAGAATTTCATCTGGCTAGAATTCTAATCATGTGGTCCTCGATGTGGCTGCGGCTGCTGTAGATGCTTCCCCTATATGGAAAGAGTGGCCATTGTTATTTTTTTATTCAATGCTAAGTCTAGGACTTGTCTAAAGCAGGAAATAAAGTATTGCGGAATAAGGCCTTTCATCAGGCATAATAAAAAGGAATCTAATGGTGTTGTTGATGGAGATATACGTACTTGGAAATATCTCTGACAGATCCCATAGGGACAAATGGCATGCTCTGATTTGAATAGGTAGATGACAACACCTTCCCAAAATGGATCTGTATTTGACATATTCAATGTTAAGTGTACCTTATTTTGTATTAACATGATGCCTCATATGCAAAAATTATAGGTCTGATCAAGGTGGCGAGTTACGGTACATTCTGATGATCTTCAAAACCAAAAGAACGCTATTGTGCAGGCAGTCTCTATCATCAAATCGATCAAGGGGCAAAACACTCCACTCTTAAACATAAGCATACACGTGGCAGAATTTTAAAAATTACTGGATTTCTGATGCTAGAGTTTTGAGTCGTATTACATTTCATCCCAACTGAAAATGCTTGCAATATAGAGAGTTAGCCCATTGATGGATAGAGAACGTTGTTTTGCAAACATAGGACGCGGATTCCACACAAATATAGCTTAATGGTGGAATAAGATATTTTAGTCTACTGTGACAATGGGCAACAAAATAGATTAGGACATTTTCATCCACAGGCAATTATGTGATTCTAAAAACACTAATAACACCAGTGAACAGCTGAAAATGAACATACGGTTCGATAGGTACTTTTGGATCTAGGTGCTAAAGCTGTATCCCATACTGAGTCGATGACAGGCGGGATGCTAAAAGATTGCTCCTGGGTCCGGGACTCTGGATGACGTGGCCTGGTCTATCTGGCGCTGCTGCTGTTTTGAAACTGAAAACGAGAAAGAGCATCCACTATAGTATTCAGATGGCCGAGTAATGGTTAGCTACAATAAAAAAGCTACAAGTCGCAGCTTGTGAGGATTCGTCGTTTCTTTCACCCCAAACAACTGATGCTACTACGATAGGAGCTAGTTCCTTAAAGGCAATGGATAAATCATTTCTGCCATCAACATAATTCTTTAGGGATGGGGCCACACTTCAGCAAACCATTCACCTTGAAAAAGTCGGCAAGCCGATAGTACTAGGCACATCTGTATAAATGCATACATCATCAGTATATATTTCATGATAGTAAGATCATATCCAGTTACTGAGAAATTGGTGCCACATATTTAAGTATTCCCGACAATTCTTATCAATATTGATGCGATAGTGTAGTTCATTAACAGTGGTGAACAATTTAGTCAAATACGATACAAATGCCTTACCGAGAAGGATGACTCTGCATGCAAAATAGAGGTAATTGCAGCAATTCACATTTTGGAACAGATGTGTGGGATAGGAATGATTGTAATATGGGTGTGATATGCTCTAAGTTGTCCTCTGGAAACCTCACTTCCATTTTCGAAGAATCCAGACTACTGCCCACGTATTCTAAAACTGTGCTGGGTCCAATGGTTTTATTTTCTTGCCATAAAAATGTTGAGCCTGTTGAAAATTAATACATCCATCCATATTATGCTCTGTAGTGTTTTCTGGATGGTAAATACGTATACAGTCAGCAAGTAGATGGAGTATGTTTTCAACACCATAGTTCTGAAATGCTATCCAACATATAGCAGAAGAAAGGTTATCGAAAATCTTTGGACATAATGAGCATTCAAAGGTGAGTCTTTTATAACAGAAGAACTGGTTGCGCCATTTGATGCAGCTTCCACTGATTAGGTTTAATGGGTAAGAGCTTAAGGAGCTTAAACGCATCAGCAATTATATCTGTCTGGCACATTAGTTCTTGGGTACCCAGCTTCTGAATACTCGTCATTGCATCATCTATCTAGATGTGGAGAGGTGCATTTTTCCTTATCTATTAGATTATTAATACTGGGGTGGTGTTCGTTATCATGGGGCGAGGACAGATATACTATCAGACGTGGTTTCTTGGAATATTTACCAAAAGCAATGCCAATAGGGCTAACTCAGTAAATCCTAAATTGTAATTCTTTAAAGGGACCGCATAAAAAACCTATGACAGGTTCAGATTATATTAATGAATCTGTAACCTCTAGGTGTGAGGTAGCCGAAATTGAATTCTGACATTCTTTAGTCTGCAATAACACGACAGGAACCATGGTGTCGAAACCCTCCCTTAATACCTCACATAAATACTTGACAAAGTCTGGCTTTGGTGGGTTCTAAGTTCATAGGCTAGTTGTGTCACGTTAATGTTAGACAGGGGTTCAATATCTAGTCACTTGTTAGTTGGTTTTGAATGTTTGGTATTAGAGTTTTAGACACATGATCAGGAGATCCACAAATCTTACAAGCATGAAACAATTCTGACGCATATATCTGCCAGCATTAAAGTTATTTCCCATTCATTTTAACTTCGTTTCTGCCATAGCGATCGGTACTGTATCTAGTGTTGTAGACTGAGAGTTTGAGCGGGCATATGGTTGAAATCTCTTCACTGTATGCTGGGGACAGTAGGGTATCTGGTGTGATGTTGAATAGCAAAGGCTGAAAGTGTTGGCGTTTGTGATACTCATAATCATAGTGAGAAGATTGGTGTCCCTGATAGACCAGTCGACTTTAATATTATCGTTTTTGATCGCAGCTGCAGCATGAACTGAAAATTGCTGATGATAATCGTGGGGATTTATAACCATACATGCTAGGAATTTCAATGATATTAGCCTCGTACCTGTCTAGTTCAATCAGTCTTTCTGGGTACCTCATACACATTATTCGTTTGTATCGACCAAAGCCTACAATGAAATCACCGATTGTCATGTTCCTAAATAGGGTAGCTCACGGGAGTACGCGCTGGTCCGCCATGACGTGCCCATCCATCGTTCCGGAAATGCATGACAGATGGAAGGACTGGTTACCTGCGGGTTATGGATCCTGTATCACATCCTTCCATAAAGTACAAAGACCGACCCCTAAGGCCAGTGGAACACATAGGTTCCGGTGGGGCCATGCCACCATTGCCACTGAGATTGAACCACACCGTGTCGGCTCAACTGTTGGTGTCACAGGTGTGTCGATTCATCTTAATTTAAACCTACGGACTATGGTGGTAATAATAATTAACAGTCACAAAATTTATACCACTATACAAACAATTCTATGCGTTTGACAGCGAATGAGCACAATAATACACAACGTAGAGGCGGGCCCGTGTTCTTTCCATCTGGTTCCGCCGGAGGTACCACACAGATCCTTGAATCTGCATAGGTATCCCTGCAAGAGAGAGTTCCCGCAACGAGGTCACTAGGTAGTTTAATATAAACTAGTATACCCCTAACACACACACAAAGAAAATATTGTTGCTGCGAGAGGAAAGTGCCTAGCGCGCTAGCGCGCCTCCATCACAGGAAAATTCCTTCAACGCCGAAGCGCTGGAAAAAAGGGACACTCTTTTGTTCAACAGAAAATGCTAAGTGCTGAAAATCCTAGTGAAGCTACTGTTAAGGTGTTGCATGCTGATTTACGTGAAGACGGGACGAACGATTTCCAGAGAATTCCCAGGTCACCGCCTTATGTAGTTCCAAAGTTGCTGCATTGGTAGTTGCCGGTTTATTTATGCTTCTGCTACAACCTAACCTACCACTTAGGTGTTAGTAACAAAAACAAGCTTTGGCCGCAAGTGGCAGGGATTACTACCTAAGTTTAGATACAGTTATTCGTTGGGCGTAGATGCTCAGCTTCCCGTAGGTCGCCCTGCATAGCATCTACTTCCAAGGACAGCATGTGTACATGTCACGGAACAAAGAACTAAATCAAATAACGACCCGGTCACCAGGATTCACACCCATCACTTCGCACCGTGGACCAGGCTGGGTCATCCCCCCCCCCCAGAATTTAGCTGGAAAGATGACTGGGCAAACTATAAGGTCCTGTTTGAGATCATCAGTCGAACTAATCAGTGGACAAATCAACAAATGGGGAATTCTTAGCCGCGAAACTCTCAGGCAAAGCACTACAGGTTCTCGTGGATTTCGGAGCTGACATACTCCCACCTACACAGAGCTGGAAAGTGCACTCTCAGAATGGTTCGGTGACACAGCACTCGAGAAAACAAGTCATCTCCAACTCAAAAATCTCAGACGACGTGCAGGGGAGACACATTTGGAGACTAGTCACCCGCGCATATCCCAGCACAAACCTCGAGGGCGTCACCCATTTACATCTGGACACATTCATTGACGTGTTGAGCGGTGAGCCTGCACTCAAAGAAAAATTGTTCCTCACAGACCACGGTAGCTTACAACAATTTACAGTTACCGCGGTGCGAATCGAGAACTTCTTATAGCGAGAAAAGAACAATCGCCGCCAACTTCACCCTATAAACAAGATGAGTGACACCACACTTTCCAGCAGGGCCGACACCAGCACTGCATCAGCTTCTGCACCATCCAACACAACACAACAAGCACAACCTAACAACCAGAATCACGTGCCTAGAGGAAGGGGGCGTGGCTGGTGAGGATGTCACAACGGAGCCCCAGGATGCGGGAACCAGCAAAATAATGTCAATAGGGCACTGATGGAAGAGTCACCTCGGTGCCCATTCTCACAACCCGGCTCAACTGCGGCCTCCGTACATCAACGTCAGGTGGCCTATACTAATCATCAGTCATCTACATTTTCGCCCACACATACGCACCCGGCTTCACACATGTCAGTGCCTAACCACATCAGCAGCACCACCATTCCCTTCTCGCGGAAAAAGTGACCCCGCTACGTCCGCATCTAACAAACCTTCTTTCCTGTGTAAAACGGCATTGGTAGGTTGTAGCACCGCCGCTGAAACAAGGTTTTTGCAAGCACCACGTTCGGCCACCAAGACACCGTACAGCATCCTCTCCCGCATCTACATACAGCAGTGATTCAGGAAAAACCATACGATCCGCATCATGGATTCGTAAGCGAAGGCGCTGCCGTAAATACGAACGAATCCCTCGGCGACACTGTTTCTTCTGTGCATCAACCAAACATCCAATGATGCATTGCAAGAAGCGGCTCACTCAAGTAGCGTTTATCCGTGATCGCGAGAATCTTGTCCACACCGCTGTCTACACTAACTCCGCATATACAGAAACAGCCACAACTCCACCATCATTGCTACCACCAGCTCCGTCGTCACCGAAACACTCACAACAGCGGCGGCAATGGACTGGCCCTTTCCTCACTCAGCCATCACCGGCACTACAGGAAGCTATTCAGAAACAAGCCGACTATGTGCAGAATGATGCTGCTCCAAAACCACTCTCTCAGATGGCATCATTGGAAACTCTTCTGAAGGTACATCGTAAAGTTATTTATAAGTGTCCCTGTCTGTTTAGCGGTGTTTCCATCAGTGACACTGTTGACACTGGAGCTTCCATCACCGGTTTCAACAATCGTTTATATGAGAGCATCTACCCTCATAAAAAGCCACCCCTTAGGTCTACAAACATCTTTTTACAAACAGCTACGGGAGCCGATGAGCCCGTGGCTGGTGTGGTTAACCTCATGATACAGATAGAGGAGATGCAGTTCATTCAGCGAGTTGTCATCGCCTCTATCCAAAACGATGCCCTGCTCGGCTTTGATTTTCTCAGTGCCAGCGAAGCCATTATACACTGCCGGCAACAAGAGCTTGACATACACGGCTGATGGATACCCCTTGGACCGGAATCATCATTATATGATACGTGTGCACTCATCTTGTCAACTAGTGCCACAGTTGAGTCAGGATAAGAACAAATCTTATGGGCCACCGAGCCACAGTTAGGAAGCAACACTCACACCGCCATGCTGGAACCCGACCCTGATTACATGATAGCCTCACAATGCGCAAGTCCACGCATGATCGTGGACACCACCAACAAAGAACACATACCCTTTCATGTGTTCAATGGCACAGCAGACCCAATTACCCTTGAACCAGGAGTCAGTTGTGGCACTTGGTGGACGTGATTTCACTGGAAACACCCGCACCCACTGCAACACCTACAACGACTACCGATGACCTACCAGAGCATCTACATCATTTGTATCTACGTGCCACAGTAGGATTGATGTGATCACAAATACAAAACATACGAAGATTACTTTATAAATATTGTGATAGTTTCTCAGCAGGAGACATGGATCTCGGAGAAACCCATCTAGTGCGACACTCCATCGACACAGGAAACAATCACACAGTATGCCAACCAGTATGATGTCTTCCCATTCACAAGGAGATGGAAGCGCGCCAGCAAGTGAATGACATGTTGCCGACTGGAATAATTGAACCATCAGCATCCCCATGGGCCAGCCCCATAGTACTAGCAGGAAAAAAGTACGGATCCTTGCGGTTTTGTATAGACTACCACCTCCTTAATGATCTTAGTGTCAAAGACGCCTATCTGCTACCTCGGATAGAGAAGGCCTTGGATCCCTTGTCCGGAGCCAAGTGGTTTTGTACCCTTGATTTGGCTAGTGGTTACTGGTAAGTGCCCATGGATGAAGCTGACATGGAAAAGACCACATTCGTATGTAGTGATGTCTTTTCCAATTCCACAAGATGCCCTATGGCTTGTGCAATGCTCCCGGAACTATTGAACGCCTCATTGAGCAGGTATTGACTACCATGCAATGGGAAATCTGTCTGTGTTACATCGACGATGTAATCATATTTGGTTCTTCGTTTGAGCAGACCCTTAACAATTTGGACATCATGCTATCATGATTCCGCACAACCAATTTGAAGCTTAAACCCAAGAAATGTCTCCTCTTCAGACAGAGCGTCGAGTTCCTGGGACACGTCATATCCGATGATGGAGTGGCTACTCAGCTGTCAAAAACTAAGGCAGTAGCAGAGTGGCAAACGCCCTCTTCGGTCACTGAAACTCTTATCTCTGCCAGTATAATCACCGATACATCCATCATTTCAGCGAGATTGCATCTCCACTATTCAAGATCACTGAAAAAGATCGACCATTCGAGTGGATGAGTGAGTGTGACGGTTCCTTCAGGGCGTTGAAGGAACTCTTGACGACTGCCCTGATTCTCGCTCATCATAACCCTAACCTTGATTTCATCTTGGACACTGACACATCAGCTTAAACTATTGGCGTGGTTCTATCTCAGGTCACAGAGGATTGAACGGAGCAGGTACTGGGTTACGGTTTGTGTACACTCAACAAAACCGAAAGGAGTTACACGACCACGAAGTGAAAACTACTCACGTCAGTATATTTCATCAAGTATTACAAACACTTTCTGTACGGTCGCCCCTTTACACTCCGTAGAGACCATGCCTCACTACGCTGGCTCAGAAACCTCCAGAACCCAGAGGGTCAAGTAGCGAGATGGCAGGAATCTCTGCAGGCCTATAACTTTAGCGTTGTTCACTGTCCTGGCAAACCACATGGAAATGCCGATGCCTCGAGCAGAATTGGACTCGAGGATGAACACGAAGAGGCCGCAACCATGACACATGCAACACAGCCATCTCCGGAGTTCCCCGAATTGTGGTGTGCAGAGTGGAATCCGGAGAAAGTCGCACATGACCAAACAACAGACATGCAAACACGACATATATATGCATGGATCCAGGAGGGGGTACGTCCTCCTCGAGAATCTGTTACCCCATTATCCGCAATGGCAAAATATTACTACCAGCGGTTTGAAGAATGTCATATGCATAACAACCTTCTTTACATCAATAACCATCTGGTAATCCCAGAGTGTTATCATGATGATACTATATTACAACAGCTGCACGATAATGTGGGACATCTAGCCATTGAAAGAACAGTTATGCGGATAAAACAAAGATTCCACTGGATCAGAATTCGCGATAGTGTGAAGGCATGGGTTGCCAAATGTATACCATGCCAAAGACGCACTGTTGGCCAGCACCATTATGCACCTCTACCAGAGAGGGATAGGCTCCTCAAACGGTGGAGGTAACAGAAGGAAGTGGGCCTGTGAGGGTCCGGAGGCACGTTAAATTGTGGACATGGTGCAGAGGAGATACTGGAGGCCTCCGTGTCTAATGAAGGGTGAACTAACATCCTACTGTGGTACCGTCTAGTTGGCATATTGTTCGGGCTGCTAGAGGGTCCCTGCAGGCAAGGCTGGGGGAAAACAGTCAAAGTTCGTATACTGTCGGCAGATAGGTATGGATCAGACCATCGGCTGCCCCTGAGCATGAGCTCAGATGGTGATCGCTATCGATGGGATGCCTGCCGGTCATCTTGATCATGTCAGTTCATCTGTGTTGTCAAGGTGGCTCAATGTACAGTCAGGCCATGGTAAGCGTTCGTATTGCGAGCCATGCCTCCCGTGATCAGAGATCATGAAAAGTGATTCTTTGGGAAGCGGGAGGGCATATGCATGAGAGGGGCATCACATGAAAAGATCGTGGACTATGTCTCTTAATCATGTTTCTTGGGCATGGTTCTCGATCTCCTGTTAGACTAGTGTCCCATGGGCTATGTTCTTTGAGCATGTTTTATGAGCCGGAGTCTCATGTAGGACTAGCTGTCCTATGCCTTGATTGTACTTCTTATAGGCATAATCCTTAGTCTTGTACGCATATGTGGGAAAGGCACAAGCAAGTCGCATGCAAAAGAACTCGCGCAATATAGGGACGCTGTTTCAAAAGAACAGAAATTAAAACACATATTTCCATCTTTCGCATCAATAACAAATGTTCATCAGTATCAATGCTCCGCCATTAACGTAAGCAATGCATAAGTTTCTGATCAACCTGCGTTTTCAAGAACCACATGATTTTACTGTTATTTCCAGTAAATTGGATCTACGGCTTTAAACAAAAGAGCCGCCCAAATACGCGACTACCACAGCGTGATGGAGGAGTCGAGAGGGGTGAGTCGGAGCAATGACCACTGACATCACCACACTCTCAAACACCCCATCAGGTGCTCCAGCCTGAAATTAAAAGAGGCGAGTTTATAAGCATCCAATCTGTAAAACCAGTTGACTCTAATTAAAAGGTGAGCCTCCACGGGAATAAGTATTTCCAAGTTTTTACGTTGATCAGAGAATTAAAAGCACGCAGAATAAAGGCGAAATTAATAGATCATTCTTCCTATAATTAAAAGTACTCCCTTTATGTGGGAGGAATAATTCAACCGACTCCAGGAATACATAAACTAAAACCTTCCATGTAAGGCGTGGCCGAATCACCCTGGAACTTTCGGGTGTGGTCATCCGCCCTCCTGTGATGTCACCAAATCATATAAAAAGGAGACTCACGCACTGCAACTTCGTCTTCCCGTCAAAACTCGACACCAGGGAAGAACACATAGCATTAGGCTTCTTTCGTGTCGAAAACCAAATTCTGCTGATTTTAATTATTATTATTTTATTACTATATTACTAGGCCTGGAAAGTTATGAAGAGATAGGGAATTAGATTAGGGTAGGCTACCCGCACCGCAGTTAATATGCGGGAGTAAAATGTCTCTCAACGAGGACCTGGCTTTATCAAATACATCAGAAGAGTCGGTGTCGCCTACATCTACAAAGAAGTTTATATGTGTCGCGCTTCAATCCAGTGGACAACAGTGCACCCGCTCCTTCATGCGTAATTCTGATTTAACATTACATGTCAACAGAGACCATTTATTTCAACTTGCTTTTTGTGCAGACTGTCGGGATCTCTACACCGCAACCCGCTACGGGGTAACACATGCATTAAAACATAAACATTGTGTTCTAGAAGTAATCTTGATTCTGGGAGAAGAAACTGAGAACATTGAAGTGCTGGCCACTCGTTTCGAGACCAGGCTTCCGTTAAAAGTACGCCCAACAGAGAAGATGGCCAGAACAAAGAACACCACATGTCGTCACCCAGAAAGCGCCAACCACCGTTCAATCACCACTGCCACAGTAACTACAGCACGTCACGCTTTCAGACACTATGCAGCAGCAGTTAAGTCACCACCATCAGCGCCATCCACTCCGGTAGCCCATGCAGGAAAGGTGCAGACATCACCTGCACATTCCAGTCCAGCAGCAACCGCAGTAACCACATCATCAGTCACCCGCAAGTCGCCAGCATCAGCACACGCCACTGCACCCACACCCACAGCAACGTCAAGACCCACAGTCGGCTGGCCAATCCCAGTAATCATGTCGCCTCCAGACGTGGAGATACCGCATTATCCACGGTCACCATCTCCTGACGATCTTATCATTGACGAGGAGACCGGCCACATGGAGCAAGTAGCTATGGCCACCACGGCACCCAGCATCTTCACGTCATCACAGCACACCAGCTACACTGATCCAGCCATCCGCAAGTCCACACTCCTAGGAGATCTTTCCAGTACCGTGAACCACAGCCAGTCGGTTACTAAAGTACGCGAAGATCCGAAAACTTTCGTCTCAAGCCGCCACTGCAGCAGCATCTCTCCACACACTCAGCCATGTCTCACCACCATAAGAACCTCCACGGCATCAACAGCACAAATGGCATCAACAGCACCAACGGCACCAACAGCATCGATCACTTCTACCACGACAGTCATGACAGCGAAAACCACGCCAGCACCATTAACTGCAGCACCAATTACAAGCACGAACATTCTTAGCCTAGCCACCACATCTCCCGCATCATCAAGTGTAGCAAACATTCCAGATAGAGCCATGATGAAATATCAGTCAGTACATCCACCACAACCCTCCACTATAAGCCGTGGTACCCATACTCGCTGGGGGGGGGGGGGGGTGCGACTTCACAATAAATGTTTGTGGGAATTTTGCCACGGGTGCAGCAGAATTAATCAGTAGGTGCGAATTATGGAAGATTACATTATTATATTTTATTATTTTTGAAATATATTTTTTACTTGTTATATATGTTTTAATAATTGAATCCCAATCTCTAGGATGACTACAGTCCTCCTACACAGCTGCCCAATATTCTTGCATAGCTGTGTCTCACATAAAATGATCGGTGTGGATCCTTGGGTTGTAAACATATCGTGTGTAACGTAAGTACACAACGCACCGCAGCGAAATAATGTCATGCAGTCACAGCTATGCTGGGGCTGCCTGATGAACTAGTCTTTTTATCTGTATTATCATTCTATTTTTCTTATTATTTTTCTTCCCGCCTTAGGATGATGGGACGGATTATGGGTCAGCGAGAACTGCCCGTACGGACCCGCCAAAATAATATTTAATCAGTATACATTATGTGCATCCCTTTACTTACTCGGGTTGCACTTCTAATTAAAACATACTAATATATACTCATCAAGACGGGTATAATATATGATTATATATAACTTTGTCATACTATAGTAATTATGGTGCGTTGGAGCTTGGGTGTTCTCTGCGGAGATATAATTATCCGCATCCAAGAGAGCACCCATGCGAGCTATTGTTTAGGTGATCTGTGATCTAAATGATAATAAATATTAAATTTGCATGCACCACCAAATCAATAAATCAAAAAAAGAAAAGACCTGGAAGACATAATGCCAGGTAAAAAATCAAAACTAAAGGTATGCCTCCCCAAGCCTCTTCGGCACCTCTATGCGCTCTTTCTCTGAAACACTCGCCTCATGCGTCACTACTCCTCTCAGGCCACACGCCTACCCGGGAAGTCTATAATTCCTGCCTAGCATGCGCCCGTACATTCGATCCGTGTAGCGTGATCGTTTGCCATGGGTGTCAAACTAAGAGGGGGGAGCGATCGGGCGGGTACTGGCCGTCCCAGCCAAGCTGTGACGGAGGCCCACGCGAGGTTATTGCCTCTCGCACGAACAAGCAGCATCTAGGTAGCCAGAGCCCGCGCGAGGCATATCCCTCTCGTAATATCAGGAGTCTTTTTTCATCTGTATCATGAAGGTATAATGGCTTATATTAAGTTAATCAGTGCCCTCGTTGTGCGGATGCCTCCCTTGCGGGGATACTACTGCTGATTTACGAATCTGTGTGGTACCTCCGATGACACAAAGTACATTAGCTAGCTCTACTTTATGCATTATAGTATATGCTCATTCACTGTCAAACGATCTACCCATGTTTGACAAACTGTTATTTCTCTTTTTATATATCTTAGCGGCAATGGTCGCATGGCCCCAATGGAATGATTGAGTTCCACCAGCCTTAGGAGCCAGTATATGTATATCGCGGAGAGACGTCCCACGGAATCCCGAACCCTGAGACTCGGAGCTAACCAGCCCCATTATTCGTCATGCACGTGTGGTGCGACGGGCGGGTATTTCGTACCGGAATGACACAGCGAGAGCCCGTGAGCTACAGATTGCTCTGTTCATGGTACCACGGATGACGGAATGGCACCAGTTCGTTGACGTTCACGGTGTATGGTTATTGCTGGCTCACAAAGGTGGCCCGTATTTTCTAGGAACAGGTTCTTCAGAACTGACTTCGGCACGTTTGCCAGAACACGTATGCCTATTCATTCCAAGTCCTCCGTTTGTCGAGCTACGGTCCAGTTGGAAGGGTCCTGGGTGTCTATCACCGTTCTATAATGCCTTCTGCTTCGTGAAGCATGTTCCGCCATTAAGCTAATACAACACCAATTGACTAGTGGACAGACCAAACACACATCAACTTATTAATCCGTAGAGCACTAACTTAAGCACAGCTTCACGATTTGTAAACTATATATATATTTAATTACTGATAAGTTTGTGATAAATAAGTAAATTCAAAATACACACACGCACGCACGCACGCACGCACGCACGCACGCACATATATATATATATATATATATATATATATATATATATATATATATATATATATATATATGCGTGCGTGCGTGTGTGCGTGCGTGCGTGCGTGCGTGCGTGCGTGCGTGCGTGCGTGCGTGCGTGCGTCCGTGCGTGCGTGCGTCCGTGCGTGCGTGCGTGCGTGCGTGCGTGCGTGTGTATGTCGTATTTATATTACTGTCAAAGTCCACTGGGATGAACTACCGGTAAATCAATCCAATTTGGTAGTATTGTGATGTGGTCAACGGGTGTTTGCAATCCAATATGTCAGTTCAATAACGATAATTATATGTTCACTTTAAGTGAATGATGCTTTTTAGATAGCAAACGGTTAACAATAAATTCTCAAATTTGACACTACTTGTCCGTCCATTAACCCCTACAGGAGTCTGATCCGTTAATTCAAGGGCAATATATATCTTTGCGCTCATGACTGATCAGGAAGTATAATATACTTTTTCCCTTTAAATCACCCAAGCAATCATTATAATAACGAATCATTTTTTGGTAAATCCGCGCTACAAGTTTTGCTTATGGTCATTGAAGCATCGTAATCGAATCTGTGGCCACATTCTTTTAGATAATTTCCAGTACCTGATTCAGTATGAGCGTTAATGCCTCTCAATTTTATCGTATTTATTTGATATCAGTGACTGGTAATTGATTTGTCTGAGTGAAATGTCAAATACAGAGCTATCTGAATCCAAAATTAGTAAGTTTCCGTTTGACATGAAGCAGATTGGAATGCCGTTTAATACAGCTTCCGGGTTAAATCGAATATGCGTGGGCGGGTACGTTCGCTGGTTAGGGTTTGCAATCATCATCACCACCTCGCCAAGCCTGAAGAAGCTGGACACGTTTTTATGCTTGTTTATTTTCTTGTTGTGGCTTTTTCCCGAAATCTATTTATATGATTTGGTCTAAGATAAAAATAAAACATGAGAACCTAACCTGCAATCTTGGAATCCTTCTGTTGTTGGTATGGTACAGTAGTCTGTGGGGTTGTGTAGATGTAATATAGGTCAATAGGGCAAGTTATTGGACGAGGCCTACTGCGTCGATTACATAAGCTAACTTACGGATCAAGCAGATGAATATCTAAGTCACCATATGTTGCGGAAACAACTAATGCAACAAGGTCGATAAAATCTCGGTAGCTGTGTGTTCCGGACAAGTAGTTTCCGAAACATCCACAGATTCAGAATTTGATCTGATCCTGAACTGGGTTCTTATATACAGATCACGGGCACCATAATGAAATCCACGGCAAGCTCCTTCGTCGTGTTAAAATTTCAGACAAATCGGATAACTAATTCGTTTAGATACAGCCAGACTATGGTCTTGTGGCTGACTAAATAACTAATTGACTATCTGACCAAGCGACATGACAGGGTATTGATATGCTATTCACAGCTAAATATGGTGTCACCATTATCCGGGGTTAAAATAGGATGCACTTCGTCCCATCAGCGATTGCAAAACAGTTGTGGTGCGGTAGGTTCCTTCTCGTTGTGGTATATCTGGGAATGGGCATGCAGACATTCGGACAAAGCAATGCGTCACCATGCAATAAGTCGATACTCCAGCGACATTTGCAGAGGCAAAGAGTAGCATCAATGGCCATTAAAGAACCATTTATAAAGTAGAAGACTAACTATCCCGGTCAGATCAGGCGGTCATCTTTCACTTGAACGCTGGTCATAAAATATGTAATCCACATATGCACATGAAGTGATCAAACTATTAGTAAGCCTCATAACTATAATTATTGAAGGAATCCGATCTCTCACTCGAGTATATGTCCTTATAATAAATTGCGTCACTTATTTGCTGTTGTCACAATCAAAATCACGTTCACGAAACTGGAAAGTCTGTCACGAAAGTGTCCGAAATGTATATCTTTGGTGAATTTACAATTTAATAAACATTCTGTTGAATATTTTGAAGCTAATTTGACTATGGGGTGTTGCTGATATAGGCAGAAACAGCACCATGTCTAATTAGTTTCAAAATATTGTACAGCTTACCTGCATAGTTTTCTGGGAATTGATAGTCAGGGTGTTCAGTGATCGATCAATCCCAATACGGGCAAGCGTGTGTGGAGGTTAGCTGGAGATAGACGGGGCATAGCTAAAACTGGAATCATCCATTAATTTCAAAAGGTTACCTGTATAGTTACCTTGGACCTTAGACTCTGAGAATTCAGGTTTCAAGGTTTCAAATCGATTCCAAGACGCGCACAAGGTTGCTTCGCTAGAAAGGGGCTGGGCGTAGCTGGAGCTGGATCCCTACCTGTATTATAAAGAGATAAATTATTGATAAAGATCTCATTAACAATCAGCATATTGCGTCCATCGATAGCAGAGGACTTGAATGTAATAAATCTGTATTTGATCGCTGACAACGTTGCAACATACGTGTGTAGGTCTACTCACCCACGCAATATTCGACAATATAATAACACGTTGTTCGAGCTGGTAATGATAAATTGTACGAAGTACATGAATGATGGCTTCCTATGCGAAATTAAAGCAATCATTCTCTCGTTCACGGATATGCATAACACATTACCATCTCTCTGATGGAATTGATCGAGCTTTAGCATGATGAAAACATCAATCACTTTTACCATCTAAGGTTCTCCAGAATGCAGGGCAGCGCCTGGCTGATGGTTGACAGAAATAGCTAATTTCGCATCGTGAGATATTGTGATATGTTTCTGTGCATGCATGTCTCAATCACACCATGAGAGTAGATGCACACACTATTCAACATCACATATCCTCTATATAACCGATTTCCGCTGGCTACATCTTGTGAAACGGTAACAAACAGACAGGTAGGGCAATGTGGTATTGTATGGTTTTTAATACGGTAAAAAATTGAGTTTGGTACAAGGAAATCTAGGCCTACTGAGGGTAGTGGCCTCTTAGTGTATCACCGTTGTAGGGTCAATAGCTTTGCAGTAAATCTAATTGACGAATCCAGTTTATCCATCATATGACGTCAGCATCAACTACATGACGTGGGATAACGTCATGATCAATTATGTCATAAATGACTTGATTTAGCCGCGTCTTGAACGCTTAATAGTCCGTTAGTTTGTACTAATTGTGTGTATGTATGTACTGTTTAGGATAATCTGCATTGAAGGTGAGAATCCATTCCACTAGCCCAAACAATTACTGTCGAAGGTGTAGTGAACGTTGAAGTGTGTAGTCTGCTCCGCTGGTTCAAGCAAGTAGGTATAAAGGTGGAGCAAAGAAACCGGCTGAGGGGCAATTGAAATGTCCTGAGTAAGCACCTGTAAGTTCACGCCCCTGTAGAAATGAGTCGTTTGTTAAAGTAAGAAGACGTGTGCTTGTTGGGAAAATGGTCCGTCGTTTATAGTCTTTTGCGTTCGTCACAAAGTCATGTAGGGTGACTAGTAAATCGCCATAACGGTTCTCTTGACCACGAGTACAGAGTAAATATGACCAAGTTGCCTTGTCCTTGACGTGTGGCGAACATTGCGTCTTAAAACTAGTGTACGAATGCACCTGAGACAGTAGATCGGACATTGGTCTTTGGCAGCACGGGGGATACCTACGGGTCCTCAATCCGTGACTTCATTCCTGGTATCAGCTCGTGACCGGAGCTCCACTCCAGTCATCAATGATAGGCCATGTTCAACCAGCCCACACATTTATAAACGTCTCTATGTGCCGCAGTAGTGTAGCGAAAATGTTTGTCTTGACGGGCATGAACATGGGCAGGCGCAAGAGCGCATGGGCGGGTTACAATCCCATTCCTAAGGTGCATGTGTGAGGTGCCGAAACTACATTTCTGTGCGCTCTTGTAGCACTACATATCTTACTGGCCAATGCGTCAAGCAAAACTGCTCAAGCTGAGAAGGGATCACTACAAACTGGGCCAGAGGCTAAAAGAACCGTAGAGATAGAAACTAAGGAACTCCATAGAAAGGAGTAGACATTATATGTCTGTAGCGTTCGAAGGTGTTCAAAGAACCAGTGAAGCACATTCATAGATTGTGCAGTCCCGAAGTAAACGAGAATGGCTTTCCATACTCAAGACAACAACATTATATGTTTCTTAAGTAAAACACCCAATTCTAAGTTATTGTAAATATATTGCAGCGTGAAAAGCTATTTATATATATATATATATATATATATATATATATATATATATATATATATATTAGAATTGTTATATAGGTCAAGTAAAGAATCGGTGACATTTTGTTTATATTATGCCTTCTAAACCTCAGGTAATCACCATTAATTCGGCTCCAATAGGATACGTCTCCACTGTAAGCAATATCCGTGATGTAGTTCGCCCGCCTGTGATTTCCGCTGGGAATGACATTGACAACGCTGACTGCCCATGACAGCGGAACGTGCACGTGCTCGAACAAAGTATCAATGGAGTGGAGAGTCGATCACGCAAGTACACAGTGTTACAAGAAAGTGACCGGACCCACAAATACACAGGGACGGCCATAGGAGGCTGCATCAAGAAAGAGACTGCATGGTTAGCGAGCCTAGCCAGTGACTACCCTCTCGCACGACAATATGTATGCCAACGTTAGCGTATAGTAGCCTACAATGCGTCTTAATCAACAACGCCTGATTAGCTCATTAAAGCCACTCACGCGCTGAGGACTATGCATTTATTATGATATATAATGTTTATGATCACCCTAGATATGTTGCTGTATGGATCGTACAATGGAGGAATCCGGTTTTAGCTATACCATCTTTAGCTAAGCTCCACACATGCCTCGCCGTATTGGTATCGGTCTATGAACTGCCTGACTATCAATTTTGGGGAAAACTATACCGGAAAGCTGTTGAATATTTTGAAACTTATTTGAATGGGTGCTGTTGCTGCCTATGGCAGCAAAATCTGCCAGTCAAATTAGTTTCAAAATATTCAACAGCATCTGTATTGAATAATAAAGACATGCAGTTCGTACAACAACGCTTAGTTCGTCATCAATTGAGTGTTCCTGAAGAACTTATCTACGTCATTCATGACGTTATTAATTATGACGTCATCCCACACTGTCACATTTCCGTACTTGTAGTGGCAGTGACGACACATCAAGTAGGGCACTGTGCCATATAAGATTGATCTGGTCTTATCTCTAACCATCTACAGGGAGAAATTAATGAATAACAAATGTGGTCAGCCAACGTATTTTCGACGCTAGTCACGTGATGCAGTTCAACGGCAAACAATTTCCAACAGTTTTAAAACAACAATTGCATTTTGAATTTACATGGATGAAACGGGTTGGGTGATTATGAATGATATTGATCTTCCGAAATCCTTTAGAAAAACTCTGGTTTAAACCGGTTGATCTCTGGCCTACGAATAGTTTACTTAGCTCGGGTGACGGAGAGTTCTTCCCGACACGGGCGAGGGTCGCGTCGTCTTGGTGAGATGGTAACTCCAATCTCCATCTTCTTCTTTGAGCCAACTAACGAGTAACCTAAGGTTTCGCGCTGCCACAGAAGAGTAGAACGACCAAAATACCCAATCCACATCCAAACATCAACCGGAAGTTAGGATCTAACTTCCTCCATATACACACGTCCAATGATCAAACTGTAACTAAGGCAACAATGTCTTTCGTTAATAATCTAATAAGGAGTGGACCAAACTTAGTACCATTCATATTAACAGTTAATATCAGTTACAAACTCACACGCTTCCAGCATGCGGGTAGTAAACGTTCATAGCTATAACACTGATAACACCATGGCGCCAGACGGTGATAAACAATAATATCTATTTAACAATAAATATTCCTATCAGGTATCTTGGGGCCAAAGGGTTAGCAATCACATTTTTGGGGCTAATCATACCACATATAATATTGTACAGATAATGAATACATAAATACATCAGTTAACCACTTTTGTGTAAACTTAACCCTTTAATGATCAGGTTGGTAAAAAACGACCTCTGCAGTGATCTTCAAAAATATCCATTTGCAGGCTAAGAGAACAATAACAGAGCCAGGCATTTCAGTGGTAGATTTTCAAAAATACTCTTCTCGGACTGCAGTTGGACACTGGCCAAGCAGGAATTTGAATTTTCTTGACCATTACACTTTTGATGAATATCCATTTGAAGGATAATAAAAATCTATTTTTGTAAATTTTCGTTCTAAATCAAAATTTCCTTGAACGGTATTGGCAATTAAACGGTTAATTGAAGTAAATAATATTTTGAACGCTTTAATGCGCTGTTGACACAAGAGGGGTTAAGCTTACGTAAGGCTGGACACAACTTTGCTGTATGAAGATTACACGTTGCTTATCTTTACATGCAGAAAACTCAAAAACATTCCCAAAGCACGGAGCAATTTAACATTCTGCGAACTGACCGTTTTTTACAGGTAGCAGTAAGGTTATATAGAAACATGTGAACTTGATCATAAACATATGAAAGCAAACTACCTGAATAAACTAACTCTTTGATCAACGCACGTGCAAGTTATCTGGTAACACGAATTAACCCTTGAGATCCTGACCATCATGCCACTAATACTCATAATGATATGAAATAGAGTACATTTTGAGAAGTGCGTTAATGAAAGATTTTGTTCCCGAAAGCTGCAACCTCTTTCTGCAACGACATTTCCCAAATACACAGAATTCAAATACTGAACGCAGGCTTTCACGGGTCAAACTAGAAACCCGGCTACAGGTGAATAGTCATATAATAAGGGTAGCAAACACATAGTAAGCATACGATTATATAGGGTGACACGAGCAAATACTTTATACAGGGTGGTGCAAAACTGAATTATGACACACACGTGACGTAGTTGACTATGGCGCCATATGATTGATGGATAAACTGGAAGTTTTCATTAGGATTAATTTTTTTCCGTAACAGCCATTCTTGAGCACGTTCCAAAAGGAATATGTCTAAATATTACATCTAGCTAATATTTAGCGTACATTAGTGACATTGTATTGTCTAACAAATTTATGAAAAGCCAAATACACCTGATATTTGTGCTCTCAGCTAGAACAGACAATATATACCGAGAACACTGGTAACGTAACCATACATGCTGCCTCCTTTTCTATGACAATCTGCATGTCTATTTAGAATAATATGCAATGCGTGTGAATTCTGCTGGCTGGCTAGCGTCTCATTTTAATCAAGAGAAGGGGATAAAAAAATGTTGTAGTTATTTGAAATGTTGTGGGATATAAAATAGAAATTGAGAGAACCGCGATACTAGCAGCAGCAGCAGCGCCATCGCCGCCACCACCGTCGCCGGCACCACCACTGTGACCACCACCGTAAACGCCACCACAACGCTACCATAACTTAGTTCGCCAGCGCCTCCGTCGTCACCACCGCCACCGCTGCCACCGCCGCCGCCCCCACAACCTCTACTATCGCCACCGCCGCCACATCAGCGACCTCTGCCACCGCACCAACAATGGCAGAAAACTACAGAAACATGAGGAATATCAGTAGCCAAATTATAGGTTTAAAGGTGATCGAAGAATTCAATGTATAAAATATTTTGTACTTATGTCGTTTCGTCTGAACTTGAAATGCAAATTATCGAAGTTTCGCTGTTGTCTCATTTTGCCATACGGGATAAAGGTCAGAACGTGTCAAGATTGCTAACCATTACGATTTACCGCTACGATTCTACGCAATGAATAGCAAGTGGGCTTGATACTATTCCGTATTCAAAACTGTGCGCATGGGTAGTGATAGACTCTGGTTGCTCATGTATTTGTCATCGCGTAAAATTAAAAATATGGAAATCCATTTCTAGCTTTTCCACGCCCATTTCTAGCTGAGCTCCATCCACATTTAACACTTGTTGCAACCGATTTATATACTTTGAAATCTGAATTTCCAGAATCGAAATGTCAATGTAATTCTACAGATTCGTTATTAAATACTTTGAAACTAATTTGACTTGTGATATATGGCAGCAACAGCTTTCAGTCAAATATTCAACATAATGTTTATTAAATTATACAATTATCAAAGACTAACAATTCTTACCCAAGTACCGGACTCTTCCGATTTTCATGACGGGGCAATACAGCATTAAAATTATGACGTCAGCTAACTAGTGACATAAAGGATTTTGATGTCAGATACTTGTGTGGCAGACCGGATCCCTCAATTCTGTGAATTCAAAATGATTGCATATAAACTTTAACCATATGTTTAGGAGGTGGAGGCTTGCTGGAATGTATGCTTGGCACGGGTTAGTTACTAAATATTAAGTACAAGCTTGGCACATGGCTCTAGATGCGTGGAAAGATAGGCTAAAGGGGATGTGCGGTAATAACGACGTACTGACTGTGCATCATATATGTAGCTGGTGGTCAGGGAATAGGGTGGCCTGCTAGATTAATGCCGATGAGCTCAATGGTGTGGTACTGGGGTGTACAGGGACATGCTTTTTGTCTTCTCCAGATGGTGAAGGTGTGGTCAGAGTGGTTTAAGGTGAGCCCCTGAGTAATTTTGAAGCACATGCTGCCCCTATGTTTGGGAGCTGACGGTTGACTTGAGAACGCATTTGGTAGTTTGCACATCTGTAATGCACGGCTCCTGAAGGCCCTCTACACCCACATAGGCGAGTGCCGAAGTGAACTGCAACACAAGCACTTTATCCCCTGTCTGGGTCATAATGATGTTAGCTAAACTCATCTTTCAGAAAAGCTTAATAACTACGTAGTTTAGAGTGAGAATCTCTCAAGCATTGGTAACCTGACGCGTGTTCTCTTTAGTGGGACCAAACGTTTGAATGGTCTGAGTTTGTGCTGTCATCTCCATTTATACCCGCACTCATGCTTTAGAGATGCTCACATTAGACTACGTATTTAATAAGCTGGAAAGATAGGTTGTCAGAATTTACCAAACTAGGTTGGCTACTAAAGATTATGTTTAAGGTTTACAATTTGAGCGCTAAATTCACAGCGCTGTATCTTGATACTAAGCAGCCATACATCGCAGCTAACCTGATTTAACGCCTAGTTAACAACATAAATTAGATAAATCTATTTTCATTGGACCATACTTTCTATGATAATCTACACATATGTTGATGTGGCACACACCATTAATGTCAGTGATACACGATCGTCCATACTTCGTTCCATTTAAACATAAAGTAGTGCAATCGTATCTCCTTGTCAGTCAGGAATGCCAGTTATATTAGTGTTTTAACTTAAATTACCTTCGATAGTTTCCTTACCATTGTTTAGTAGCACAAGCAGAATTTAGCCGACTTCTCGTGGTGTCACAAAAACTATGCATAGATAAAACAAGTTTCAAAGGATGAAATTTTAACGTATGTTTCCGGTGTTGTCTATATTTGCGTTCCTTACGTGTTCTTATGTGCATTTGCATGAGTCTCATAAATACTCTGTAAATGACCGAGATATTAGTGTCATTGCAGATAATAAAATAATATCACGGGACAGCGATATGCGTCATATATCTGCCATGAAGATGCACATTGCTATGTAACTACGGTTTCACATAAGTTCGCATTTATCCATCAATGATGAGCAGTATAAACACCATGGAAAACAATGTGTAGACAGTAAGCAAACGAAGATATACAAATATCAACCAACATATTGTACATCGAAGACGAGATCACATTTTCCGTGTGTCCTAATATTGACTACCATGTAAATTGATCAGCTATTTACAATCTTTCTCAGGTCAGACAGTTATCTACATCACTTGGTTAGAATAAATAACAGGTAGCGAATGCCTCTTCAACAGGGCGGAAGCGCGTATAGCAAGTTGTGGACATAGTCGAGCTAATTGGGATTGTATGCATTGTACGAAGTCTGCACATTTATATCTACTAGTATTGCATTACCACATGCATGGGAAGATTTGGTCAGCTCGCTGAGCAGGTAAAACAATTAATACTATCATATAAAGCTTATTTAATTATGGAGTGGCAAGGAGCACATAGTTAACCTCCCAGGAGGATCTATGTCAGATCGAGTCCATAACAGTCTTAGAAGACACTCTCCTTTGACACTGGAGCTGAGGTTAGTATCTACTCCATCTTGTAATCGTTCGTCAGAGATTCGTCAAACACTACGTACAAATCTGCATAATATATATTCCACAGTGCTCACCAGTATTACAGATGATATTTTTCTTTCAAGGAAATGGGCTCACTTCCCGATGATGCTACTTGCTTGTTCTAGGTCATCAAACAGCTGGTGTAGCTGTCGCTGTCTACAAACGAATCGATGACTTCTAATTACAACTACAAAACCAGACATCATAATACTCAGAGAATAACTGCATGAACTTGCCTAATACATACACCAGCATTTTGCTTTGGTGGTGAATGTCTTATGCATTGTTCTACAAGGCGGAATCTGAACCCATCAGCCAGGCTCTACCATCAAGTGTCATGTACTTTGAATTGTGGATTGGTTTACTAGGAAAGTCCGGCACTGAATGTCATCCTTAGTGAATTCATACACATGAAATTTCATGTTAAATAACAAATTTAATTTAACATGTGCAGTTGTTGTTGGAATGAAATTTTGGTTGGGGGCGTATTGGGCGAGGGCCCGGGCTGGGGTATCCCACTCACGCGAAGGTGGGGTTTGGGGTTGGGGCTTGAGTTAGTAAATTATTGGATTTTTGCCCATTGTTGGACAACACCCACCAACCCTACGCATATACACAGAATAAATCACGTGCAGATGTTGATCTACTGATTTCCAATGGCCCCTCCCACACACATGCATGCGCATACACACATGCACACGCATACACACACGCATAGGCACGCGCACACACACACGCGCACACATGCACACACATGCACACACACGCACACACACACACACACACACACACACACACACACACACACACACACACACACACACACACACACACACGCGCGCGCGCGCGCGCGCGCAGACACGCACACCCGCACACCGCACGCACGCACGCGGAAAAGAGGAAAAGAGAACGTGTACTTTTGACATGGCACCAGGATACAATACATGGTTTTGTCTTAAATGTCCACGGTTAGGCACTACATTCTTCAAGAAAGGAATTAAAATTCAAGTACAGGCTGGAAGCTAGCGGCGTTACCACTTACCAATGAGGTGCTGAAAAGGCTTAAGGCGTAACTCTGGTGCACAATTCCAGTGGATAATAGCTACTGCACATTGGCATTAACCAGCTGAATCATCTCCATATATTCTAGGCATAACAAGACTATGCCGGAGTAACTCTGAATATCTTGACTTGATCTAACATTTTGCTTATCATTTCAAGAACTTCGGGTAATTCTGACGATTCAACCGATCTTGGCTAGCAAAGTATCAAGAATATCTGAGGACGCACAAAATTCTTTGTCTCCATTATATACACCTGTGCAAAAGTTAAGCACCAGCAAAAACAATAGAACGTAGAAACATGATGGTACAACTAGGCTGCCATACTTTTTGTCCCCGCGTTAGCTGACATAATTCCAAGTACGAAATGCACATGCATGCATGACTTCACGCCGCTTGATGTCCGTGCGTGGCGGGAAACAGCACACGTGTTCAGTTATGTAAAAGTCCAGTTTGAGGTGTAGAACACTACATACAGATTTAGGCGACAAGATTAGGAATTTTGTGTTCATGACCGTGGTTTATTTGTACAGAGAGAATTAGCTCTTGATTGTGAACCGCTATGGCAAGACGAAGGTTAAGTGATCGTGTGAAATGGCAAATCATAGGCATGCATACCACTGGTATGTCATGCAGAGAGATTGGCAGACAGCTGAACATTAACCATACTGTAACCAGTCGTTTGATTGCAAAACATGGGCAAACTAACGAGGTGAAGGACAGGCCTAGATCTGGAAGACCGAAGAAGACTACTGCCGTGATGATCGAGCCCTAGTACGCCGTGTTAGGAGATCTCCATTCACCAACAGCAGAGTGCTCAGCCAGCAATGGGAAACGCGCAATAGAGTGTCAATGTCTACCGTCAAAAGGAGACTGTATGCTGCTGGCATGAAAGCTAGGAGACCTGTCAGACGTCCTCTCGTCACTGCACACCACAAAGAGGAGCGTCTGAGGTGGTGCAACGAAAGAAGACACTGGAACATGAGATCCTGGAGACGGGTACACTGGTCCGATGAAAGTCGGTTCCTGCTTCATGCCACAGATGGTCGAACTCGTGTATGGAGTTCCAGACGCACGGCGTACGACCAACGTAACATCATGGAAGAAGTTCCATTTGGTGGAGGTTCCGTTATGATATGGGGGTGCATCTCATTTGATTGTAAGCTGGATCTGTTGACTGTACCTGGAACACTAAATGGACAAAGATATCAAGATTCCATACTGGATAGAGTTGTGGTCCCTCATTTTGTAAATCATGCACCTGGAACCCACCCTATATTCATGGATGACAACGCCCGACCACATCGTGCTAGAGCTGTGCATGAATACCTCCGCCAGAATGTCATCGAAACCCTACCATGGCCAGCAAGGAGCCCTGACATGAACCCTATTGAGCATATCTGGGACATTCTGGGAAACATGGTGAGAAGGAGGGATCCTCCTGTGCAGAACCTACAGGAATTAACAGACGCACTCCATCTTGAATGGCAACGGATACCACAATGGCGTATCAGTCGGTTGGTGACCAGCATGAGACGTCGTGTCCAGGCCGTCATCCAGGCACAAGGTGGATATACCCGGTATTAATAATGACAGTCTCAAACTCGTGCACAGATGTTAAACTTCGTTTTCAGACACCATTAATGACAATCTAGCCACGTGTGTCAACTGTAGGGCAATAGTTGTCAGTTGTGTCAACGTAACCATATTCAGGCCTCGTTTTCAAGTTCAAACAAAAACATACAGTGTTTCCCCACCATCATAATCAGCATTTCTCTAGTTGCATTATTACCTCTTGCACTAAGATGGATGGGTACATAACTGTTTATGCTATTGCTTTCTTCATAGCACATGAATATACCCTCGTATGTGCGTAAAAATAGGGTGGTGCTTAACTTTTGCACAGGTGTATATCTCAACGAACCTATTCATTTAGAATGTCACAGACAGACGGTTTCTCTCTTCAGCATTATCAGAAGTCCATACTATTGACTTGTGGTATTATCTACTTCTTCACACCCTGGTACAGGTATGTTGAAAACTGTCAAACCTTCAGTCAAATACAGTCAAACCTGTTCTAAAGGCAACCGATATTAATCGGCTACCTGCCTTAAGATAGCACACGTTGCTTTTCCCCAAGTTTGACTGCAACTATTGCGTGTTTAATCAATACTAGTATTCCATTATTTATACAACAAAAATGAATTATGGCGTCCGAAGGACTGTGCTTTTGATTAAAGACAAACATCACCGTGTCACCTATATCAAGGATAAAATGCAATACCAATACCAATATACGTGTAATTAATTTTGCATTCTGACTTCCTTTCTCTTCACTCTAACTGTGTCGAACCTTATATTTATGGATTGTAGTTTTAAAGAGCTTTCATTTGACATACTTGAACCTATAGTTTGGTTAGAAATCATGAATTTCATTATTCCTCATAAATTGGCAAATAGAGCTATTTAAAAAAATAAAAAAATAATTATGTATCTCTAATTATATATTGGTAAACTCTTAATATCTTCTATAGGAATGATGTCAGAACGCAATACAAGTGAAAAGATTCTGTTGCAATTAGTGGTAAATTGAGCCTAATCTTCTCACTCAGCTCCTGGACTATAGCTTTTATGGAGGGATCCGATCTGTCACTCACGTATCTGACGTTATAATCAAAATACGTCACTTGCTATCAGATGTCACAATCAAAATGGCGCTATAAAAGTATATGAATTGCATGCATATCGTTAAATTTACAATTTAATAAGCATTCCGTTTAATATTTTGAAACCAATTTCAAAATACTCAAAATGCGTATCTGCATATAATTTACCTTGAATTTACAATTCTGTAACTGCGATGTGATAAATCGATTCCAACGCACTGACAGCGTTGGTGGAGCTAAGTACGACATGGGCGAGGCATAGCGAGAAACGGCGCACTCTATTGCCATCATTCCTAACAACGCAGGTTACTGGGTCGATGCTGGGACGATACATAAAGTATTTTCAGCACCTCATCGATATCGGCCCAGCATTGGCCCATTACTGCGTTATATGGGATGCTTCTGGAATCTGACTGGCATTTATGATTGGATATTGCAGACATTGCATTACATCAGAATAAGTCTACCACGCGTGATTCCAGTGCAGTATTATCGTACTCATGTCTACGCATACATTGATAGTTTGCGAAACATAAATAGTCAGTTCTACCATTGAATACTATCTATCTGCTTCTGCTAACGTACTCACTACTCAGCTATCATGCAACATCGTTGTGAAAATAAGTCGACTCACATTGTCTTGTTGACTTGTATCAGTAAACAATACTTACAGGATACCCGGTGCACCCTAACGAAATGGCAAACGGAACTTCTTCATTGCATCGATTTAATGTATCGACCCTATAAGTGTGACCTTTGAAGAACGTGTTTCATTACAGCAGACATCGTAAACAGATAAAGCCACTTTGTATCTTCATATGGCTGCCTTGTTCGCCTTACAGTGCGAGAGGAAAACATGTCAAATGGCACTTAATAATGAGTACGACACCACATTGCACACTTCATCAAATCACGGCCATTGGCGCATATCACAATCATTAACTCACATTAACGCATTAACTCACTTCGTGAATATCCGTTGAACAGTCGTTTTCCTATTGCTGGTAACTAGTTTTCATCTTAAGTGTTTTGTTTGACGCCGTTGCTTTCCAAGTCAGCAACAGCTTTAAGTATACCCAGGCAAAATCACGCTCGTCCTCCTTCATTAGTTCTAGGTCAGTTACCTACAGCCGGGTACAGGCCAATCATTCAAAACATGGCGTCAATTCACATTAAATCAAATACATGGCGTGCATTGACAGAATTCATATTCTTTGACACGATATGAAGGATAAACCATTTTGCTTTTACGTCTGGTCACGTTTTCGTTTAGTTTTTTTAGCTACTGGACATTGACAAAAATTGCACATTAATGAAAGCTACAGTAAGCAATGTGCGAGCGTGCGTGCGTGTGCGCGCGCCGTCGTGATTATATGCATGTATGCATGCATCTGTCTGAGCATATGCATTTATGTGTCCCGCGTGTGCACGTATGGACGAAGGAATCGGATCTAAAACTGAAGTAGCTGGCGTCGTAATCTAATACGTATATGTGACGTCACAGTATAAATGACGTAGCTCCGTCACGAAAATCAGATTGTCCGTCACTAAAGTGTACGGATTGCATGATTGTATGTCTTTTGCGAATTTATAATTTCATAAACATTTTGTGATAGGCAGCAACAACCCCAGTCAAATTAGTTTTCAAAGTCTTCAACGTCTTACCTGTATAGTTAGATAGACAGAGAGACAGACAGACAGACAGACAGACCGACCGACCGACCGACCGACCGACCGACCGACCGACCGACCGACCGACCGACCGACCGACCGACCGACCGACCGACCGACCGACCGACCGACCGACCGACCGACCGACCGACCGACCGACCGACCGACCGACCGACCGACCGACCGACCGACCGACCGATCGACCGACAGACAGACAGACTAAACTTGGTCTCGATAGGACAAATTTAGGTACAGAAATTTTTAATTAAATTCCTGTGCCAATGCGGGTTTTTTCAATGTAAAGACAGACAGACAGACAGACGGGCAAGACATATACGGTGAAAACATACTGGAGAGGCAGAAAAACAGAGGGAGCTGTTAGTAGTGTGCATTTTAGTTGTTCTATTCTTTATGGGATTGGACTTCAAAAATATCCCATTTCAACTCATATACAATAGACGTAATGTTGAATTAGCGGAAAACCATGAAAGACGAATATTCACAGTTGCAATCTAAATTAAAGGAACCGATCAATGCACGACCAGTAATAGCTTACAATAGAAATCCAAACCTGAAAGATTTGCTAGTTAGATCAAAGTTAGACCTTATAGTTCCTGATAACAATGACAAGGTTTCATCCCTCCCTACCTATTCTTAAATAAATCTAATCCCAACCAAAATCAATGGTGGGGCAACATGAAATCATATCCGTAGGACATCTTTTAATTTTGTGTCTGCAAAAGTGTGCGTGCGTGCGTGCGTACGTGCGTGCGTGCGTGCGTGCGTGCGTGCGTGCGTGCGTGCGTGCGTGCGTGCGTGCGTGCGTGCGTGCGTGCGTGCGTGCGTGCGTTCGTTCGTTCGTTCGTTCGTTCGTTCGTTCGTGCGTGCGTGCGTGCGTTCGTTCGTTCGTTCGTGCGTCCGGGCGTTTGTTCGTATGTGTGTATGTGTGTGGGTGTGTGCTCGTACATCCGTACGTGTGTGCATCTATACTTGCGTGGGTGTATGTGTGCGTGTGTATGTGGGTGTGGGTGCATTAATTCGTGAGTACATTAGTGCGTGGGTGTGTGCGTGCATGCATTCGTGCGTCCGTTCGCGCATGCGTTCATGCATGCATTATTGCGTGAATTCGTGCATGTATTACTGTGTGCATGTATTATTGCATGCAATCGTGCATTCGTTCAGATGTGTGCGTGCGTGCGTGCGTGCGTGCGTGCGTGCGTGCGTGCGGCGTGCGGCGTGCGTGCGTGCGTGCGTGCGTGCGTGCGTGCGTGCGTGCGTGCGTACGTGCGTGCGTGTGTGATGTCTCTATAATGTAGGATCAATCCCAGCCTTTACCTGTTAAAGTGACCTACTGATAAGTTCATTCTACCCCAACTAATCTCAAGGGGGGACTAATTCTAAGTAAATCTAAACTTGGTCTCGATAGGACAAATTTAGGTAAAGAAATTTTTAATTTAATTCCTGTGCCAATGCGGTTTTTTTCAATGTAAAGACAGACAGACAGACAGACAGACAGACAGACAGACAGACCGACCGACCGACCGACCGACCGACCGACCGACCGACCGACCGACCGACCGACCGACCGACCGACCGACCGACCGACCGACCGACCGACCGACCGACCGACCGACAGACGACTAAACTTGGTCTCGATAGGACAAATTTAGGTAAAGAAATTTTTAATTAAATTCATGTGCCAATGCGGTTTTTTTCAATGTAAAGACAGACAGACAGACAGACGGGCAATACATATACGGTGAAAACATACTGGAGAGGCAGAAAAACAGAGGGAGCTGTTAGTAGTGTGCATTTTAGTTGTTCTATTCTTTATGGGATTGGACTTCAAAATAGTAATTTGTATTAGCGTGCCTATGACAAAGAGAGTATATTAGGTATCTTAGGCAAATATGCATAGCCTCATAAAAAGCCTTGTAATGCTTAAATGGCCATACTTCACATGTAATTGCCAGTATTTAAAGCCCGCTTGTGACATGTGTAATAACGATTTTTGTCAAAATGGATACTCTCAAGTCCACTCTTTTGCCCCAAATTACAGTCTTTCGAAGTAGACTGCCCACTTGCTATGAAGCACTCTCTCTCGGATATGTATGGGCCGAACTTAACAACAACATAAGCTTAAGAAGAGGATTTCTGAAATTCGTGGTGCAAATGACTCGCTAATTTATTATGTCAGTCATTTACGCATTAAATTTTCAAAATAGTCTTTTTGAAATCTGTAAGTCTCTATCACACACACAACTTAATTAAGACATGAATTATGATTTACTTAGTGCTTCAACAGCTCAATATTTATGATAAGAAAATTCGCATTTCCCCAAAAAGGAGAGAACTATAATTTTGAAAATTGATCGCTAGAGTGATTGACATGAATAACACATTGCCGGTTAGGTGGCGCATTTTCTCTCTGAGTTCTGTAATAATATTATAAAATATGTTTTCAAAGTTGCAAAACGAATCACTAACATGTTTACTGGTCTGTAAAACTTATATAAAACTCCTCTGTCGACTAAAACTTTGGCACTGTTTTTAATATTGTAACATACGTTTCGGCGTTTATAACCCAAATGACGACCACGTTTAGTGACTTTGAAATAATCACTGTATAATACTACGATGTGTCTGTTATGAATTCCTCTATATAGATATATCTAAGGTCAAAGTCCATCATCGGGAAGAGAAGGTCTAGTGACCAGTCCTTTCCATAGAATATGCAGTACTTTCTCCAGCTGCATTTCTTCACCTAACTCTAGTTGTGGGTGAAGGTGATTACCATTATTACTAGAATGTGTGCATATGCCAAGACGATTATCATTAACAGAACCGGAACCCCACCAACTTCATTGACTATCATGTAGAAAATTGGAAGAGACACAACTCACCAACACGCAGACATCCCCGCCAACATAGAATAATGGCTGGACTGTGAGGGGTAAAAAAGATTAGAACTCACTGTGTCTGATTTTGAGGCATTGCCCTGCATGCTTGCGGGTTAACTAAAGTGAATGAAACAAGATAGAGAATGGCGAGTAAAACAGTTCAACTGACAATAACAGCAAAGCAGATACTGCGTCATCATCTGATAAAAACGGTGACTAATTGATAGACAATATGTTTAAAAACTGTCAGCAGATTTACTGTATGGTATACATGGGCACATTTACAAGCACTTGGAATGATAATGCACATAGATAGAAATGGGTGGCCCATAGCTAGAAATGGGCGGGCCAATAGCTAGAAATGGGAGGGTAATAAATAGAAATGGGCTGGTCATGGTTAGAAATCGGCAGGCCATAAACAGAAATGGGCGGGCAACAGCTTGAATGTTCGGGCCATAGATAGAAATGGGTGGGCCATATCTAGAAATGGTCGGGCCATAGATATAAATGGGCGGGTTGTAGTTAGAAATGAGAGGGTGGTGGTCAGAAATGGGCAGGTCATAGATAGAAATGGGCGGCTCATAAATAATTTATGGGCAGGCAATAGTTAGAAATGTTCGGGCCATAGATAGAAATGGGCGGGCCATAGCTAGAAATGGGCGGGCAATAGATAGAAATGAGCAGTCCATGTTTAGAAATGGGCGGTCCATGTTTAGAAAGCGGCGGGACATGGTTAGAAATGGGCAGACCATAGATAGAAATGGGCGGTCCATAAATAAAAAATGGGCAGACAATACTTAGAAATGTTCGGGCATAGATAGAAATGGGCGGGCAATAACTAGAAATGGGCGGGCCATAGACAGAAATGGGCAGACTATAGTTAGAAATGGGCGGGCCATAGACAGAAATGGGCGGGCTATAGTTAGAAATGGGTTGGCCATAGCTAGAAATTACCGGGCCATAAGTTAGAAATGGACTGGCCATAGATAGAAATGGCTGGCCCATAGCTAGAAATTGTCGGGCCATAGATAGAAATGGGCGGGCCAAAAGTTAGAAATGGGAGGGTCATAGATAGAAATGGGCTGGTCATGGTTAGAAATGGGCGGGCCATAAATAGAAATGGGCGGGAAACAACTTGAATGTCCGGGCCATAGATAAAAATGGACTGACCATAGCTAGAAATAGGTGGGCCATAGATATAAATTGGCGGGCCGTGGTTAGAAATGGGAGGGTCATGGTTAGAAATTGGCAGGCCATAGATAGAAATGGATGGGTCATAAATAAATTATGGGCAGGCAATAGTTAGAAATGTTCGGGCAATAGATATAAATGGGCGGGCCATGGCTAGAAATGGGCGGGCAATAGATAGAAATGGGTGAGCCAATAGCTAGAAATGTGCCGGCCATAGATAGAAATGGGCAGGCCATGGCTAGAAATGGGCGGGTTAGAGCTAAAAATAGGCGGCCATAGCTAGAAATGGACGGGTCATTGTTAGAAATGGGTGGGCCATAGCCAAAAATTGGCGGGCTATAGCTAGAAATTGATACCTCTTGTCTTCTTTTGCCTCCAGATAAGCTACTATATGGGGTTTAGCCTATATATATTCGATACACAACAACACCTTCTACAGCGTTGGCAAAGTGGCAACTTCCTTTTACGTACTGGACATTGTCCGACATTTACATCAATAACAATTTAAAAAACAGCTTGAAGGGAGAATGATTAATGATCCTGGTTAATGAACCATAGTATAAGATCCGTAGCTTGCGTGTAGGTCATGCTTGGTAGTTACCGTTCATGGAAATTCGCTCGGCTATCGACAGAGATGGATTGGAAGGCGCATAAAGTGTACTTCGTGTGACTAGGTGTTTATTCCCAGGGTCAGGGATGTATAAATACAAACTTCGTTCTCCATTTAATACGTCAGCAAGTAGACAAAGTATTCATCACTATTATCTACAATATAGAGATGAACACCACTGTGCACAAAAATACGGGATTCCTGTTTTCTGTAATAATGTCCGTTCTGCCAATAATACTGCCACTACTAACATTCCTTACCGATGTTTGAGTATTTACCAATATATAATTAACTGAAAATACATTCAATTCCACGGACAGGCACGAAATAAATACTCTAAGCATCCTCTAATTGAAAACAATTGTAAACGGTCGCTATCTATTTTAAGGACAAAGATCGTGGTTACCTGTAGGGAGCAGTCATTATCTCATCTTATTTTACCGGGAAAGCCAGGCTCGATAGACATCAGTCCGGTATTATCAGATCGGTAGGGCATAATCATTAATTCGAAGGCCGTTGATTCCGGTCTTACCCAAATCCCAACTGTCATGATATTAACTAGTGATATTACTAGTTATTTTATCTTGAATATTACTTGATTACAATTTTTAGAATTCTGAAAACATAATAAAAATATTACTGAAATTTTGAAGGCACGTATCATGTTTTAAAGACTCATGCGTATATATGTATATGTTGTAGAGCTTTATCAGATATCCATATTAAACTTATATTCACTAGGTATACTCACGATGTTCCATTTTGGCTATAGGCTTTAAGTAGCCTCTGAAGCCAAATCATCGTCAGTTTTAGTAATGTGTTTGCGCAGCGTGTCTCTGAGGTCGAGAGGGTCACTCGCAAGTCGAAGGCTGCTATGTATGATTTGTAATGAGGACACCACACCTGTTTGGCATGTTCCAGGTGAAGGCGAACTAATGCTTTGTATAGTAGTAGGAAGCTGTTTGGATCCAAGTATCGTATGGACGTCTTATGATCCACATTATGGAGTTGGCTTTATACATTTTTTTCAGTCGTGTGTGTAATAAAACTTAGTTTGGAGTGCATGGTGTTCTGCGTGCATGGTATAATGTATATTCGGTACAATCCGCATAGAATTGCATTTGTCAGGGTGGAATTTCAGACATACATCTAAAATCTCAGTTCATCTATGAAGAACTTTCTGAAGTTGAAGAACTGCTGAACGTCCACTGATAAAACTTAATTGTTTACTGCTAAATAGGGTGTTATGTTTCATGTTTTCAGTTAGTGTGTCGGGGATATTCAATTCAAGAATCTTACATATTATACTAGTTAGACTTATGAGGGTGTAGTTTCCAGCCGAATGTTTGCCACCCATTTTAAACATAGCCATTACGTTGCCTTTCTTCCAGTCATAAGGTAATGTTCCGCTTTTAAGTGATGGTTAGAAAATTATAGTAAGAGGTATGAAAAATGAATCCGCGAGGTCTTTATGTACGCTTGAGCGTACATTATCAACAGCTGCTGATTTTCTGTTTTAATGTTTGTGTGCACTTGGTCGCTGGTAACACGTAGTGAATCTAGGGTAGGGGTACATCTTCATCTGATCCTTTTGTGAATACTGATGTGAAATATTTTGCAAGAATATCCGCTTTCTCTAGATTTGTCTGGGTTGCGGTACTGTTCACTACCTGGTTATCTTCGAGGTTTGAAATGGTGGCGTTGGTTTCATTTTAGACCGTGCGTATGCCCAGAAATGTTGGGATTTATATTGGCCTGGTTGGCAATTTCGTTCTCATTGTGTTTTGTGGCCTGTCTAGTAGCGCGTCGCAACTGCCCCGACGATCTCTAGATAAGCTCCACCCGCACTTCACTCGTGTTGGGATCGATCGATCCCTGCACTCTCTGAATCTCAGTTTCCAGAAATCTATACAGGCAAGCTATTGAATATTTTGAAACTAATTTGACTGGGTCAAAATACTTGTAAAATAATCAACAGACGTTATCCTATATGTCACGTAGTTGATTATGACGTCATGTGCTTGATGGATTGTTACGTGGTATTATGGGTTCATTATTCTGGTTCGTCACACAGTCCTCGCTTAGCATTGTTTATTTTTCTGTATATTGTCCTCTTCTAAGGCATCTTGGATATGACTGAATGCCTGTGTTCAAAGACATCTTCCGATGCATTGCACGCATATCTCACTTCAGTTGTTTTCCCTCTGATTTAAATTATATGCACATCGCTGAATCCATTGTCTATGTTTACATAATCCTTGGTTCAACCCAGTTTTTTACTGCGGCTAATAAAGCAATTTATATAACCTTAACACTGCGGGTGATGAAAAGGACTTTGAAGGAGCATCTTAAATGAATATTTTATATTCTGAAAATACGCCTATGTTTCTGAAAATGGTTTACATGCTCAACTCAGCAGCAACAACTTTCAGCATATTCGTGTGAAAGATTAGCCAGTTAGCCAACATAATGAATGTTGATAATGAAGCTACAAACAGGTTAATGAGATTATCGACTGCCTGAAGACGTTGTTCAGTTTAATTAAAAGAACTCCCCCAAATTTGCTTACGCTTGAATAATAACTTATTACTAAACAATTTGCGATTTACCTATACAGTCTTTGTTATTGCTGCGGTTATTACTGACCATATTGCTGGTAGGCCTACTTATCAGCCTAACTAAGCCTACTTAGGTTGTTGTTGTTGTTGTTGTTGTTGTTGCTGCTGCTGCTGCTGCTGCTGCTGCTGCTGCTGCTGCTGCTGCTGCTGCTGCTGCTGCTGTGGCGGTAGCGGTGGCAGTGGCGGTGGAGGTGGCGATAGCGGAGGTGGTGATGCATGTGGTGGTGGTGGCGATGACGGCGGTGGCGGTGGAGGTAGTTGTGTTAATAATGATAATGTGTATATAATGATGCTTTTTGTACCTTAGATATGTCTAAGGCGTATCCACACCACATACGCAGATTTGCCGCTGCCGTTACAAACTAGTCCCAGTAAAGTCACATTTACACCGCATGCGTGCGACATTTTGTAAACATGCTCAAATCAGTGGAAACATTCGCACCGTGCACGGTTGGCATTTTGTAGTCAAAATGAGTTCATCGTCGCATGCATCTTAACGCCCACATTTGCAATGTGCTACGAGCTATTTTTATAAACACACTTGTAACATACTTAAAACAATAGGAGCATCCACACTGCACCAGTGTCTCGACATGCAATATCGCGCTCATCGTAGTTACACTTTCCACATAACCAATCAGAAATACATGTGTGAACGTTCACCTTACATATTCCACCTTGATAATTTTGTCAAAATCACAGTATGGTCCAGGAAAGATAACATAGCACCCAAAACAAATTGTAACATAATTTCTTTTAGTAGTATGCATTTCTTTAACGTCCCGTTTAGCATCATACAAAAATTCTACCAAGAAGTGTTGAACGGAAGTACCTGAAAATGAATTTTATATATTAGTGGGTAAAACTGACTGAGAACGCCTAAAATTGACTGATATCATACTGATGTCATACTTTACTGACTTTGAGGAAGATACTTTAATAGCATTAATTCACACATTTTATTAATAATTAAGTGTATTTTACTGCCCACTTATTAAATAACAGTAAGTAAATGGATTATTAATAGCATGGCAATTAGAAAATACCCTCCTTAGCTGGAGCACCTATGGAAACGTGAACAACTTTTCACCAGGGAAAATTCCCAGGTCGGTCATCAGTTGTATTCCTTCTTATGATTGACATGCATCCAAGTGATTTAACATGTGTAGGACTATACTTAAACTTGAGATGTGTATGTGCATAGTCTAAGTGTTATAATATCACACCTGACATTGCACTCGACAAAACATTGCGGTGGAAATTCGTGTTGATAATACAAAGTGAGTCAGATTGTATGGAGTTCAGGTATGTTGTCCTTAGAGTAGGTGGTCTTAATATGCAAATGCGCTTCTTGAGATACATTGGGCATCTAATGGGGTTGGGCGCTGGTTTGCAAGACCTCCTCGAGGATGTGTATGCAAGGAATGCTGCTGACCATATGATAAGTGTCAAGTCTATTGAAATAGCTATCTGAGGACATTGTCGATGCAGCCCTCAATACAATAACTTCGGCTGATATTTATAGGCATTTTATAATTCGTTACCATGCAATACGAAAAAGTGGTGGTTTAACGCGAGGTCCTGGGATTACAGAATGCAACGTGTGGTGAGGTTTCATTCCATGCCAGGATGTGTAGAGTGTAGAAGTTAATGACCCAATGCAGAAAAATGTGAACAGCATGGATATACAACAAAGGTCACTCAAGAAAGGGATATATTATAATCTGTTTACTCCGGATCCATCGCTACACAATATCGAAACTTTTGTTACTTCCAGTGTTTCAATAAACGTCGACAATGCCAAGCTGTTAGGACAATCAATTCTGGATTCAATTGTTGACGAAAATGTTCACGAATACACATTCAAGAAAAAAAAATGAGGCAATGACATTGGCATCAATGACATCTGTCAGAAGTAATGCCAAGATAATAAAAGTTGACTCTTAGCTGGAGATTAGTTCCTCTTTGATATTATGCAGACCTGAATGTCAATGGCATTGTCTTCTCACCTGGGTAAAATTAGACTGCAAAATGAGAGTACCCGCTTACATTTTGTGCACGCCATTCTTGGTTGTGATACTGGCTCGATATTATATGACATTGACATATTTCGGTGAATAAGCTGTTGTTTATTACCAGGTCATTGGTAACATGGTCATAAAAGAAAGGATCATTGAACCAAGTGATACAATCATTGTGTGCCTAAGATATAGGCATTCCAGTGAGAAAGTGAGAATGTGGCTGTAAGCAACACATGTACAGAGGATCAAAACTCACAGCTCACGTCTGCACCTGCCGACTATCATAGTCTGCATGCGTATTTCCAAATAGAGCAGTGGAACGATGGAGCGAGCCAGCTGCTGCCAAGAGAGTGGTGTTTCAGTAAAGGACTACTGCGTCCCATAAGCACGGATCTTCCACCAGCACCAGCAGCACTCCTTAAGATATTTCCGTGCATCTGTAAGAAGAACAGTAGAATCATGTAAGAAACACGGTTTGAACTGTTCAGACATCTATTCTGAATGCAAAGATGTCAGCGGTGCCAACTCCAAAAGCAGACATTGAGGCAGATAGTGATGGTGAACATTGATCATTAGTCCTGTATGTAAGATATATTTGTAGTCAGAAGTCATTCTCCATTTGCAGGCCCTTCTCAAATATGATACAGAACGTGTCTCAGACAATAACAACGTAAAGACAATCATGAGCAACTTCACAAAGGCAGAGATGTTAGAGGAATGGCTGGCTAGGCAATATTACTACTACCGGGTACGCCAATTTTTATCAGCCAGTACGAACACACCTATATAGGTGTATAGGTAATTTGCCGTGGAAACCCCATGCTAAGCAAAATTAATTTTAGAAGTATTTCCGATCAACAGATCGCGGTAGACTTTTAGTGAGATTTACTGATAACCTTTCCCTAACGCATAGCATGAAAATACATGATGTTGCAATTTATCCTGGATCAAGCCCAAAAATGAGCTAGATTGTTTGTATCTGTCTGTCTGTCTGTCCATCCGTCCGTCCGTCTTGCCGTCCGTCTAGCGTCCGTCCGTCCGTCTGTATGTCTGTTTATCTGTGTGTCGGTTTGTCTGTCTGTCTGTATGTATGTCTGTATGTTGCCCTGCCTCCCTCCCTCCCTTCATCTCTCTCCATCTCTATCACCCACCCAGACGCACCAACGATATCTCTCTCTCTCTCTCTCTCTCTCTCTCTCTCTCTCTCTTTCTCTCTCTCTCTCTCTCTCTCTCCTCTCTCTCTCTCTCTCGCGCTCTCTCTCTCTCTCCCGTATCCCTCTCCTCCTCCCTCTCTCCCTCCCTCACACCCTCTCTTCCTCTCTCTCTCTCTCTCTCTTTCTCTCTCTCTCTCTCTCTCTCTCTCTCTCTCTCTCTTTCACTCTCTCTCTCACACACACACGCACTCTCTTTCTCTCTTCTGTCTCCCTCTCCTCCTCCTTCCCTCCCTCTTTCCTCCTCTCCCTCTCTCTCTCTCACTCACTCTCTCTCTCACACGCTCTCTCGCTCTATCTCTCTCTCTCTCTCTCTCTCTCTCTCTCTCTCGCTCTCTCTCTCTCTCTCTCTCTCTCTCTCTATCTCCCTCCCACCCCATCCGCTCTATTACTCTCTCCCTCACGCTTCTCTCTCTCTCACACCCACCTCTCCCTCCTCTCTGTCTCTCTCCCTCTCGCCCCCCCCTTTCTCTATCTCTCTCTCGCTTTCTGTCTTTCTTTCTCTCTCTCTCTCTCTCTCTCTCACTCACTCGCGCTCTCTCTCCCCCTCTCTTTCCCTTCCCTCCCTCCCTCGCTCCCTCATACATTGGTGTGAAATGACACATTCGGGAAAAATTGCCAGAGTAACCATATGTCCACCACTGAACACGCCTTGCTGGGTAGGTTCGTTGATGATCCGAAGACCCGTGCATTCCAGCCTGCATTCAATATCAATAACACGATGACCGTCCTTGTCGTTGATAAATAAAGGAGTTAAAATCTCGTTGAAAACAGCGACAAATTTCCTGCCATTTTAATTTGAAAATTGATCAGAACTATTAATTTGAAACTTAGCTAATCTATCAATTATCCATTAAACACATAATCTTGATTTAATAAACCAGTCTCGCAAGATACTACATTGGGATTAAATCTATGCTGTCGGTAATCAGTTAAGCAATGAATGAATTATTTAGCATATACGAGTACTGTATTCTGCGGCTGTAGTAGTAGAAACATCCTACAGCTGCATCCAGAGTCACCTCGTAACACGCTTAGCAGATGTATGCAATGCCGTCCTCTCCTGGCTTTGTATTTGCTGGCTCCCAGTAGGGCGAATTCCAAAGCTCTCTCTGCTGGTGTGTCTTCTTGCATCCTTAGCACATGGCCAACCATGGACCATCTTTGCTGGGCGACTTTTACAGACAGCGGCGACGAGTTACACATCTAGTACATCCTTGGAAAGTATGCTGTCTGGCTATCGGTGTCCAGCGGCCATGCGTATGTGTTTGCGATGGCAGGCATCAAGTCTGTCTAGAGCTGCCTTTGGAGCTGCCCAGCTGTTAAAGTTATACAGCATCAAGAATATGCAGGTTGCATTGTACAGAATACGACGTCAAATTAACCTAAAATATGCTATTTGATTACTGGAATGCTGTATAGATAAATTAATCAAATCAATCAATGATTCAATACGCAACTCAGCATTGATTGCCGAACACAATAATAAACGCGAAATAAGAAATGAAATGTGATACCTTTTAAATACGCACCTGTTTCCTTAGTAGTCCTCGGTGGTTGTTACGTTTTCCATGGGGTTTCAATCACTCGCTTGGCTAGAAAGGTTTGAAAAAAGAATTACACTGTTACAGTGACCATACACACGCTGATGAATATCTTAAAAGCTAGTCCGGATCCAACCAACACTTTCATACCCATGGGAACGTTTTCCCCTGGTGAATCGAGATCGATGATCTAGCTTTAAGATAAACAGCGTAACACGTCGATACTGATTAGACTTGCATTACCTTATTAACAATTATAATCCTAGCCTATATGTTTCTAAATGGCAAATGCCGGACGACTGATAACTGGATTTCCAAACGCAGCCGCCTGACCTACTAAGACCTAGTATTAAACTATGTTGATAATAGCCCGCCACAATATCCTAACCAGTACCCAGTTCAGTAACCCACCTACCGACCGACGAACCACGAACGACTTCCCTCCATTCCTTCCGTGCCACTTAACTATATTACCGTGACGTCGCCGCGTCTGTCCAGTCATGTAAGAATAAGCGTGTATTGTATAAGAATACTCAAATTAATATACACGGTATAATTAACCAATCAGTTAAGAAATAAACGGATCCTTAATGAGTACATGAAAACACATGTAGATTCAAGGTGCTGTACACGTTGATAATAAAGTTATATGAATAATTAATTTACATGTCTGCGATTAATTATTTAGTTCATTCACAGTCTAGTTAAAGTGTTGATTAGTTGGCTATACACGCGGTCTGAGTTACGTCGTGTCCAATTTATATGTGGATTTAAGTGTGTGTTGTTACTCGATAGGCGTGTGTCGGTACGCGTGTAGTCCTGTCATGTCCGTCCTTGCGCGCTATGGCTATTGGTAACGAAAGATATAATTTTAATTATAATAACTCGCACTCCTTTGCGCCGCGCTTATCACTAATTTAATGAGCGCGTGCGTTGTCCTGATTGTAAAAGTAGGCAGCTTACAGTGTACGCATGCGTGCTTTTCGTTTAGTTATCAATGACATTTTAAGCAATTACATACATTTTATAGATACAGCTCCAAATACAAAAACCATCACCGCCAGTGCCTTACTACAAAGCATTGCATAAAATAGTGTAGTGTATGTTCATGGGTTTTATAAAATTTATTTGAGTGAGAGTAGAGGAACCCCCTCCCAATGAACTAATGCAGCACGTCTACGACCACAAGGATTAACACAATCAAACAAGCATAACAACCAAATCAATTTTGAAATAGAATGCTTAGTCAACCCGGGAGGGAGGTGGAACCTCATGTATACATCGCCTCACAATCCGCAATCATATGAGTAAATCACATATCTCTTATATCAAATTTGATAGAATTCGGCCAACTTTCTACCCCTACTTCCATCCACCCTGACTCACCCCACCCTGGGGTCAGACGGTCAGACAATCAGAGTTTTAATGTAATGTAATGTCTTGCAGTCACAAAACATGAGTAACTCACATAACAAATTTGATAAAATTCCACAAAATGGTTTCGAAGGATAGATAGATGAATGGGTGGACAAACGGACAGAGGCGATTGAAATAATCCCTCTGGGTTTTTTCAAAATGTGTGGGAATAACCATGCTCGCGTTTTATATGCGTTTAAAGTCTTGATACACTGCTTTAACTTAAAGGCAATGCACGTTATAGAGTAGTATTAACTACATACCATAAACGTGGGCGAGCAGATACCTCCATATAAAGGACACCTCCAGGACACCAAAATCATCTTTCTTACCGATGCACTATCCATATTGTCCGCATTCCAAAATCCAAAACAGAAAGAATCAAATGAGCGTATTACAGCACTGATATAGCTCACAGCACAGAGCCCTGGCACTGCAATGAATTTCTGTCCATTGTGGTACTTACGGTAACGAAACGGCAAACATGTTGGCGAAAAATGGAGGACGGCTCGACTAGGAAGATTTACTTCGATGAGAAGACTATTATTAAAGCTCATTATAGAAGGAGATGGCATCAGCAACATCCCGACTACACGGCGGCAGCAACATCCCGACTACATGGCGGCAGCAACATTTGACTACATGGCGGCAGCAACATCCCGAATAATTGGCGGCAGCAACATCCCGGCTACATGGCAGCAGCAATATCCCGAATACATGGCGGCAGCAACATCCCGACTACATGGCGGCAGCAACATCCCGATTACACGGCAGCACCAAGATCCCGACAACATGGCAGTAACAACATCCCAAATACATGGCGGCAGCAACACCCCGACTACATGGCAGCAACAACATCCCGAATACATGGCGGCAGCAACATCCCGACTGCAGCCGGTCAGACAGTTAATACTATACATAATGGACCCATTGAAGAAATCGGAACTTTCTTGAACTTACTTGTGACATCGGTCCGAGTCCAAGATCGACGGGTTAAAACTGGACATGATGACTTGAATTGCAGATTCGGGAGAAATGTTGCCTTTTTCTCTACACAGGTTAATGATTTCTTACTCAAACACTAACGCGATTACTAGTAACAAATAACGAATATGGATTTATTAAACTTGTAAAACAACATTGTAACTTGAAGAAATATTTGATAAATTGATAAGATTAGTCGCAAATTAACTATTAATATTGACTGAAGTAATACTGACAGTTTAATAGTTTTAACGAATTCATACTAAGATAGTTTGTACTACAATAGCGACTGAACTTAGGATTGAGTGATAATGATTGTAAACATCAGCTATTTTTAAATGCAAAGATGAGTTTATCCTACATTGGGACGTCTGCTTGCTTTCTGAGCTGTGGCAGTTGATTGGCCATTTACTTACATTGCGTCATTATAGCTCTATCAATCTCCACGTATTCTCTTCATGAAACGTCCATCTGCACATTTATACGCCAGATTGATCTAATACAACCAGGATCCGTTGGATGGTTTTATGATAGCTAGCAATAACACATATAACTTTGATTTATTCATCAACTGGCTTAATTTTGAATTCAGAACTACTTTTGACAAGTTGATGACTAAACTTGTCCTATTCCTTTATAATGGGAAACCCTTAGGTTACACAGTCCTCAAACCTAAGGTGCATTATGGGTTGGCTTTATGGAAGTACCTGCGTTGGCAGTTGGTTCGTATGTGGGTGTGTGTATGAGATAATGTCACTCGTATATGGTCCATACAAAGAATGACTCTTTGTATTGAATACTGGCGTGAATTTAAGGTTATGTTGACATCGGTTCGCCGATTTGCCAGATTAAAGTAGTTATATGCCTCGATTGACACCTTGTAACGCACTATTTTAAACATCAGGACACGCCTATGTTCCATGTGACTATCCTTTAATCGGGATCAATTGAGATCAGTAATGAGACCAGTGACACTGAACATAAGATTGTTCTGTTGTGCCACGAAGTGCGCAGCTCAACACTGAACCCCCTCTTTAATGTGATCCTGATCCTGATTAGTTATGGCGACACGTCGAGAGGGTATTCTTTCGCCATACATCTGTCAAGTAGCTAAGTTAGATATGTTTTTTCTCTCTGATTAATTCTGTAAATGTATTAGTAGGATTTGGTGAGCTTTCTGAACTGCTTGTAATGTAATGGGGATCCCGCACAATAGCAGCGTGTTCTAAACATGATCTTATGTAGGAAGGAAATATATGATTGCTCACGTGTTTATGCGGACAGATGTACATATTCCTATATAGACGGATCATTAAACGATTTGGCTGTTATATGATCTGTAGGGCCTATGCTTTGACCATTCCAAAGAATAAAGATCGACGCTAAATTGTAAATTCGGTAACACGGAAAATATTTCCATATCTGTTGTTCGAATTAACGTTCATAAAAGTTTTACTCATAGAAAAGGAATAAATAAGTGTGGCTATTTATAAATAGGATATAGGAACAAGGAAAAGGAAAAATAAGCTGTTTAAATTCTGAAGTAACAAACGTGTTGGACAATGCGCACATTCATTATATCAGTGTTAAGCGCATTCCAAAATTACGAAAGCCCAGAAGGCTCATTCGCAATTCAGAATTCAAAATTGAAAATTGAAAATTCAAACTTCGAAATTCAAGAATCAAACTTCGAAATTCAAAACTCGACTTCGAAGTTCAAAACTCGACTCCGAAATTCAAAACTCGACTTCGAAATTCAGAACTCGATTTCGAAATTCAAATCTTAAATCAGCCAATTACGAGCCGTCTTACAATTATGTAAATTTATGCTAGCCAATCAGATTTCTAGGTCATGCAGAGATAAACCGCCATTTTTTGTGGAAATGTGTATACATGTGGATTATATTCTTGCTCGTTTTGATCGAGAGAAGTGGCGGCTACCATGACACTGGTGGTGGGCTGCTGCTGCTTGTGGCGGTGGTGATTGTGGTGGTCGTGGTGGAGATGGTCGTGCTGCTGCTGCTACTGATTCTGGTAGCGACGATGATGATGATGATGTGCGAGCGGGTGGGTTGTGTGGGCGCGTGTGTGAGCGCCTTGTGCTGGTTTGTCTGACTAACTAGCTATAATTGTCGGACAATTGGGCTGGCGGTCTAGTGGGTAAAATTGTCGAACTATTGGGTTGTCGGAATAGTGGAGCGTCCCCGAATTTTAGAGCAAGGGGCGATGGTATTAGTTAGTGTTATTATATCTAGATCCGATCCACGGACGCATACATTCGTACGCATTAAGTTTCTTCTTAACAAACATGCCAGGATGATATTTTTAGACCCAGGACGCAATGCCTCAGCAATAGAGGCACCCTTTCTCAAGTGTGACCTATACCCTGGCATTAACTACCTACGAAGTAGGTATATAGCCATATAGGTATATAGGCCAACATATATCAGCAACAGGAATAGCCGAGTTACCGAGTTGTTCAAGCACTAAAGTTGCATCCACGAAGAACGCACATGTCTTTCCATCTCTTTCCGAAACAGCAATCGTCATCGGCGCCATGATTGTTTCAAACGCACAGACGTGTACCCTAGGGTGACATAGAAATCCGATTGACTAGCATAAATTTACATAAATGTAAAATAGCTCGTGATTGGCTGGTCTAAGATTTGAATTTCGAAGTCGAGTTTTTAATTTCGAATTTTGAATTTTGAATTTTGAATATCGAATGAGCCTCTGGGCTTCCGTACAAAAGAGTACGGATTATTAGAATTTGAATTATATATTTCCCACGGTCAGGATTAGTCAGATTTTTTCGCAATACACCATTGCTTCGCCTTCTCATATTTAGATCCACTGAGAAAGATTATGTTGCAATTTCTCCGCGTGATATCGTAGCTTGACCGGATAATGGGCGCATGTGTAGTGTCATGTGCGCTGCATGCGAGCTGTCTGAAAGGGCCGTTACGTTTACTACATTTGCCAATAAGAAATAATTCACCTTTCCAGAGTACCCACCCAGCATATGATGTCATAATGAACTGCGTGATGTGTACAATGACATCATAATAATGACGTCATGAAGGACGTCGATAAGTACGTCACGAACGCATATTTGAAGACGGTCTATGTGTTGTTGTACAAATTGTTTGCTTTTGCTATTTAATAAATATTCTGTTGACTATTTTGAAACTAATTTGACTGGGCGCTGTTGCTGTCATCGGCAAATTAGTTACAAAATATTCAACAGCTTCCCTGTATAGTTTTCAGGAAATTTGTAGCTAGGGCTTTTGGGGATCGATCAATCCCAACACGGCGAGGTGTGGGTGGAGCTTAGCTAGTGATGGGTGGGGCATAGCTAAAAATGGAAAGGTCTATTGTGTGACATTAAACCGTACATATTGCCCCTGGTGTGCCACTATGGTGTCAAACATACAATAGCTTGGATCACGTACGCGCTTGATCTGGTCGCATTCGTTGATAGCACGCGCCGTCCTTGTGGGAGGATTATTCGTAACTAAAGTGGATAAGAAATACGATAATGGGATAGTAGACTGTCAATATGCTTGCAACAAAATGGCATTCACTCGGTCAATAGCTGCTGTGCAATTGCATAACAACCGATGAAGCGTCTCAACAGTAAATGCATCTGCACGATCTTGCACGTTGCGATATAATGGATTTCTTGTATAATGGATTTCTTGTAAGCGCACACTACTATCCCAAGTGAATAAATGCCTGCGCTCGACAAAAATACAAGCAATCAGTTGCAAAGATAAATTGTTGCTTTGCGTCGATGAATGATGGGTCCAACCATGAATTGACTAGTTACATCAATCACTTCTCAGCATTTCCATTAATCATTTAACCCCTGAAAGTCCAGCGTCTTCAGCTTATAGATACCTATAGCAGCAACGGCGCCCAGTCAAATTAGGTTCAAAATATCCAACAGACTGTTTATTAAGTAGCAACGACAAACAATTCGTACAAAAACGCTTAATCCGTCATCAAATTAAGGTGCATATTCACAGCAAAATTCTTGAAAATGATTGTCAAGATTGTTTACATTTAGAGGCTTAAATTGTGGGCCTGGGTGTAATGAAAGCAATTAAATCATAATATATTATGATCTCATTACGTATAAATTAATATAATTTTAAGTTGTAGAATTGAATTTAAGACACGGGTCCCTAATTCAATTTTGCAATTTAAGCCTCTAAATGTATACAATTTAAACTAGCTTATTTTACAGGATTTTGTTGTGAATGTGCACCTTTAAGCGTTCGTGACGAACTTATCTGCGTCAGTCATGGCGTAATTGAGTATGACGTGATCCTACACTTCACATAGTTGATTATGACATCATATGATTGATGCGCAAACTTGACTCCTCCATTCAACGCAATATTGGTTATATCAAGAATAATTTCTTACTTCTTGTCTGAAGATTGTAAAGGGTTAGCTGGGCCTCGTTCAAACCATAGCCCTGCAATAATATAGCAACATCTTTCTGGTACACTGTTTTCAATGCCAGAAATCGGATATGATTATGATGTTTCGAGCTCAACAAATGATTCTACTTTAATTTTAGTTGCGACCAGCGACTGGTATACATTAAGTCAATCTGCCATGTTGTCCTTACAGCATCTGTTCGTCGCTCTCTTGATCGGTCACTCTGTCAAATTTCTGGCATTTTTTACAAAGCCGGCTACAACTATAAACATCCAAGCACGCGGGCTAAAGGCTCTTGCAAGATCATTCCCGGAAACCGAAATGAAGACATGTCCCTGTAAAATGTCCTAGTTCTACATATAGCCGTCTTTTGGCAAACTTGTCCAATCTTTTCTTTAAAATAGATGCTCATAGAAACAATGATCTGTATTCCGCGTATTAACACGTGAATCAAAGGAACATATCTACTATACACGAAGTCTATTGCTAATCATTTTGGTGAGCCTTGACTGCCCCCACCCCGGCACCTCTGGTATATGCCACACTTGTTTATACGACTATTTTGTTATGGCGCTCTCCCAGAGAAAAGATTGTAAAATGGTAAAACCAGCTATTGAAGGCGGTAACGTCTCCTACAGTCATGGGATATCTGAAAGATCTGATATCGATTTTGTCAGCATTTCAAAGAGCACGTACATGGAAAAGCAATCTCGATTACGCGTCAGATCACGTTCCAAGCTATCTCGTATAACTCGAAACTTTTAAATCTCACACTTTCTTGTACAGGTCTTCGTTAGATGCTGCTATCGGCTATTTTATAATCAAAAGAGAGCAGAATTTGTCTTGAAATTTATTCAATCAGTCGTCATTTCTCTGCCGTATGATGCTGAAAGGCCGAATCATTAGTTTGATGTCCTCACTTAACTGAGTTGATATGTAGCCATGGTGGGTGTATAGTGTTCCAATGATACGGACTTCAGCGTCGTCTATGCTAATGTGTTGATGGAAGTCTCGCGTGTTCGGCATGTGGGATTGAAACACTTGCCATGTCTATGCTGCTCTAAAACAGGCTAATAAATATATAAGCCAACTACTATGAATACGATGGTTACTATGACATAAACAAACTTCACACGGTGCGATTTCCCCACGATACATGCAACAACCTGCAATTGACCGGCGATATGTGAATTCGCCTGAGGAAATCAGCATCGCTTTCAAGCGTTTCTGTAAACCTCCTAACAAATTCACCTAGGTTAGCTTTTTGCTGCGGGTGTAATTCACCCTCTGTTTGAGTTTTGTAAGGAAATGCACATATATCAGCCCTGGGAATACGATGGGCAGACTTCTTGGAAAGGTTAGTTTCAGTTTAGAGCCGCCGATATGATTGTCTACTACACTGTGGCTCTATTACAGCTTCCTCATTGCCGTCATTGCAAGCGGTCCGCGTTCTGCGACTTTAAACCGTGTGCAGATTACAAAAAAACACGACTGTGACAACATTCTAACCCTTTCTGAAAGTGCAACATGAAATGCATGCGATAATGAAGTTGAACCAGAACTACACATTGCGTCTCGTGCCACCACTCAATAATTTGTCAGTTGAAGAATTTCCAATTTCAGCATTGTTAGAATTTGATGCTAGATCTTTGACCAAATTTCAAAGAGTCATGAATATGAAAACAAAACATTGTTGCACATACACAAGTGTTACTGATCCCTGTTAAATGTCTTAAAATGGGGACAATTTTCGTGGCACCCTGTTCATATATAATTCACATAAACAGAAATCCGAAGGCCGTATGCCAAATCTTATCGGAGCTTATTAGCGTCTCTAAAGATAGAGTTGCGTGTTTAACGACATGTTATTCCAATAAAGAACAGATAGTTGTCAAGCGCACACCTTGGACCCTCTGATCAATTTAGATATTACTTTAACGATTCTGGCGTATTTTAGTATACACTTATGTAATCACACCTGTAGGTTATCTCACAAATCGACGGCAGATGCCACAGATATTCAACCACCATCACTACTAAAATCCGGGAACCTTATTTTTGACAACGCCATAAATAAAATACCGTTGATGATTATTGAAATACCAATTTATCTGAAAATCGTTGTTGCATATGGTTTCAGCAACCTTCTTCAATCTGTTTTTACCTAATAAGCACGATCCAAGCGATATAATGAAGCGAGTGCACATACCCCCGGAGATACAGAATGATATCTGTTAAGATAATTCAGTTACTGAGCTCCAGGTGTACTTCTGGTACCGTCATCTAGATAGTTATCTTCTAAGTAATTTCTTACATTAGCACCAACTTAGCGTCAAAAAATTAATTTAAGCGCACGCCATGATAATCAACGTATCCTTTAGGTACTGACAGTTAGTATCTTTTGCTGCTGATTTTCAAAGGTAAATAAATGCATTCACCTTAGGATGACAAACTGCACACCAAGAGAGAGATCCATCTCTACCTAAGCACCGCCAAGTTTTTTGCTCGTGTTAGAATCAATTTAATACTTTGAAGCTTGAATTCCCAAAATCAAAATTTTAAGGTAACTATGCGCGTAAGCTTTTGGATATTTTCAAATTAACTTGGCTGGGCTGTTGATGCTCATTGTGCGTCGACAAAATGTGTATTAGTTTGCACATTTATCAAGGTGTTTGTAAGGCGAGTCCTCTACCACTAGTCTACTATCCAGAGAACGGCGGCGTCGGTGGCGGCGGCGGTGGTGGTGGTGGTGGTGCTGGTGGTGGTGGTGGTGGTGGTAGTAGTAGTAGTAGTAGTAGTAGTAGTAGTAGTAGTAGTAGTAGTAGTAGTAGTAGTAGTAGTAGTCGTCGTCGTCGTCGTCGTCGTCGTCGTCGTCGTCGTCGTCGTCGTCGTCGTCGTCGTCGTTGTTGTTGTTGTTGTTGTTGTTGTTGTATTAGGGTAATTTTGAAAACATTCAATCGAAGTAAGTTGACTCAGCTTTTTCACGTTTATGATTGTAAGTTAATGAAAACATGTAATCACAGTAGTCAAAATATCCATACTGGGGTATTTTAGAAACAGTAGTGGTGGTTCACGTGGTATTTGTATTAGGGTAATTTGGAAAACCTTTAGTCAAATTAGGTTCTTGACTTGGCACATTAACTTTTATGATTGTAACGTACTATAAAGAGGTAATCACACTAGTCAAAATATCCGTACTAAAGTAATTTTAGAAACACTAGTGATGATTCGTGTGTGCATGACATTTGCATTAGGGTAATTTTAAACATGTAAAGTCTGGTTGAATTAAGCTGTCCAACTTAATTTTTATACATGAACACGGCTTTTGTTGCTTCTAGGTATATATGGATATGTTTGATGTAATGTTTATACATATATTTTTTAATTTATAGAAATTATTTCTACAAAATACAGACGTATACTATTTGTAATTATGTTTCATACAGTTTATTGGGGTCTTGTATCAGTAAATAATTTTGGGTAGAAAGAATGATTTCCGCACGATCCTTTGATCGGCTTGCCAAAAAAATAAGAAATAGTAGTAGTAGTAGTAGTAGTAGTAGTAGTAGTAGTAGTAGTAGTAGGAGTAGGAGTAGTAGTAGTAGTAGTCGTCGTCGTCGTCGTCGTTGCTTTTGTTTGGAGGTGCCATTATATCGAATGCTACATTTGACAGGTGTTAGCAGCGGAAGTAGTAACAGTAGCAGTCGCAGCAGCAGCAGCAGTAGCAGCAGTAGCAGCAGCAGTAGTAGTAGTAGTAGTAGTAGTAGTAGTAGTAGTAGTAGCAGTAGCAGTAGCAGTAGCAGTAGCAGCAGCAGCAGCAGCAGCAGCAGTAGCAGTAGCAGTAGCAGTAGCAGTAGCAGCAGTAGCAGCAGTAGCAGCAGTAGCAGCAGTAGCAGCAGTAGCAGCAGCAGCAGCAGCAGCAGCAGCAGTAGTAGTCGAAGTGAACGCACGCGTTTATTTAGCTCTGCAATTGCTGCCCGAATTTGCTAGTTTCTAGCGCGATTTTGTAGATAAATTTTATACATATATTTCGTATTAGTGTTTCCTTTCAAACTTTATGTTTAATTTGTAAATTCTTGTCTTGGTTGGAGCGCATTTTGTGTCTCCATTTTCTAAAGGCATTCCTCTTAGCTGGCGGTTTCCGCCATTTAGTAGGGCTCCTCTTACTGTGGTAAATGCAATACATTTCTCGCTGCGCCAGTCTGCTATTTCTATAGTTCGTAGGCTAGCGCATTATATTTGGCAAGATCGCTTGAGTGAGTGGATTTAATTCCTTTGTCATTTGTAAGCACAAGCCTAGTTCTTTAACTATATAAATCCTTATAGTCAGTTGGCTGTCCCCGGTCAACTCGAACAGACTAACAAATATAGGACTGTAATATGTTAGTATGCATTAGGAAACCACTTTAATCGGTTAGGTGTTAGTGAACCACTTAGAAAGTGGTTCAAACTAACAAATATACGACTGTACTCTCTATTCGTATATTTGTTGGTAGACGTCAGGGTTTCAAAAGGGGACACTATTTATTTAGTGTTTAGCTCTTTCCCCGACGTCTTGGTGTTATATATTTGTATTATATATTGTAGTAGTATGGGATTCCTCTTTTTATAAAACACCATGGCAACCTCATATAAGCGTACCCTGAGTCTTAAAATCACGACAAAGGTTTGGGGTGTTTCGGCAATTGAGGTGTATCATGGGTTGAAGGATGTAGTTGGTGCAGGGCCACGGGTCCTTCAAGGTCTCGTTAATGTTTCCAAATCTGTATGGAATGTCACCGTAGTTAATGAAAGTGTGAAGGAAAAGTTGCTCGACGAGGTCCTTGTCGTGAAGGGTGAGGTGTGTAATGTGGAGGAAATAGATTCTGATCGTCTATTAGTCAAGATGAAGGTTCCATTAGAGATCCCAGATGAACGGGTTATCAGTGAATTGATCAAGTATGGCAAAGTGGACAAAGTAGAACACGAGACCTATCCATTTGATCGAACCTTAGAAAATGGCATCAGAAGAATTTGGTTTGAAAAGGTAGAACAACCTCTCCCAAGCAAGGTCACCATAGATGGTCGATTTATCTTGCCATTATGGTACAGGGGGCAAATCAAAGAGTGTAGAATCTGCTTAAGCACAGAACATCTTCCAACAGATTGCCCTAACAAAAACAAATGTCTAGTTTGTGGATCATCTGATCATTTTAAGTGGCGATGCCCGCAGAACAAATATGTGAAAAAGGGTGATGATAAAAGTGCAGAGCAAGTTGTCTCTAAAGAGAATGTCATAGAACCGGTAGCTGCTGAGATTGTAGCTGAAATCCATACTAATGGGAATCACGTTGCTAAAGAAAATGTCATCGAACCAGTAGTTGCTGAGATTGTAGCTGAAGTCCATGTTAATGAGAAGCATGGGGAAAAAACTAAGAATCCAATCGCTGTAGTTGCAGGCGATGAAATAGAGGATCTAGATGAGGGGCTAAGTCTTACTCCAGTAACAAGTCAATCCAAGTTTGATGACAGAGAGGCTAATTCCACACAAGTTGAAGATGATGATCAATACCCTCTGGAAGAGAGTTTTAATTTAGGACAAGTAAAATTCAGGTCGCAAGATACTGAAACTAACTTTGATTTTCCACTGAGTACACTCAATCTAGACGATTTAAATAATATAGAGAAAGTAATTGGTGTCTCGGATCGATTGAGTGGAACAAAGCGACAGAAAGATGGAGAGAGTTCTGAATCAGAAATAGAGGAAAGTGATATAGAAGACGATAATATGTCAGTCGCTGAATCTGATATATCCATTCAAACACAGAGTTCTAAATCACCTGATGAAATGGTCATGTACAGGTCAGAGGCAGGAGAGGCGTTAGTTCCATATGTGACGGCAACTGGTGTTAAATATAGGCATCTGCGTCATGATTCAGATATATTAAAATATAAGCATTTGGAAAAAGTTGAGCTAAGTAATGCAGCGTTTGTGAGTAAAATAGGTAAATGGTCTAAGAGAGGGTCGAAAAAAACAAAATCTAGTTAGCTTAATAATGGCGGTTTTACACAGCATTTTATTACCTTTTATGCTGATTTGCACACTCAATTGTAGAGGCTTAAATAGTGAGATAAAGCAACGTCACTTACTAGAGACTCTGAAAAATGAGCAGATTGACATTGCTTTGCTACAGGAAACAAAAATTCAGAAGTCAGAATTATACGATAATTTAGAAAAGATTTCTGGATCCAGAATATTTTATTCGTTATCTCAAGATAATAGTGCAGGCGTAGCAATTGTTATACTCCCTCGTTGTTCAGCCTATGTAAATATAATCTCTTCAGTATCAGGTGCAAATGGTCGCTGGGTGAGAGTCACGCTAGATATACAACAAACACGTATCACGTTGCTGTGTATATATGCACCTACATCTCATCAACTACGTCGTAATTTGTTTAAGGAGATGTCTAAAACAGCACTAGATAACATCACTGAAAACTTAGTAATGGGTGGTGACTTTAATTGTGTCTTAGACAAAGAAAATGACAGGAATGCAACTTCAACTTATACTGATACATCACATAGACTCTTAAAAGAAATATGTGATAATAAAAATTTAGTGGACACCTATAGAATATCAAAACCTCATGGTAAAGATCTTACATGTTTTTCGGTAGATGGTAAAGTTGGTTCAAGGATCGACAGAATTTATGTGAATAGTTTGTTAACAGGGTACTGGAGAGATGTTATTATTAAGCCAGTTGCATTCTGGGATCATAACATGGTTTGTGTAACCTTTGCCAATGCTGACTGGGTAACAAAAGGGGTCGGGTTTTGGAAATTAAACACAACACTGTTGGGAGAAGAATTTTCTAAGAATAATATAGAGAGTTGTTGGCAACATTGGATGAATAGGAAAGCATCATATAAGAGCACATTGCAATGGTGGGAGGATGTTAAACTGGATTTAAAGTATGTTTCCAGAAAGTATGCTATTAGAAAAGCACAGGAAATACGCAAACGCAAGAAAACACTTCATCGATCACTGATGAAAATTAATGCTAAATTAAATAATGGTGAAGAGAATTATTATGAATTACTGGTTAAAATTAAAAGTAAAATAAGAGATATAGAACAATATGAGTTTGAGGGTGCAAAAATTAGAGCAAGATCCCAGATGCACGCAGAAGGGGAAAAGCCAACCCGATATTTTTGCGCATTAGAAAAAGCACGGGCAATAGATAAGGTGATGTGCTCATTAAACATGCCGGATGGTTCAACCGTCTTTACCAACAATGAAATGAGTACTATTGTATGCAATTACTATGAGTCATTGTACAAGTCAGAGGGAATTGATGAAGATGCAAAATTGGATTTGTTAGCAAATATAGACAAAAAGGTGTCAGACACAGGCAGTGAATTTTGTGATCAACCCTTAACACTAGAAGATTTAACTAAATCCCTTAAAGGTATGAAACAAGAAAAATCACCGGGGTGTGATGGCCTTCCAGTTGAATTTTACCAAACGTTTTGACACCTTGTAGGTCCAATAATGGAAGAATTAGGCACTGAAATTTTTAGAAAGGCCATTTACCACCAACTATGGCTAGGGCATACGCAAGGCTAATATATAAAGGAAATGACAGACGTCTAATTCAGAACTACAGACCAATTTCTCTACTATGTGTAGACTACAAAATAATATCCAGAGCACTAACATTGAAACTAGGTAGTGTTTTAGGAGAAATCATTGGAACAGAGCAGACATGTGCTGTACCCAGGAGGACAATTCTAACCAATACCATGGTAATAAGAGACCTTATACAATTGGTTGAGAAGGATAGCATCCCTTCAGCTGTGATTGCCTTGGACAATGAAAAGGCATTTGACCGTGTGGAATGGGATTTTCTTTTTAATTCTTTGCAATCGTTTGGGTTAGGCTCAAACTTTATTAAATGGGTAAAGATTTTATATACGGATATCAAGAGTAGCTATTTAGTGAACAATCAATTATCCAGAGAAATTGTCTTAGAACGTGGAGTTAGACAGGGGTGTTCCCTATCGCCATTATTATTTGTTATTGTGATGGAATCACTTGGCATAGCATTGAAGCAAAATAATAACTTTCAAGGCATATGTATTCGTGGCATAGAAAGACCACTTAAGCTGTCACAATATGCTGATGACACAACTGTGTTTACCAGTTCAAACAATGATTTTGCAATTTTAAACCACGTACTAGAAAAGTTCCAAAATGCATCTGGTTTGAAAATCAATAAAGGAAAATCCAAAGGATTATTTCTGGGGCCATGGAAAGAGCGGAATGACCAGCCACTTGAAATCGATTGGTCTAATGATACCATTAAGATTTTAGGCATCTATTTTGGCAGGAAACCGAATACAATACAAAATTGGAATGAACGAGTATCTAAGCTTAAGAGAATATTAGCAAATTGGAAGCGTCGTCGTCTTTCAATCTTTGGTAGAGTGTTTGCTGTCAACAACTTGGCATTATCTGGGCTATGGTATACAGCATGTTGTACACATGCCAAAACATGTAGAAAAGGAGGTTAATGAGTTGATATTGTCATTCATATGGGAAGAAAAGAATCATTTAGTTTCCCATCGTGTTCTCAATAATGCTAAGTTAGAAGGAGGACTTGATTTAATTGATATTAAAGTGAAATGTGTTTCTTTAAGGTTAAAATTTTTGGATGATCTTATTACATCAGATGAGACGTGGGCATGTGTTTCACGAGCTCTCATGGAGAGAATTGTAGAACCATTTCTGGCGGAGCATGTTTTTACCTCAAAGAAGCCACCTCCGAATAGCCAAATGATACCAGATGTGTTTAAAGATCAAGTTAAGGAGTTAGAAATATTTGACAGATACATGCCTCCACCTACGTGCCGGAAGGAAGTACTAGAACAGCAACTGTGGGGCAATAGTAATATATGTTATAACAATGCAGTACTTTATCTACCGTCCTTTGCAAAATATGGCATTCAACATTTATCGGATATGATACACCCTCAAACACGTAGATGGATTTCAATGCAAGACGTAGCTAGAAAAACACATATGAGGCATATAGATGTCAAGCGGTTGCTAAATAAAATAAAACATGCTGTACCAATTGAATGGTTTCGTCTGCCAAATGTAAATAATAATAGTTTGACTCCACAACCCGCATTAGTTCTTGATGATGAGATGTTAAAATACAAGATGAGATCCAAGGAATGGTACCATATTATGAGACGAAAACAAGTAACACCTCCCATAGCAATTAGGAGATGGGATGACTCAAACTATAAACCATCCAGTTGGAAAAATGTATGGAAAATCTTACATTCTCCATACATACCAAATATGGCTCGTGATTTATTGTGGCGATTACTACATCGACGGCTATGGGTGGGACACTTGACATACAAGTGCAATATTACGACTTCTGATAGGTGTTACTTATGTCAAACAGACGAGGAAACAATCGAGCATTTATTTGCGGAATGTCCAATATCGTCACAATTTTGGGACTATATCAGCCAAATCTTGGCAAAATTTGGAGCGAAGCCCATTGTTCTAGACACGCATGTAGTCTTATTTAGAGAATTTGGATCAAGCGGTGTAAATATCATAAAGTCTGAAAGGACTATTTTAATAACAATACTAACCATAGGTGTTTGGGCCATTTGGAAACATCGGTGTGCACAGACGAAAAATCCATCTATGGGCAAACACAATAGAGCAATAAAGGCAATATTTCGTTCATTGTTGCTGAATCATATTCCTTGCGAATATTTTAGATTAAAGCAGCATGGTATGAAAAAGTATTCAAGGACATATGGTGCAAAACAAACAAAGTTTCAATAGAGTTGGGAGCTGTAAAAATAAATGAGCCTGCACTAGCTTAAATCATTTAATTACTACAGCTGATTTATCTGTGTCTTTTAATTAATCTGTGTCATGTAATTCATTTTAGTCTGCATTTTGATATTGGTATGTTTAATAATTCATGTTAACAAGTAAACAGACTGGGGTAATTTAATAATCAATCGATAAAGTAAGTTGCCATTGAATTATAAAATTGTCCCAGGTAATTTTAGGAATTTGCACAGAGTTTTATAGGGTTATTTGTTCCCGGGTAATTTACAAAACCTTACAACAAAGTAAATCAAAAATGGAAACAAGAGCGCCATCTATTTCCATCTATTTTTCTGTAATTTTCCTGCTGACTATATATGTTATGCTACCCAAATGCTACTACGCCCGCTGATCTTTAAAGACTCAGCCCACTGGCGTCAATGATTGACTTATTTGTCATTGATTGACGAGTCACTTTTCATTTGTTGAATAGTTGCACTCGCCACACGGGTCTACTACCACACATGGATTGAATGGTAATTTACAAAACCTTACAATAAAGTAAATTGAAAATGTAAACAAGAGCGCCATCAATTTTTCTGAAATTTTTCTGCCGACTATATGTATTATACTACCCAAATGCTACTACGCCCGCTGATCTTTAGAGAATCAGCCCACTGGCGTCAATGATTGACTTATTTGTCATAGATTGACGAGGCACTTTTCATTTGTTGGATAGTTGCACTCGCCACACGGGTCTACTACTACAACTGGGTTGAATAGTAATGCCTTTGTTAAGTTTTGTTTTGCTATCGGAGCTTTATCAGCCTATTGTTTTGTATCTATACTTTTTAAGCCATATGTATTTATAGATTGTATTAATGCTCATTATTTATCATTGTTTTGGTGTAATATTAATCAAGATTACTAGTTCACCAGGTTTTTTTCTGGGGGTTTGCAAGCCTTTTTAAAGGAGTTCCTCCGTGAAGTTTGTCCGACTGCGTCAGCGTCGGTTTTTCAAAAAAGAAGAAAAAAAAAAGTAGTAGTAGTAGTAGTAGTAGTAGTAGTAGTAGTAGTAGTAGTAGTAGTAGTAGTAGTTAGTAGTAGTTATTGAATTACTTCAGTTGCAGATCGCATCCCTCCATTCGACACATTATCATTCATCCTTCCTTCTCAATATGGTTGTGTTGTAATTATGAAAGGATGATCTATAGACCTGTAGGGCTATGCCTGCTTGATATATTGTGCACAAGTCCACACATGTCTACATGCATCTCATTGGCGATAGTTGTGTTTGCATACGCATCTGTGATCTGTATAATTCTATGATAATTATAATACGCTCATATTGTGTGATTCCACGCGCAAACACATACGCGTGTACGCGTACTTACGCACCTGATACACACATTTACCATTGTGTCCACACTGAAGACAATAGAAATTTCTAGCTATGTCCTACCTATTTTAGGTAGGCTCCGCCTAAAGCGTACTGGTATTTTAGCCGATTTTAACACTTTGCACCATGGAGTTTCATAGTTTCAATTACACGGTTACTACGCAGGTAAGAGTTTGAATATTTTAAAACTAATTTGACTGGAAAATATTCAACCAAATGTTTATTAAATTATCATTTCACCAACGCCATACAATTAAGACAATCACTCTCGGAACATTGGCACGTTCGGATCGGGCATTCGTAATTTGATTGTGAAGTCAGCAAACAAGTGACTTATTTGGAGTATGACGTCAGATACTTGAGTGACAGATCGGATCCCTTTATTCCCGTGGCAGTTGACTTGTCTAAGTGACGTTACGTGTTTAGCCTTTTCAACCCTGATTTACCATGATCACACATTTAAGAGAATGCAAACTGTAGACTATCCCGAGACTAATGTTCATGGAAACCATTTTGGCCTAGTTAAGGTCATCTCGCAGACTAATTCAACGGAATATGTATTAAATTGCATCTGATTACCTAGGTGATTGCAGAATAACATCATCAGGTGATATTTTCACATTTGAATTAAAAGAAGGACCATTGATATAATGACGTTAGATGCACTACATTATAGCTTATATCTAAGCTCCAAAACGTATCCACGACCTTTCTCAACTGAAAATTCACTTCGAGCGTTCTGAACACCAATATACTGATGTTGTAAGATAGATATTGATCTTGATCTGTATACTTGATAGTGTTTGTGTACTATAGCACTGGTACTGATAACACAGCTTACTGGGCCGGAATAGGACAAATGAGGCCCAGTATTGGTCCAGCACCGGCCCAGTAACCTGTGGTATCAGGGATGTTAATGTTCCTTAACCCCTTTTGCGTCAACAGCGCTTCAAAGTGCTCGGAAGGCTTCATATAGCAAGTAACTCTTTAATTGTCAATATTTTTCAAGCGCCATGAGATTACTATTTTTGTAAATTCGCCACTGACATTTGCAATATGTAAACAATAGTTTTCTGTCTTTAAGACTACAGCAGATGCCGTTTTGGATTGGTTGACCATCAAACTGATAATGGCAAAGAAGGTTAATTTTTTGCGTAGGCGATGTCTATTTATAGGCCAAGAGAAGTGTATTGTTGAAAATTTACCACTGGAATGTGTGGCTCGGTTATCGAGCCGGTCATACCAATGCTATATTTTCAAAAATATTTTTGTCTTGGTCTGAAAATGGACATTCCCAAGACAACTGTAGAGGCCATTATTGCCCGGCTTAACATTCGCTTCAATACGCCATCCTCCTGTTTGTCATGGCCGCTGGAATCTTTGCATTTGAGGTGTATTAATCAGTAGTGTGTTTATCCGATTACTCCTTTCTTAGCAGCCTATCTAAGAACGAATAACCCTGTAACATGGCCTTTAATAATAAACCTGTTCTCTTTGATATACTCAAATATCGTGAAATTCGTAGTTAGCACATAGCTTCCTAAATATACTTTTCAATTCAGCTAAAATATGAAAACTTAAAACATAACGTTAAATTTAAGAACACGTCATCATGGATAATATTGTATGCTGGAGTCTATAGATACTGTCATCTGCAGTGTTTTTTATTATTCAAACATTGCAAGCATAAAAGCAGTGTCTCCATTTGTAAATGAACCCTGGTACAATTGTATTGAAACAAGGATCGGAACTGTGCTTGCAGTGAGGGAACGCGTGGAAATCTCCCAGACAACCTCCTAAAAAAATTTGGTGAACATTGATCGTTAATGGACCAAAATCACGCGATGTCTTCTCGGAACATTTACACTCGAACGCGCTCTAGGGCCTAGGGCCGATGTGTCAAATATCGAATAGTTATCATTTCTCTTGAGCACTCACTTGCGGTTGGAAACAACAGAGATTTACGATATTACGAGATGCAATAAAGCTTATTTCAACAAAAATACCGATTGCTTAATGTGTCTATAACATTCCATCTCCAACCATCGCACCCACCCACCCTATATACACACGGTTTTTGTCCATTATCAGTCGAAGCGAGAAGTTGGTGCATAAAAAGATCTAAGAGGATACATTATTTTGAAGATTGGTCGTTTGATTAGCAATCTTTGAAGTCTCTTTGATTCACTGCCAGTCGAACCGGTGCGAAAACAGATACACGTGATATAAAAATTCCTGCCTCCCCGTTTATACGTCCTCAAGTGGTCGATGTTAAATTGTCAAAACAATTTGAAAGTTTAATGAGTATATAATACATAATCACTGGGCATAAAGCGAGGTTTCAAAGATTAGTAAGTGATATGAGAACAATCGTGCGCATATGTGCGCGTGCGTGGGTGCGTGTGCGCGCGCACGTGTGTACGAGTAGGCATATTGGTATGTGTGCTAGCTCTCTAATATGACAACGGGCCTTTCCAGTTTTAGCTATGCCCCGCCCACCTCTAGCTAAACTCCACCCACGCCGCGCTCGTGCTGGGATCGATCGATCCCTGAAATCCCTGACTATAAATTTTCAGAAAACTATACTAGGCAAGCTGTTGAATATTTCGAAACTAATTTGACTTGGTGCTGTTGCTGCCATAGCCCAGCCAAATTTGTTTCAAAATATTCAACAGCATGTTTATTAAATAGTAAATACATACAATTTGTACAACAACGCTTAGTCCATCAACAATTATGTGCTCATGACGAACTTATTTGAGTCAATTTTAGGTGAACGTACCAAAAGAGTGGTTTAGAAATGTAAAATTTCAAACCGTTTTGATATATAATTTTATGATTTTTTATTCATTTGACTTGGTTGAGAGGATGATTTTATAACTTGGAGTGCTTAATCTTAATCCCTTTGCTGAAAATTGTGTCCTCACTACACCCATTCCCATCGATTTAGTCAAGACCATCACAAGGTTTCAGGGGTGATTTTATCAAAACCAACATGCAGATCCGCTGTATGTGATGCAAATTATCAAATATATATATAAGGACAAGTACGGAATAATACATCCACTCGTTGGCTGTAAAGGTAAATTGAATGAATCCAAATTTAAAATTCAAAATGGTGATCTTAACGTATGTGACGGGCTTTACAAAATGTTATGGTATTGACCTGAAATAACATAAAAATGCAAATTCCTGTTATTGTACAAAGGAAGGTCTATTGATAACACAAAATACTTTAGTATGATACATAACATCATAAGGCCTCTCTGATGTAAAGAAATGTTAAGACCGTAATGGTCTTAGCTGTGATGGTCCTGACAGTATGGTGTTTTTATCGATGCTGTCATTGAGTTTTTCTCGGTGATGCAATGCTGTTATGCTTAACAAAATAAGCTGGTATTCTAAATAATAGAATTTATTATAGGAATGGATAAATGCATTTGGGAAAACATGTACAAGCGTTCGGTCTTGACATCTAAATAATATACTCTTCAATGACTTCAAATTAACATGATTCAGATATCAAATTTCGATTATATTGCTACACGATTGTATTTTGTCCGCTGTTGCAAGATAGTGTTACAGGAGAGATATGACAGGCGCGATAACTGTATTGGATTGCTTGTCACATACGTTAAAAAATGTATATATTCATTGGTTGTGACGATCTTCACAAAAAGTTTGCTTCGTGAGTTTTTGAAAATGTAACTGTCTACTGAAAATTGTGCGATTGAAGGAAGTCTTACAGCCCAGGCTTGGTCATTCCCACATACATAGCACTGGCTATTGTGGCAATATTGTTTATTAGAGATGCTGATTATATAAGTTATATCATCTACAAATTTTTTTGTTTTAGTTTCTGACATTTATTAGGGAGCGACATGATTCAAAAGTGATTCTCACATTCTAATTAAGCACCCACATTGCTTTTATATATGTATCTAAACACAATTATAGATGCCACTACTGGATAATAGAGGAAAAATCGGTGAATCCGTAATCAATTCACGGGGGACAAAGGTTTGAAGGAGGATTTGCCATCTTTAAGGATTACTATAAAGAATAAGCGTGGGTGACCCTCCAAAACGTGTGGTCTAAATCCACCAGGTGGAGATGTTCAAGATGACCACCAAAGGTAATAAATCTACAATATGTACGTTATTCCTTAACCCAAGATGGTTAATAAGGTGGCCAAATATAAATTTTCTGTGCCGGTGAATGTAGTCTCAGATACAATTCTCAAATAGCAGGCGAGGTGTGGGGTCAAATTCCAAAAATGTCCACAATTATTTACTAAAATTCCATGGCTTAGTACTTGGATGTCAGATCAATGTCATTATAATGTTGATTTATAGGTATTTGTTAATGGAGAATTTGTCCGTGGACAGCAAACAAAGTAGGATATATATTTTACAACCAACGATTTAAGGCGATCCACAAATATCACGATGATTTACATTACTGACACTAATTGATCGAAAGACAGTAACCTATGTCTTAATATATATATCAACAACTTGTAACAATTATATCTTGTATGCATCTAAATGATACCAGAATTTCCTGAACAATCTGATAATACCGATTGACAATACCATGGAATGCATATTGTCGATATGAATGTTAAGGAAATCCTAAAAAATCACTATGACTGAAAACAATCGTATTAAATAATTCACCAACATTATAAGATTACTTAATAAAACGCAGTTTGATGATACATGTACCGTCACGTGAAAAAGCTCCAATTCCTCTCCATAATTTGGCTGCATCAGTAGCTCTTTGAACCCGAAAAGCCAATAAAGATAAACCATTTTCAACTTAATAAATATTATGCTGAATATTTTAAACTTGTTTGACAGGGATGTATGTTCGTGCATATATGCAGCAATGGCTTCCAGTCCAATTAGTTTCAAAATATGTCACAGCTTGCCGAGTTCACGATCCGAAACGGTATTCTTGATTAACTGGACCTAAGCACTATAAACCCAATGGTGGAACCTACGGTAGGTCTGGAAAAAAACCGTATGGGGATTACGACCACAACATAGCGTTATTACTATAAAACACATTATTCCGAGCTTACCATCCGAAACCGTATATATTATCCACTGGACCAAAGCATTCTAAACACAAAGGTGAAACCTACTTTTGGTATGAAGATCTTATGGGATTACGACCACATCAACAAATTATAAATATAAAACAAATTATTTTGAGTTCACGATCTGACATATTATCATTGCTCAAATGAACCTAAACACAACGTCTGTCATGTATATTTGCGGTACGCACAGAGATCTACGTATGTCTTATCTTCATCACTCTTCAAATCATTTGCAGAATCAGGTTCTATATCTTCATGTTCCACATCTGTATTTGTGACTTGACTTTCTTTGATAATCTTACTGAAACTCTCACGAAGTGCAGGCTGTGTGTATCTGATTGGATGGCACGTTCCATTAATGAGACACCATACACGATCAATTGGCGAAGGGGGAGCATCAGACACATCATAATTATGAAGAAGATATACATGATAGTTTGCCTGCTAAACATTCCATCTAAGTAAATCCAGATCTGGTGGGATTCGAAGAGTCGATTTATCTTGCGGTTTGAAAGAGTTAATGATGTGGGCAAATTATGGAGAGGAATTGGTACATGTATCATCAAACTGTTTTTTATTACCGTAGGTAGTCATTCGTCTCCGTGAAATAGCTGATAATGCATGACATATAAGCTCCACTTACTAATTAAAAACGGCGTACCATTGTACAATTTAAATAATTAACCTAAACAACTGAAGAAACTCGATGAAACAGCGATTTCTGCTTGTAAAATAATTACGGTGACGTTAGACCTGTTACGTGTGCAAGGGAACGTTTTGCGGTTTACCTTCGCATAGCAAGCGACTCGCTATGCCGTAGGCTAGCGTATTCGTTTGTCTGTAGTGTACTATCAGCTATTTTCACCAGCTTGTCAAAATTGTCGCTTTTAAGATTTTAAAACTTAGTGCCAGAATGTTCCGCATTCAAAGCAGTATTTGAATATATCCAAAATTTCGTCATTTCAATTTTCTGGACCAGGACCACTTCTAATTTCCGTAGTGCGGTCAACGTAGACAGCCGTATTTTGGCTAGAGAGAGGTACGTAAATACTGAAATTCTACCGATAAACATGCATTATTGGCGAAAATTTAAATTTTCGCCAGTATATCGAGGGATTCTGTTACACCGTATGTCTGTCTGTCTGTCTGTCTGTCTGTCTGTCTGTCTGTCTGTCGGTCGGTCGGTCGGTCGGTCGGTCGGTCGGTCGGTCGGTCGGTCGGTCGGTCGGTCGGTGAGTGGGTGGGTGGATCGGTCGGTCGGTCGGTCGGTCGGTCGGTCGGTCGGTCGGTCGGTCGGTCGGTCGGTCGGTCGGTCGGTCGGTCGGTCGGTCGGTCGGTCGGTCGGTCGGTCGGTCGGTCGGTCGGTCGGTCGGTCGGTCGGTCGGTCGGTCGGTCGGTCGGTCGGTCGGTCGGTCGGTCGGTCGGTCGGTCAATCTTGTTTGAGATAATATCTATGCGTGGCATCACCCTATTGGAACTAAACTTGGACACATGCTTCCGTATATCAAGAGGATGGAGTTCAATGATTTTGAGGTCATGAGGTCAAAGTCGAAGGTCACTGTAACCTTGGCATAAAACTCTTTACGGTTAGATCTTGCGCTTAGCTCAACATATCGTCTTATATCTCACCGTGACTTCATCATGTTGGGACGAAACTTGGACCCAGATTAGGCTACATATTTCAACAGGATAGAGCGTAATGATATTGAGGTCAATGGTTAAGACTACCATGACCTTGGTATACTAGTCTATGGTAATGGTAAAGTTTTTGGGGTTTTTAACATATCGTTTTATGTTTACGGATTGGTTCAGCCAAGTGTGAAGAATCTTGGACACGTGGTTACATATATCAACCAGATGCAGCACCATCATATTGGGGTCATGAGGTCTAAGGTCAAGTTCAATGTGACCTCAATATAAAACTCAGTTGAAGTTTTGGCTTAACTCAACTTACTGTCTTATATCTAAGGATTGGTTCACTCAAATTGAATTATATTTGCCTATATGAAGTACAATGATATTGAGGTCAGATGGCATGGTCATTGTAACATTTGCATAAAATGCAGTTTAACCGTTTGGTTCTGGTTAGCTCGTCTGGCCTTAAGTTCAAAATTGGTCGAATCATTGGAGCTAAGCATCCGCGCATATAGTTACCAAAACAGGAGGAGCAGTACAAAGACATTCAGACTTATGAGGTCAATGTCATTTAGATGTTGATAAAATCTATATTTGCATTTGGAAGTGCAATTTGCCAAGATTTTCGCCAATATCTCATCAGTGTAACACTCACTTCTTGATTTTTATCACTCATTGCGCGGCTTGGGTTTGTGGGTGTGTGGGTGAATCATGTGACTGATGCCAATGACTGTGCATGCGGGCGTGAGTGTGAGTTGAACTGGGTCACCATGTCGGATCTAGTGGGTTGGTGGGGTGGGTGGGGTGGGTGGGGTGGAGCGCGGGTGGGGGTGGGGTGGATGATAAGTGACAATGAATCCGAGTGGCTGGCAATTGTGATGCTATGAAAGGAATTCGACCACGTATGTAGTGAGGTTACCTCCGGGTGGCAATAAAAAAACATCTTATGGTATGCAGCATTCGGTTTATGAGTATTTTGTCAAAATACGTGAATAATTGACAGTTACTGACTGCGAGATAAGAAATTCAATAGAATTTCTTTCCTACAAATAAACAGATTAGACCTACGGGAGGGATATTAATAAGTGGTGGTGGTGGTGGTGGTGGTGGTGGTGGTGGTGGTGGTGGTGGTGTTTTAGGTTTAACTTGGTAGTAATCAGCCAAGCGATTCACGCGCGCGCACATTATTTTTACGTGATAATAGAGATTAGAAAAATCAGTATTTCACGGTCCGCGCGTATACCATAAACGCGAAAATAATCGTAAAGTGCACCATTATTGTGTGCAAACGCAATACTGACATATATCCGTTGATAAAGATCGTTCCCTTGTACACGTCACAGGTCAAATGTTACTTGAACGAGACAGATTTCTGATTAAGTCATTTCTTGTAAGTAAAATTATACTTTATTGCTACAAAATTTTTAAATGACCAGGTGTATTTATTTCCTCTGATATGTAATAATAGTTTGGCGCTGAGCATACTGGAGGTCTGGTTAACCCCCTTTAAGTAATCTGCTTATTTTGTTGACTTAATTGTTGATATAATATGATTGTATTCAGTCACAGTGATTTATTAGGCTTTCCTGAAGATTCGTATCCACAATATTCATTCCATGGTATTGTCAAGCGGAATGATAAGATTGCTCAGAAAATTCTGGTATCATTTAGATGCATACAAGATAGGCCCTACAGTTGCTACAAGTTGCGGATATAGTTTAAAACATTACTGGCTACTGTCTATAGATCAATTAGTATCAGTAATGTAAATAATCGTGATATTTGTGGATCACCTTACATCTTTTACATCCTCTAGATGGTGGGCTAGTGGGTAGACTACTCGGCTAACAAACGCTAGGCGATAAGCGCCGGAGAATTTCCTGGGTTTGAACCTCGCTCAAGTCGAAAATTTAAAAATTTAAAAATTACATTCCAATGACGACTGTGCTATATATTAGTGCCAGTGCGTCGTCAATGGCAGTGTTCGTAGAACTAATATTTAACAATAATAAAATATAAACACCATTATTTACTAAAGGTCCATGTCTTAGCACTTGGATGTCAGATCAATGCCATTATAATGTCGATATATATATATATATATATATATATAGGCATTTGCGAATGAAAGATTTTTAGTGGACAGAAAAGTAGTACTATGCTGTGAAAATGATGTATAACATACTAAAATATATATATATGAACATTTTAATCTGCTATGCAACCTCACATGCTATTTGAGATTTGTATCTGAGACTATTCTATTTGATTTTATTGAATTCCACATCCCCGAAAACCTATATTTGGACACCTTATTGACCATCTTGGGTTAAGGAATAACGCGAATTTTGAATATTTATTACTTTTGGCGGCCATCTTGGATTTCGCCACCTGGTGGAGTTAGCCACACTTTTGGGAGGGTCACCGCTGCTCATTTTATAAAGCAATCCTTAAAGATGTCAAATCCACCTTTAAACCTTTGTCCCCGTGAATTGGTCACGGATTCAACGATTTTTCCCCTACTAGGAAACAGCTTAATAATAAACAAATGCGTAGGCACAACACACATATATGCGTACAAAGGTCTGACACCATTTGGTATGTTTTCCTAAAATCGACCAATCTACATCAGTCATGACGTCAACGTTTATGACGTCATACTACACCATGCGTAGTTGATAATGACGTCATTTGATGGATGGATAAACTGGAACGGTCCACTGACATTCGGGATGCACACGGCATGCGGATTCATGGGGTCAATATGCTATCAAATAGATTGGTGTTAACTTGAGAGAATGTCGATCTGCAAATATAGTGAACAGCCATGAAAGAGTGCATTCTTAGCGAAGCCAGCCAAACTGGCGGCTACATTGGTCTTGAATAATGTCTATTTGCTGGTCAAAGAACATTATTTTTTTTAATTTACCACTGAAATTACTGGTACGTTAACAGAGACAGTCACCCCAGTGGTAAGTTTGCAAAAATAGTGTTCCTTTTAATCTTGGCCCGCAAATGGGAATTAAATAAGGGAATATTTGGATTAACTTGACCAAATTTGGCCATTAAAGGTAAAATCAAACATTCCTTCATATTTTAAATGAACATCAAACATAAACTGTGATTTAATAACCCTGATAAGTATGCAGGTTATGGCGTGGTACCGGGACAATGTCGGACCATATTGGCCGAGTATTGGCCAAGTACCGGCCCAGTAACCTGCGGAAGATATCTGGTCATGTGATCAAGAATAAATCTTAGCAATAACGACACCATTGTTAGGGTGCTTGTTGTACATCCCGCACTATATCTTATCAGAGACCCTATCAGATCAATATATTCTCACACCGAGCTGATGTAATCCGTGTCCGGAATCTTGGGCAAGTATCTAGATTGCACAATCCGCATCAATCGTACAAATTCCTTCTGTCTGATCCTATTTGAAATTACCATAACGTTTGTTGTAGCACGGGCAATATTTCACGTTAATCACGTTCTTTGGATTGCATAATATCATCCTTTCACAATATCTCGGAAGATAGCAAAGACAAGTCTATGAATCGTGTTGCGTATGTGAATAATCCGTGGTGTGGAATATATCGAAGCTGCTCTCTAGCTTCGTAAAGCCGCATTGAAACAAAAGTAGTCTAACATGTAGATCTCAAGCTATAGATAAGTGAAAAGTAGAATTCTGAGTGACGCCAATGGACCTATAATCAACTAGGTGAATTGTTGGATGCCGTCATAATCAATGACAACATGAATGACGAACACATAATTGAAGGCGGACTATTCGTACAACAGCGTTGCTGTACGAATTGTATGTCTTAACAATTTGATAAACATTCTGTTGAATATTTTGAAACTAATTTGACTGGACGCTTATGGCAGAAACAGCACCCATTCAAACTAGTTTCAAAACATTCAACAGCTTACCTGAATAGTTTTCTGGTAATTGGTAGTCAGGGCGTTCTGGGATCGATCGATCCCAGCATGGGCGAGGTGTGGGTCGAGCTTAACTAGGGATGACCGGGCATAGCTAACACTTTCCAGTTTATCCATCCATCATATGACGTCATAATCAACTACGTGATATGTAGGATGACTTCTCAATCAATAACGTCATGAATGACGTAGATAAGTGCGTCACAAACGTATAATTGGTGACTGACTAAGCGCCGTTGTATGATTTGTATGTCTTTACTATTCAATAAACAAGCTGTTGAATATTGTGGAAATAATTTGACTTGGTGCTGGTGCTGCTAACAGTTTACCTGTACAGCTTTCCGGAAGTTGATAGTCAGGGAGGTCAGTGATCGATCGATCCCAAGACGAGCGAGGTGTGGGTGGAGCTTAGCTAGCGATGGCAGGGGCATGGCTAAAACTGGAAACGTCCACTAGGCAATCGCCCTATAATATTATTAAAGAACAAGTGGTTTTTCATTATCAAAGCAATGATCATGTACCATTTTAGTAGGACGGATTGCAAATATAAGCAAAACACGCCCTATGCCACGGGTTCGGGAAAATACAGAAAGACTATGCGACATTATATGACCTTTTGAACTCTGAATTCCCGGAATATCGATTTCAAGATAGCTATGCATGCAACATGTTGGATATTTTGAAACTAATTTGATAGGAAACTGTTATTGGGTATCGAAGTAACGATTCCCTGTGAAACTAGCTTCAAAATATTCAATGTAATATGTATTAAATTGTAAATGAATTACATAAATTAAATCCCAAATTATGTTCACGAATTTTATTTTAACAACATCAAACATGTACTAGCTATGTGTAATATTCATGGAGAATGTTGGAGAAATAGTGCAATACTAATAGGGCTAAATTTACCCAATCATCACTCATTTATCTATCTAAGTATCCCTTGCGTCTGTGAATTGAAGTATGTAAGATATTGGAAACGCCAGGTGTGCCGCCTCAAATGAAAGAGTTGCTTTTTACCGCGTCGCTAGATGAACGGGTAAACGCGAGCATGGAGAGCTTGCGGCTAAAACCTAAAACACAACAGCAATAACTCTCAGCAACATCGTTTCCAAAATAGACACTTTTGACCTTACGGCGGGCCGACTGAAAAAAATATACAAACGATGTGGGTATTGGACAAATTTATCCATAAAGGAGACATTACTTCGTGCATATCAGTATGCAGAACACGGATTCCGTTAAAAGTTCTTCACAGCAACACCGACAATAAACGAGAGTTGGTGAAGGTTTCTTCTTTTTACCTATATACGTATTTTGATCATTGGGCCTATCTTTTTGAAATTGAAAAATCATTTTAGAAAGTTAATCATAACATTTTTTAGACTGACTACCCAGGGAAGTGGTATTATTTGTGAGGAAATGGACACCTTCAGATGTGTCAGAAATAAAGGGTTCCAGTCTCTCAGTCAACCATATGACGTCATAATCAACTACGGCACATGTAGGCTGACGTCATAATAGATTACGCCATGAATGACGCAATTAAGTCCGTCATAAATGCGTAATCCGTGCGTTAAGTTGTAAGAATTGTATGGCTTTACTATTTAATAAACATTATGTTGAATATTTTGAAACTAATTTGACTGGCGCTGTTGCTGCCATAGGCAGCCATTGGTAAAGAAAGCGGCCCACCAATATTGGGCACATACACTTGGAAGTTTAATACCATTCAACAAAACTCTAGGATTTCCCAATCCAGCAATGTTTATTCAGGGTCAGCTCCCCACTATCTTGCAAATAGGAAGCAAGTATTCGAGAGATGCATTTAGTTGCCGAGCTAATTTGATGGCACTCCCACGCTCATATATCATGCAACATCACCGTCAAAGGCTAGAGAAGATAAACTGTCTCCTGTGCCATGATGGCCCTGAATCCTTTGAGTATTTCATCATTTCCTGTCCGACTTTACATGAAACCAGTGCATATAGTGTGCCATATATTGAATCCATTCTTTTACAGTTCAAGAATATTAGTCTTAAGTAGCTAAATCTAGTCGACCTCATTCAAGTAATACTGCGCTGTACAGAATATTTTCAAAAACCTAGAGAACATCCATCTGCTTCACTACAGGCGCTTGCTTCACTCACCACATGCATTGAGATATGCATTTCGTATGCCACATACCGTATATCAAATACTGTCTTATACATCCACGTTGAGATACATTTCACCGTTAACCATCTTGGTAGTTATTCTGACAATTTGTAATGGTTTACTCTGATTATCTGCTTTTAAATAATCTGTACAATATTGGTCTAACAATACTAATTCTCAACAGCATTGACAGTTGAGTTTATTTAGGTATATCCAGGACATATGTGCATCAGGTGTGAGGGTCGATGACACCTGTATGCCTGACCATACCTCCTTTCATCTGATTGACAGTTGTGTTCCGAGAACTTACTATCTCCGAGTCACACAATAATCATTGAGACAACAAAATAGACGCATACAGCACGTGTACACTAGTTACACAACTCTGGTACACATATCTAATACTTCTATCTCGTTGTTTCTTCTATCTAATCAAGTCCTCATTCGGTTATTTCTCCAAAGGATTCAAGCTAGATCCTGGGGTCAAGATTGTTTTCTCTCATTGTATTTATTGTGGTCCATATGGCTGTAGAGCAAATATGGTTATAGTTGACCCATGTGAAACTAATTTTCAGTCCAGATGTACAGGTACATATTATAATGTTGTGTGCCAGGATCTTTGCGGATATTAAAGTCGTTGTTATAGTTATGCTATATTCAAACATGTATGCGGCTGATCAGTTCTCCTATACAAAGGAGGTCAAGAATTATTCCAGCTTTCAAGATCTCATAGCAAATCAGTGTCAGTAACAAATCAGACATATTGATGTGTATGTTTTCGTTGTCAAAAGCCTGTTTACATGTTCCGTTTTTGTTCATCCAACATAATTAGTACTGCCATGGAAGAAACTGAAAATACAATGAAAAATGCTATTGTTCTTTGTGGTAATGGTTGAATGATCCAATTCTTCATAAATGTGCTATTGTGGGTTACAATGCACATTCAAAGTGTGGATACACAGTAGCGTTGCTTAATAGCCTTTGTTACATACAACATTTGAATGCGGTCTTGTTACCTATATCAGACAGTGTTGTAGAATGTATTCCCGCGAGTGAAATAGCATCGTAATTTAAAGGTGATTAGTTCCTGATTGGGTATGAAAGCTAAATAACAACAGTACATTCTGATTGGCAGAACCATTCGTGTTGCTGCATTGGCTAGAGTGAAGCTTTATGATTCTATCTGTGAAAAGATACATGGTAATATTCCAAATGGCACTATGGTACCCATTATAAAGTTCGATAATATATCTTATGGAGAAATAGTGTAATTTTGGGATCAAACGCATGCATGGACAAAGAAATATAAACCAGTCAACTGTAGTGATTCGTAAAGAAATACAAACCAATTAACTGTAGTGATACGTAAAAAATTTTAGTCGCTGGAAAAATATTGGCATAGAAAAAAGTGAAATCATTTTTATCTCGGTTTTATTGGCCCAGATTAGTTGATGAGGCGAAACATTATATTGCTGCCAGTCACATTTGGCGTGTCCGCATTGCAACGGCACAAGTTCAACATATGCCATCAATAAACGCATCATTAATATGGTAGCCATTGGTAGTTTGGCTCCTATCGAACCTCGATCAAATTATATAAATTCTAACGTTAATTCCTTTGACGAGCAGATACCTGGAAACACTCCCATTGCCATCTATAGATACTCAGGCCGTAGTAGAAACGCTACTAAAATATCCTCCCATGTTGTTATTCCAAATGAACTCTTACCCGACAATCGGTCACACTTAAGCTCGCTTATGAAGTCAGAAGGCTGTTGTCTAATAAGCAGTTATTTATTATGTCTTAGCGTGCAATGTGAACGCCTATGTGAACGCTTCTGTGAAAAAATGAACAACACCTTAAAACAAATCACAGAGAATGTGCATAGAGAACTCAAATGGATTGAAACTGATTCATGCAACCTTAGTTGATATACTATTGGGAATTTCCCCAAGGTAGTACTCGTTTTGCACCATTCGAGTCAGCTTTTGGCCATACAGTGTATGGTCTATTGCAGTTTTACGTAAAATTTAGTCAATAGACGATTTGTAGGAAGATATCAAAACTACATCCGAATATATCATAGCATGTCACAATTTGTTCAATTCCCAGGTCCAGTAGAAACATTATTTTGACTGGAGAGCAAGACCAAGAACATTAGACCCCAAACACAAACATACTTGTCTTATTGCCCTGAAAATACTAATCAATTGCGAATCTGCTGACACAGACAATCTCGATTAATTAATAACCTATCTATAAATGACATTCTAATACAGAAGGATCAGAATACTGAGGTACTTTATATAAATGTGCTGAAACAGTAGCATGGCGCTAGATATTCTATATGCTGAAAGAACGGTATTGTTTCTATAGACTCAGAAATGCAGGATACATAATTTCATAATGACACATTCTTAGTTGACGTCCCTCCAAAAATCGTAGACAATTCTCAACATGAAAATGTGAATACCAAACTTTCTGTTGGAAAGTATTCATCTTTATGGAAGCCAATTCTAGAATTTCAATAAATCTTTTTTTATTAAACCCAAATTAACCACTGGCCACTGAACGTCAAAATCAAAGTTATAAAAGGAAATAATAACGTCTGTGAAAACTATTTGAGTAGATCTGAAATGATTTCTGAACGATCTTACATGGAATAACTTTGATTTCAAGAAAACTCTTGTTGTGTTAATGTATGCAATAAAGGCAGTCACCAAGTATTCCTGCAATTGGTCTTTCATGCCGTCTCTATGCATCTCCCTGTTAATTTGCTTGCGATCTGTGTTTGGTGATATTGTTTCGCTCTGCAACATAACTAAGACTGTACATGTTCGATTACTTGATATGTATAATTACTGTATTCTGCAGCTGCAGTAGTAGAAACATCCTACAGCTGCAATCAATCCGTCTTCACATCCGCCCACTGTGTCTTGTCCTCAGCTATAATCCTTAGCTTCCTCAGGTCCATTCTTGACTTGAGTGTACCGAGACCTACTTTCTTGAGGTAGCCTCGTAGCACACTTAGCAGATTTGTGCAATGACGTCCTCTCCTGGCTTTGTGTTTGCTGGCTCCGAGTAGGGCGAATTCCAAGGCTCTCTGTGCTGGTGTCCCCTCTGGTATCCTTAGCACATAGCCAGATATGGACCATCTTTGCTGGGCGACTTTTACAGACAGCACCGACGTATTACACATCTGTGCATCATTGGAAATTATGCTGTCTGGCGATCTGTGTCCAGTGATGGTGCATATGTGTTTGTGGTGGCAGGCATCGATTACTTGATATATTGATTGGTAAATTGTTGGCTTTACCTATTCAGGTGGTAATCTGTCATACTGCTTTGTTATCTGCTCTCTCCATGTCTTATCTATTCAGGTGGTAATCTGTCATATTGCTTTTTTATCTGCTCTCTCTCTCCATGCCTTTACCTATTCAGGTGGTAATCTGCCATATCGCTTTGTTGTCTGCTATCTCCATGCTGGATTTTTATTTTCTATTTCATATGTTAACCCCTCATGCGTCAACAGCGCCTCAAAGCGATAAAAAATACTACGTATGTCAATTAAGCATTTTAATGGTCAACACTTTAAGAATTTTAACATTAGAAGACTATTTTTTGTAAATTTACTTCTAAAATTTTTGACCAGCTTGACCATTAAAGGCGTAGTGGTAAAGAAAGTTCAAGCCTTAGCTTACCCAGTATCCATTTGCAGGTCAAGAGAAGAGTATTTTTGACAATTTACCGCTGAAATGACTGGCTCAGTTACAGAGCCAGTCATTCTAGTGGTAAATTTTCGAAAATACTCTTCTCTTGACCTACTAATAGACATGCATCAAGACCACTGCAGAGTTGCTTTGGTCAGATTGACCATTAAAACGTTAAGTTGACAGAATAGGGGTTAACATGCGATTACTTATAATGTTCTGTGGTATAATTGTTCCCATCATTTTCCTCTAACCAAATTGTTTCTTGATTTGCGTTACAATCATAAGTATTCATATTCAAAACTGGTTAGAATAATGAGTGCCTGATCGTGTTCAAATTCTAAGCATTGTTTGCTATGCATATTTTGCTACGTAACAAACCGGATATAATCTGAACAAAAATTGAGTTCGTGGTCGAATAGTTCATTCTGCACCATTTTGATTGAGTGTGTTCTGATCGTTGTCGATGTCCAGCTGCAGCATTACAAACTGAAACTGACGTGGAAAACCTATGGATGTGCCTCAGATACGTACAATTATGCATAGCTAATAACATATGCTTCAGTAGAAGATTAGCCCTTTCATCAAATATATTTGAAAGGATAGACCCTAGGACTACGACGAAATGGTGTTAACGGGTAGAAAGTAAGTTACATATTTGAATGTATTCTTGAACTATATTGCTTCCGTACATCCATATTTAGCAGCTGCAATTTATGTATTCCTCAGTTCATATCGGGGAACCTACCTTGCCAAGCAGAGTCGAGCAGACGTAGTGTTTTGGTAATCTAGTTTTGAAGGGGAACATCAGCACGCCACCACCTGGTGCACATGGTCACACATTGAATGTGGCATCTTACTACGTGTAATTCATTGGCACACACATACCTTAGTAATCCTGGACGCAATTGACGATTCCAGTTTATTCATTCATCATATGGCGTCATAATCAACTACGTGACATGTAGGATGATATAATAATCAATGACGTCATGAATGACGTAGATAATTACAACAGCACCCCGTTAAGTTAGTATTAAAATATACAAATGCTTACCTGTAAAGTTCTCTGAAAATTGAAAGTGGGGAGCGATCAATCCCAACATGGGGCGAAGCATTGGTGGAGCTGGAAAGGTCCATTGAACACCTCCCTCTCATCACAGTAACATTGTAACATATTGATCTAGGTATTTATTGATAATTTATGTACAAAGTAACAAGATTATGTTAAATGGCCTTTAGAAGATGCTATTGTCGGTTGTTCAGTGTAGTGTGACACCCTGGATTTCGAGGTTAATATGACTGGAGATTATTGTCAGTAATAAATTGTGGCGTGTAAGATTGACCCAAGCGATAACTTCTCATACTAGTCTACGGTATTTATTTGGATTTAAGTATTTTAATTTTTTCGCTCTAGCAATTTGTGCAATATGTGTATTTCCTAAGCTAAGCTACTTGTAGTTTTTGGCATCTGTCAGAATGTTATGTAGGTTTTGTGAATACGCTAGGGAAGTAGTTTCTTAGTACATATGAGTAGTAAAGGAGTGGGCTGTCTGCTATTGTTTGCAAATGAGCTCTTGACCTATTAAATACTGTGTTCTGATTGGTTGTTTTGAATGAGTGGGTGGACGCTATTATTCTAAATGAGCAGGTGTATGCTATTGTTCTAAATGATCAGCTGTGTGCTATTGTTCATACAGGTGTCCACTCTAAATGTCCGGCTACAGGCTATTGTCTGTTCTGACATATGCATGTTAATGCATAGATTAGGGTGTTTTTAAATAGGTATTGACATGTTTGCATAATGACGATCGTGTTCTTGCTGATCGTGTTTACATATTAATTAGGTGGGCGGTGGTGGCCCACCGCCACCCCACCCCCACCCCCCTCTCATGGTTAAAAAAATATTTTGAAACTAAGTGGCTTCCTACCAGTCAGTTACTTTTTAAAAAATCAGAGCGAAATACAGCATTACACGGGTAATATATAGGTAAGCTAAGTGATGCTGTATGTATAATATTATATAGATAATAATCGTGTATGTATCATATTTAAGGAGATATATGTCTTTAAAGTGGCAGTCATTTAATTACTAAATTTTCAAGAAATGTTGCGGTCACAATTTTATACAGGCAGCCGCACATTTATACATGAGGCAACATGTGTATGTACATGCCCATACACAGCAATCTTTTCCTAGTTTTATTACCCTTTTTGGAAGCCATGCTACTTATCGCTGTTGAATGTTTTTTCATAAAATACGTCTTTCATATCACAGACTATAAAATACATTAATTATACTGGATGAGAGCATGCAGCTTCGGCCACCTGCATGAACAATAGCACACAGCTGGTCATTTAGAACAATAGTGTCCACCCACTTATGCACATGTGTTAGCTCTTGATTATTTGGGTGCACTTGCAAACATAAAAACACATTCTGGTGAACAAATGACATGAGAATGAAATTGTTCCTATTTCAAATGAGATAACTGAATGGCCACGCATGATGATGTTCATGGGTTTTAGATGAAGTTTAATGTGCTTGCATATGCATTGAATGATTAGAAGCGAGTCATATGCATGCGCATTATGCACAATAACGAGGTGGTCAGAGAAAACATATTTTCACAGGACACGTTTTTAACATGCTTAGATTTTATGCTCGTTAACCATTTAACAAATGGATCCATAGCTTCATAGCCATGAAAGCGAACATATCCATTATTATTGCCTCGGTTACACATAGCACACTCAGCTTCGAGTGGCTTCTCAATGCATGTGTCACAGCATACATTCACTACCACGACATTAACTTTATACTCGCCAACAATATTAGTGTCGGTATTGTAAACGGGTTCTAAATATGTTTCAGTATCATAAATGATGTATTCTTGATAAGATTCGTATATTAGATCCTCATCACCCATTTTCATGGCACATGCATGCGATAATGACATAGCAGTTTCTTCAATTACTGTATGAAAACAAATATGTTCTTCATTAACATTAAACTTCTCTTTACATGTGTGACATTTAGTCATTATGCATGCGTGTTCATCACCCCCTTTAGGTACATGTATGAAGCAGAGGGGACAGGCCTTTACAATTTTGCATGTCCCATTTTCGCTCATTATAAAACTTACGATGACAATCATTATCATATGCGATACGACTGTAGAATCACACACGTCGATACCTGATTTAGCAGCGAAACATCGTCGACAGAGGGCTATGCAATTGTGAGTATTACTATATGATACATCGCAATGGGGACAGTAATTTTGCATCATAAGATATGCTGTGATAGACATTATTAATGAAATGTGATTATCGCGTTCCGAATGTAAAAGGTATATTGATGGTAGAGTAGTAGGAGAGTCACTGCTGAATAGACATTCGTGCGTTGACTCGGAGTAGACGTGGATACGAAATTCGTTGCCGAAATGTTGATGAAATTTCGAGCAGTCAGTACTATTAATCTCGCATTCAGGAATATAACATGCTGCATGATATTCATGCGCCATATGCGTCTGATATGTTTTATTTTGAATCAAATTGTGCCATTCATGTTTAGTGATCTGATTTTTGGTTTTCTTGATAAATTTTATGCAAAAATATATACCGGCTGCGAAACAGAATGGATATGCTGCACAGACAGGTATAATACATTTTTTGACATGCTGTACTCACCTTAACATCACAATGGATATTTAGCAGATTTAAATGATCCCGATGGATTGCACCACAGTGAATACCATGCCGACCACCAGAGATGCAGACCTCAATGCAAAAAACATTAAACTCAAAGCCATCTGATAGCTTGCAGTTAGTGTTTGACTGAATTACTTTTTCAATCGAATCCAAAATTTGATCCATTGTAATTTTATTCCACGTCATAAAATCCATCATGATAGGCATATCCAATGCCAATTGAATGATCTCAATTCTTACGTGGTCAATTGATTGAACATTGCTATAGGCGCTATAAGTATTGAGCAGAGTTTGAACCACGCCTGATATAAACTCTGTATAAGTTACTGGTGAATCAGCAATAGGATATTTCTTAAATGATATGCTATATTCAGTACCGTCAATACAATATTTTTTACTATGGAACTTACGTATACCCTTCGATGTTATATAGTCTGGATAATCAATCAGACCGCCACATACCTGAGGTTGGATAGGAGCAGATGCGACATTATTATATAAGATGAATTGATCATTATTGATCGATAGATCATGTTCATCATGTAACAAATATTGACTATGATCATTATTAGTGAGTGGAATGCATGCAGATATTTGATGCATAATGTTCGTCACATTTTGCGTGATTCACTGTTCAGTTTGATCATAGATAGGCACTTGTCGCCTAGGTACATTTACATCTAATACATCAGCAAACTGAGGTTGGTAGAAGAAGGTACATCAACATGCAGTAAACAGTCAGATATTTGCCACATAATATTCGCATCCATCACGATGTCATTAGGAGCGGGTATGATGTCATTATCCAACAGATCTAAAAGATATTGTTCATTATTGATGAATAGATCGAGGTCAACATGCTGCAAATATTGCTTAAGATCATCATCAGTGAATGGAATGCATGCATATATTTGCTGCATAATGTTCACCACGCCGTCACTAGTTTCATTTTGAACAGCACATTGTTCTGTTTGATTGAAGATAGGCAATTGTCATGTAGGTACATTTACATCTAATACATCAACGAACTGAGGTTGGGTAGAAGAAGGTACAACTATGTCCAGTAAACAGTCAGATATTTGCTACATAATGTTCGCCACGTCATCACTAGTTTCATTTTGAATGACCCATTGTTCTGTTTGATCGAAGATGGGCACTTGTCATGTAGGCTCATTTATATATTTTGTATATTCCAATACGCCATTGAACTGAGGTTGAGTAGAAGAAGGTACAACTACATGTGTTAAACAGTCAGAAATTTGCTGCATAATATTTGCATCCATCGCGATGTCGTTAGGAGCAGATACGATATCACTATCTAAATATTCAGTTAGAAATTGATCATTATTGCTCAATAGCTCAGTGTCAACATTCTGCAAATATTGATTACGGTCATCATTAGTGAATGGAATGTATGCAGATATTTGCTGCATAATGTTCACCACGTTGTTGCTAGTTTCATTTTGCACGATTCACTGTTCTGTTTGATTGAAGATAGGCACTTGTCATGTAGGATCATTTATATAGTTACCATATTCCAATACACTGAGCCAGTCTAGAAGAAGGTACATCATCATGCGGTAAACAGTCAGATATGTGCTGCATAATATTCGCATCCATCGCGATATCATTAGGAGTGGGTACAATGTCATTATCCAACAGATATAATCTTAACACTAAATGGTCAAATATAGATCACTACTTGCTTTAAGAAACAAGATTACTATCGAGAGAATAAGTTCGCTATATATTGACATCTTCAAGCAATTTTATAGCATGTAGCAGTCGATACATGCGTTTAGGTTAAATCATATTGCTTTTATACTAATTAGAACCCATTTTGTTCATGCAGGTGGTCGTTGTGCACTATTGTTCTAAATGTGCATCTGTGCACTGTTGTTCATAAGTGGGTGCTGTGTGCTATTGTTCATAAGTGGGCGCTGTGTGCTATTGTTCATGCAGGTGGCCGAATATATCTCCTAAATATGATAGATACATGATTATTATCTATGTAATATTATGCATACAACATCGCCTAGTTTATGAATATATTACCCATGTTATGCTGTATTTCACTCTGATTTTTTGAAAATTAAACAACTGGTAGGAAGCCACTTAGTTTCATAATATCCTTTTAATCATGAGTGGGGAGGGGGAGGTGGCGGTGGCGCCACCACCCACCTAATTAATACGTTAAACACGATCAGCATGAACACGATCGTCATTACGCACACATATCAATACATAGTTAAAACATATTAATCTATGCATTAACACGCATATGTCAGAACAGACAATAGCCTGAAGCTGGACACTAAGAGTGGACACCTGCATGAACAATAGCACACAGCCGCTCATTTAGAACAATAGTGTCCACCCACTCATTCAAAACAACCAATCAGAACGCAGTATTTAAATAGGTCAAGAGTTCATTTGCATAACAATAGCAGACAGCCCACCCCTCTACTACTCATATGAATGTTCATTGTCATGTGTGACAGTTATACCATTTACTGTTTACTGGTTTTCTAGTGATCCGTTTAATAGTTCTGTATCAAACATAGTTACATAGTAGATGTTATCGGGTGCCTGACATAGTTATATTGTTTGAACTTCTCTGATGTACCTTTTTTAATTCCATATATAATATAACTTAACTTAGTGTCTTATTGATTATATATCCAAGGCGTATTTGGCAATTTCGCGCATGGATGATTCACCAATTAATCCTTTCAAACCTGAAAGACTAAGCACCAAATATCTTTGACGATTTTATAATTATTGTGTTGAAGATTTCGATACTAACTTGACTGGAAGGTGTAACTGCCTATGGCAGCAACAGGTTTCTGCCAAATTGGTTTTAAAATATGCAACACCTTGCCTGTATAGTTACATTGCAATTGAGAATATGAGAATCAAGATTCAAAGGGTTAAATAAAATATTACGACTAATAAAAACAAACGATATAACTATTCTGTTTGATACATAGCAGGCATTATCAAATGTACAGTGGCGCCATACAGGAAATTGCGGTAACTAGTATGCATTCCATCGAAGTTGATCTGACTGCTGCGAACGTGACAAATTGTTAAGCAGAATAAATTGTTATTTTTTTGGTTGAATGAGGAACTGTGGTTGCATATAGGCAGAGATAAACACTAACGTACTGCGTCAAATTAGTGACCAATTAACTTGTCTAAAAAGCTAACGAAGTAATTATTTAAAAGAACTCTTGAAGAAAGGTTAGTTAAATGACGTTAACACAGCGCAACGTGTATATGTAAGGGAAACATGGAAAGCTATGAACCGGATCCTGGTGGAAGGTGAAACGTTGCTAACGACGATATAGCTTTTACAATGTACATGGTGTAGTTATGTAAGTAACAGAACAGAAAACTATGCGAGAGTCTGTTGACTAGCCTTGGGTGGTGGGGGCGGCGGGGAAGGGGGCGTAGGTGGGATCGGGGGGGGGGGGGGTGTTGTTACAGTCAAGTCGTCCAAGACTAAACTCGTTCAAGTTGAAAATCATACAAGAACGGACTCGTCCAGCGTACTCATCATTCTCTTTCACGCCGAAAACAAGAACTGGTAACTTTGATAAAATTGTGTCTTGTTTTCTCAAATTGTTTGATATCAAGTTACATTAAAAAAAGTTAGTTACTACTAAGGGGACTACTACTACTACTACTACTACTACTACTACTACTACTACTACTACTACTACTACTACTACTACTACCACTACTACTACTACTACTACTACTACTACTACTACTACTACAACATCATTTAGTATTTTTCTAGTAGCTTACAAAAAGGAGTATAAGAGGGAGGTAGCCATTTTAGAAATTGGTTGAAATAGCTTTATTTAAATATTTCACAGGTTGTGTGATAGACGCCGGGTGGTGATAATGAATAGACGTTGCTTCAAACGAAAATAGTGTAGACCACATAGATGATACAGAATGAATAAACTTGGATTTAAATTACATTTATTCGAAAACACGCAAACTTGCCATTTTAAAAGCTAAGAATTTGAAGTGATGCATACTAAACTATGTACCGGTGTTTATATATCATTTTCTAATCGGATCGTTATAAACTGCCTAATATTATGCAAGAAGTGCAATTCCGTGACTCTGGTTCTAAGGGAATTAAAGACCTGGCTCAATATGCATTTATACAATATAACTCTCTCAATTATGCAAGTAATCTGGCTGTCAGTTTCTAATGCCAATGGCCAAACGCGAGATCGTGAAAGTAGGTGATAGTGTACATATTGAATCAGTGGATGTCATAAGGAATATTGACTCTACAGATATACGAGTTAGAGGAGCAATACAATCAAATCTAATCTTTAATACTAGCTTCAGCAGGTGATTACTAGCAGCAAAGAAATCGCCAAGTGTCAATAGTGCAAGCACATACAGCGAGAGAAAGAGAGAGAGAGAGAGAGAGAGAGAGAGAGAGAGAGAGAGGGGGGGGGGGGAGGCAGAGAGAGAGAGACAAAGAGAAGGGAGAGGTGGGTGAGAGAGAGAGAGGGGCGTGAGGGATAGAGAGAGCAAGAGTAATAGAGCGGATGGGGTGAGAGAGCGAGAGAGAGAGAGAGAGAGAGAGAAAGAGAGAGAGAGAGAGAAAGGGAGAGAGAGGGAGAGGGAGCCAGGGAGGGAGGGAGGGAGGGAGGGAGGGAGGGAGGGAGGGAGAGAGATAGAGGGAGGGATGGACGGAGGGAGGAGGGGAGGGGAGAGAGAAAGAGATAGGAGGGAGGGAGGGAGAGAGGGAGGGAGGGAGGGAGGGAGGGAGGGAGGGAGGGAGGGGGAGGGAGGGAGGGAGAGAGAGAGAGAGAGAGAGACAAGGCGATATGTGATGGGAGGGGAATAGGGGGAGAGAGTGTGATGGAGGGAGGAAGAGATTCAGTGTCGGCAGCATTGTTTCAGTATGAAAACCAATTATCCGTCTGCCGTCTGTAGACTGCATGGCACGTTATCTGGCTAGCGCAATACGATGGTAGACATATAGCTAAACAGATACGTATCTTTATCAAGCGGCATGTTCTCTATAAAGATACCGCAGCAAGATGAACAATTAAAGTCATATTCATGAAGAATACATATGCCCTCAATAGCACATGGCAATTTGATTTAAATTCAGTTGTAACTGCCTAGCAATTTATATACTTCGTCCTACTGATGGCCATGTACACGCACTAGTATAGCGTGCCAAAACCGTCAAGAATCTTGTCGGTTTATGATATATGGCCAGCATTAGATTGGTATCTGTTGTAGTAATGTCTGAAATAATGAGGAAATCGGAATTTACGGACCCATTATGACACAAGCGCATAGATAATGACTGCTGAGCGCATCTACTGGGCATTGGTTGAAGCTACTTTATCACAGGATTATGCAATATGTTGACATCGTCACGCTTGTTAAATAGAGCACTTTGCGGTACAAGATTGAAGATGGTGATCACATGCTGGGCTAGTTTGTGTTGTGTAGTGGAGGTGAATACCCGCAACGGTATGACTTTAAAAACTGGATTCTGAGAATCTAAATTCCAATCTACCTATACAGGTATACCAGTGGATGTTTTGAATATAATTGGACTGGGTCTGTACTGCCTATGTCAGAACCCGCTTCCAGTCAAATTAGTCTCAAATATTGGACAGAATGTTTCTCATATTGTTAATTCGTAATAGACACACAATTGGTGCACCTCGTGACTGATTTTTCGATTTTCTTGACAGCATTTACGTCCATAAGATTGGAACGTCATCTAACTAGAAGCATAATTTGTCATGACATCAAATACCTGAGTGACAGATGGGATACCTCCATTCCTCTTTCACCATACTATATCAATGGGAAGATGTGTGCAACACAATAATGCAATCTTGAAATAGGGACGTAGCTTCATGCCGAGAATCCGCTTCTAGCGTAATGACCACCATCCCGTTACGTCATCACAACGACTAGAATGTTGCACTCCACCTCGTGGATCAGATAGGTCTATCTCAACAGTGAATTGTAAATGCACCTCGGTGGACCGTGTTGATTTTTTAACCACTGTATCTCTAGCTCTGTACAGGCCTTAAAGTTGACTCGATCCATCCAGCGGTTCATGTGATATACGCGTCTACGCAATGCCAGCAATTACACCTTTCCCACATTGACGTAGTTACGCCGGGATTCTCCTAAATCAATGCTCGGAGCAAAACTGCTGGTTGGTACCACCCCCAACAAGCAGCTGACACACGTTGAATTATTTTTGCCCTAAAATACACCGCAATCTAAACCGTTACTATGATAAACTAAAATCATTTTATTATTTAAATCATATATCATTGGAAAGCGCATTCAATTGCCGAAGCAGTAATGCATTATTATTATTTTTTTTTTGTAACGTTTTCATTGAGTTATTTGCGTATATAAAATACACCATTCGATTTAGATTTATGAAATCAAGTGGACAATAAGGGATGTTTTAAAATTGCAATCAACTGTATTAAATTTTATAAAACTATAAAAACTAATACAGAAATGCATAGAAAATTGGCTTAACTTTCCAATGATGTATGACTTCAAAAATAGTATGACCATAGTTTTTCATATGCACTGCCTAAAGTGCACTGTATCTGACTCCCATAGTAAAGTAATGCTGTCTGTGCGTCGGCTATTGCGGTTACCAGCCGGAAGTGGTATGCTAGAAGCATCCCGGGAAGGTATTTTCCCAAAATACGCTAATGTGGGAAAGGTATTCTAGTCCTGGTTTTATGTGCATCCGATTTGAATCTTAAGACGAATTAAGAGGGATTGTTTTTTCTGTTAACTATTCTCCAAACAGAGATAAAAAGCTTTATGCCATCAAGTTCAGGGTGAAATAATATTGTCTGTTATGTATAGCGTAGCTTTCGTGTCGTTTTAAGATCCAATTCTGTGTATCCCCCAATTTGGGGAGAAATTACTATGCCAATGGCCACTCATTACACACGCTCTCGTATCAAAGGAGAACACGCGAGACTCGAACGGCAGTGGCTGTGACTGGAGCCGTTAGCTTTGGGACAACTATGGTATCGCCTGTTGAACAGCAAAAATATAGCGTAATTGCAATGGATCTTTCCAGTTATAGCTAAACACGGCCCCTCTCTAGCTACGCTCCACCTACACGTCGCTCGTATTGGGATCGATCGAACCTTGGACTCCGTGACTAGAAAACTATACAGGTAAGCTGTTGAATATTTTGAAACTAATTTGTCTAGGTGCTGTTGCTGCCTATGGCAACAGCGCCCAGTCAAATTAGATTCAAAATATTCGACAAAATGTTTATTAAATAGTAAAAACATACAATTCGTACAACGCGTCGGACTATTAAAGATACACATTCAGCAGAATGGTGGAAAATAATATTGTTAAAATTGTATACTTGCATAGGACGTTTTTTAATTGGGGGCCTATATATAATTAAGCTTACGGAGCCCCGTAAGAGACATGCAAAACACAATATTTCAGTATTGCAACTCGTGCGCACGAGTTATTAAGTCGTGAGAACGAGTTATTAAGTCGTGCGGGAAAGTTACGAATATGAAATATCCTGTTTTTGCATGTCCCTTACGGAGCTCCGTATAAACTAAATCAATCTTAACATATACTGTTTTCATTACGTATGAATTAATATATTTTTTTAGGTTGTGAAATTGAATTAGAGACACGAGTCCCTAATTCAAATTGACAATTAAAAATAGTATATTCATTTATACGGGATGAATAATACGACCTATTGAAGATTTTCGATACTCCTTTTCTATACTAAACCCACCCCTACAACCGCAAGAAGACTTATGATGTGAATGATTGCTGCGACAATCAATCTTCTCGTAGCTGCAGTTGGATAGTTACAGTTCGCCTCTTCAAAGATGGACTGAAGATATTTTTATGTAACTGGGCCTGATCTGACGTACTGAAGATTCGTGGTAAGGTACGGTGTTTCTCCGTACTTTCTTAGGAGTTCTTTTAATAACGACCAAACTAGTGCCTTGTATTTACAAGGTGATACTTTTATTCCTATTCCTAACTGTACAATACTTTTAGATATCAATGGTGACTTATACTGTCACTGAAATAGGTTAATACTTTATACTGATACTGCTAATAATATATTGGTACTAAACTACGTTATTGGATTCTAACTCTGACTTCTTTACTGCTACTAATTACGCTCAACTCTACGGTTGATCTGACATCTAGCTAGCCTAACAATTCTCTCTTACTCCAATTTATTCGGAGAGAATTCGGTACACGACACGACACGTTCACGATAGGGCACAGAACCTGATTGCCTTCTCAATAGACAAAGTGCCTATTATATATCTTTTGCAGTTTCCTAACCTGCGTATCTATTATGATATATATATATATATATATATATATATATATATATATATATATATATATATATATATATATATATATATATATATATATATATATATATATATATATATATATATCTATATATATATATATATTATAATACATAGATTTCTGTTCTCATTATACTTCTAGGCACGCTATAGTCATAGTTTGATGGGCCAGGACAATCTTCCCTCCAATCAACCTCTGCCTATCTCTTCCTAGAAGTTTCACCTAATCCTCTTGGTCCTTCTGACCAATCCCGCTTCTTCTACCATTCGATTTTACTTCGAAACCTTATTCCTTTTGTTTCTCTGCCACAAAGTTTGACTAGATGCTCATTAATTATGACGTCATCTCGGCCAATCAAACTCTGGGCTTCTCTTCTAGGGATTCATTACTAAACATGGTAGATCTACTATTCAACCCGGCAAAGCGGTGTTGGCTGGTTCTGATTTGATGCGATCTGTCAGCTAACTAACAACATTACGGAATGTGTTGTTGTAGCATGCCTTTCTTTGATGGACATATAGTTGATATACAAATTTCGATTGTGTTATTAATTCCTACAGGACGCTACAATGCCTCTGTCCTGTCCCTTGCCTATCTTGGATAAGCATGTAGGAAGCGAACGTTAATAAGCACATGAGCTGTATGATCTCATTGCCACCTGGTGTTGTTGTACTTGCTTAAGGGAGTCGGAATGCCGACCGTCAACAACTAAATGTCAGTCTGTCACCTATATTCATATCGATTCCTACCGATTCTTATCACTCGAATATTTACTAAACTAACTGCCGAAACGACTGCTGAACATTATAAAAGTGTGTGCCGATCCCACAGCAACAACTTTTATCTTCAACTATTGACAGATATCATCAACTCAGAACCGTCGGTCCTATTACATTTAATTCTTTATACCTGCTCTCAGTACCGCATTGGTTTCCATCCTGTTTCTCCTCTGTTTCTGGGAAACTTCATAGCAGTAGCACTGGTCGATGCCAACCAGTGCAGCGCCCTACTATGTACATAACTAATACAATGATGCCTCAGCTCCCTGGCTCACCTGGTACTTTCAAATATGAATTTCACTGAGGTCTTACTCGCAAACATAAGACGTCTAACGGGGTCATGACTCCCCACAAGACAATCCGATATCTACACTATGTTAAGATTTATTTCGTTTCATTACATCTCGTCACACAATTTAAGCCTCTAAAATTATACAATTTTAATAATGTTATTACCAGGAATTCTGGTGTGAATATGCATGGACTAAATCAAGTCATCCATGCTCTAATGGATTATCACGTCATCATACAAGTCACGTACTTGATTATGACATCATTTGATGGATGGATAAACTGGAAAGGTCCATTGCAATTTCTCTGGCATGTTAAGTTATCTTACAGCACCCACATGCATAACATTACCGGAATGCGTGTGCGAGGTACAGTACAGCTAACAAATAGCTTAATATGTTGCCAAAATAAATACAGAAACATGTTATTTAGAAAGAAATGTACAGTTGATTATTTTTAACATAATATCATTGGAAGACATAGCTGCCTCCAATTATGTTTTAAATAGTCAACAGTACGTTTTATCTTGTTTTGGAAACACCTAAATTATTTCTAAGCGGTACTGTACAGGACTCACCCTTAGCGGAATAACGTAGGAGCCCGTTTTCCAGTTCGGAAACATACCATGCTTCTCCATTTTCTCAATAATGTAGTACCGGTAGGTCTTGACAATATTTCTATTGAATGAGTCGGTGTCTGGTGAAGCAAAGGCAGACGAATCAAGTGTATCTACCGTATGCTTTTACTCAAACATAAATCATTTAGACAATGCTTGAGTGGTACAAATCGATCACGAAAGTGTCTGAATTGCATATCGTTGTTGGATGTATAATGGACCTTTCCAGTTTATCCCTCCATCATCTGATGTCATAGTGAACTACGTGACGTGTAGGATGACATCTTAATCAATAACGACATAATTTATGACGGACTAAAGCGGTGTAGGAATTGTATGTCTTTACTATTTAATAAGAATGCTGTTGAATATTTTAAAACTAATTTGACTGGGCGCCGTTGCGGCTATTAGCAGCAACAGCAGCCAGTCAGATTAGTTTCAAAATATTCAACAGTTTGCCTGTATAGTTTTCTGGAAATTGATAGTCAAGGAGTTCAGAGATTGATCGATCCCAACCCGGTTGAAGCGTGGTTGGAGCTTTTCTAAAGATGGGCGCGGCATGGCTAAAACTTAATTCCTCCATTTAACTGAGAACATTTGACATAAGTTAATAAAGTCTCCTAGTCAAATTAGATTTAAAGTATTCAACAGTGTACATGAATAGTTACCTTGAGATTTAGATCCTGTGATTTCAGGCTTCAAACTTTCAAATCTATCCCAACACGCGTCGTACATGGCTACTATAAGAAACTCATCTGACACCTCTGTAACAAACTCGTAGAACCCAAATGTATCGCACCTCTCTTCCACGTATGTAATGTTTGCAGTTCTTGGGAGCATTTAAGGGCTCTCACATATCATACTATGCTAAACTTGTTCATTAAATATTCGTGTTATTCTTTTATTACTATTTCTATCCGCCATTATTTATAGATTGATGATATTCCATGCCCATATACATTGTTAGTGTCTAATGTAAATGGCGTCTTCTATAAATAGCTCATTTGGCTACTGAATTTAATTGTTAGTGATGATAAATGTGATAGCTGAATACAGATTAGCATTGCCCTCATCAGGTTTACCTATTTTAAGAATAATGCTAGAATTTTGAATTGTTGCCAGTATTTTCAAAAGCTGTAGTTTGAAACAAGGTTTATAATATACAGCTAGTTGCCATATGTTAGCTCCAGAAGGTATGCTGTCTATAGAGTATATTGCGCTGTACACATGAGAATCATCACGCCCATAATGATCTGGTAAATATCAATTACGTAAACACTTCGAGTTAATGCGAGTTATACGTTTATTCTGTGAACATGTATGACCTCTGGTAATCCGTTTCAAGTGCTTGATCAAAGCCAATGATCTAGAGTGGCGTCTAGCTTAGTGTGTGGATACGACTTGCTGGATGGCTGAAAGCCATCAAACATGGATCCAATGTTTGTATATGTGTTGTTGTACTGCGCACGTAGTTTAGGGCATATATTGATTGTTTTTCATACACTAACTGGGGTTCATTTTGACATTTGCCCTTAATAACAAATTCTCTCTCTCTCTCTCTCTCTCTCTCTCTCTTTCTCTCTCTGTCTCTCTCTCTCTCTCTCTCTCTCTCTCTCTCTCTCTCACGCGCGCGCGCGCGCAATTCTGCTGATTTGACCACATACAGGTGAAATGGTTAAAATGTATTGTAGAGAAAATTCTCTGTGCGTAGACTTGGTTAACAAGAGATGCGTTGCGAATAATAAATACTCTAAACCTGTGAGCCTTTGCAACACAGAATATCCGAAAAATCATTTCGATTCCTACAGACTTTATAAATAACTAACGTAGCGGATTCGGATAATAACCTAAATTACAGTAAGCTACGCTAACGGCCGCTAGAAAGCTAATTTATACGAAGCGTTATGTTGAATTTGTGTGAACCATTAATATGTGCATAAATTCGGCTAGTCAAATTAAAGTAATCCCGCTTCAAAACGATTATCATCTTCTTCTTCTTCTTCTTCTTCTTATTTTCGATCGCTGGTATCACACTTGGATATCCGTTCTCAAGATGAAATCTGTGGTTTTCTGCAGTTCTTCCACTGGCCCATACAGCTTTTCAAGAGAAGAGGTTGACAAAGGCCAGATCTCTTCTCTCAGCAGCTGACACGTACTGCAACATTGAAGTATGTGCTCTGTGGTCTGTTCTGCTTCTCCACAAGGACAAGCGGGCGATGTCGTAAGGTGGAACCGCCTGTACATGTGTTGGTTTAGTCTGTTATGTCCAGTTCTGAGACGAAAAATGGTCACTTGCTCTGGCCTCGAGAGATGATGGTAGGCATCTTCTGATTGAGGTGTTCTATAGAGTGACTTGATGATAGTCTTCATCTCTGTATGTGTAACCATGTTTTCTGTCTGATTCTCTTCTGCACCCACCTTTGCCATCGTGTCTGCTTCCTCATTTCCTTGGATTCCACAGTGTGAGGGGATCCACTGCAATGCAATCCGAAAGCATTTGATGGTTTGTAGTGCTTTTTCAAGTTGTGGCAGCTTACCTTTGGTGATAGCCTCAAGGACGGAGCGGGCATCAGATAAAAAGACAATCTGTGCAATAGGGTCGGCTGTTCTGCTGATGGTATTAGCTGCATGGACCAGTGCTTCGACTTCAGCTCTGTAGTTTGTGCAGTGCTTGCCTGTCGGTATTGCAGCTGACTCATGTTGTCCGTTTGGATACTGTATGTGCAATCCGGCACCTCCGCTCCTAATTGCATCTTTGGCAGATCCATCTGTGTAGATCCTTATCCATGTCTCATGACGGTACATTTCTTCCAGCATGGCTAGCGCCAGGGCCTTCTTGTTCACATCACTGTGTTCATCTTTGGTTGTGAGATGAGGTACTGTGGTACGAATAGCTATGCTCTCTAGTTTGTTTTCCCATGGTGGATGATCAAGGTTGTGGTTTGGGTCTTCTATTTGTGCTGGCAACATTTCTTGGTGTTTCCTTTGAAGTGCTGTTGTCTCTTTCACAAAACCTGATCTTTTACGTCTTCCTGATGACAGCTGTGCTTGCCTGATCTTCATCGGGTGGTTGTTGAACGATTTGAACTTTGCAGCTTGGATCAGTGCTTTGCATTCCCTTCATTTACTAAGTGGGGGGATGCCTGCTGTCTGCTCCATTTTTTCTTTTGGTGTTGATCTCATTCCACTAGTGATGATGCACAGTACCTGGTTTTGTACTCTGTCGAGGTTCTGTTGATGAGATTTAGCTGATATCATCCATGAGCTGGATCCATACCCAAGGTGTGGTCGTACGGCACCTAGGTAGATGGTCTTCGGGATCCTTTCATTGGCACCCCACATTGTTCCTGCCAGCTTCCTCATGATGTTTAGCTTTCTTCTGGCCTTTGCCTCTGCGTACTGGATGTGCTCCTTCCATGTTAATCATGTCATAGGTGACTCCCAGGTATGTCTGCTGGTCCTCGTACTCGAGTGGAGTACCGCCCAGTGTCAGATTGCCAACCTTGGTTTTGGTGGACAGTGAAAATAGCGTCGCCGATGATTTTTCTTTGTTGATGGTAAAACACCAGCGATTGGTCCAAGCTGTAATCTGTCCAAGGCGAGCTGCATTCTGTATGTGGCAGTCGTTGTGTACTCCTCGGTGCATCAGAGTACGAGGTCATCTGCATAGAGGGCTGCTTGGATCCCATTGGGAAGCTCTGCTACAATGTCATTAATGAAGAGTATGAACAGAGTTGGTGATAATACTCCGCCTTGTGGTACCCCTTGTCTCAGCAATACATTCTGTCCAGATTGTCCATCCACCAGCACCCTAGCTCTGCGATTGTATAGGTATGACTTGGTCCATCGGAACATGTTGCCACCGATGCCTGTGCGCCGGAGCTTCACGGGGAGGCCATCATTCCACACCTTGTCAAATGCCTTCTGCAGATCTGCAATTTCTGCAAAACGATTATTGGGAATAAACCTTCCTCCAAACAACCAACATACTTTCTATACAAAAGTGGCCCATTGTTTTTTCAACAACGTGCTCAAGCAGGTCCTGCCTCGGTAGGCAGAAGCACGACTCGGTTTCCGGGTATAGGATGGCCATGGAACCGACACCGAGGGCCACAAGATGCTTATCTTGACCAATAAACAATTCGGAAACCTATTTTCGTCGAGCTTAACACGCATGCGCAATAAGCCATGACGCCACCAGCCCTTTATAAGGAGTTGCAGCCGCTCATATGGCTCAAACAGAGCAAAAGACTCACAATACGGTCTGTCATTCTAGTAGAATATGCGGAATAGTGCGCCAACAACGCCCTATAGGCCAAGTAATTGATTGTACTATGCCTGGTACCGTCCATTGCGCCTCCCGAAGGAACATAGATTATTTACCTGGGGTTCAGACACTGCTGGCGCCAGCTATCAGACTTAGGCAGTGTTCTCACTGGCGAGTTAATCTGAAATAACGCCACACCTCACTATGGCGGTACGCTTGGTAAGTTTCTAGTGAGAACACGGCCTTAGTCTATTTTCAACAGCTAATTCTACTAGTCTCTTGCGCATTCGTGCGGACATAGATTATTTACGTCTCATTCAGACACTACTAGCGCCAGTTAACGGGCTTAGTCTATTTTCCAAACGTCTGTCAACGACTGTGAAATGAAGAGTTTGTGAACATAGTTTTGGCTGCACACACGTCGGTGGCAGGCAGGACTGGTGCCTAGCACGAACTCTGCCATTACGCAGTGGAAGAGTGTGGGTACTACTACCTACGTACTTAGACGAAGTTTCCACACTACGCCAGCAACGCGCGCGCAGTGATTTGTCTAAGTTTGCACTTGTGTTTTATTCTAAAACATACGGCTAATTTCAATACTAAACTTCTCAAAATATTATAAATTAGAAAGTAGCAGCACCGTTTCCCATCTTATCATGTGCCTTCGCAGCAGTGTAGTGAGTAAAATCCATAACCTTTCCACACATTACTACGTGCGTCTTGTGAGATGGCCGTCAAGACAAATATTTATGACGTCATAATCAAGTACGCGATGTGTAGGACGACGTCATAATCAATTACAACGTGAATGGCTCAATTTTGTCCGCCTTAAACGACAATAGTCCGACACGTTGTACGAATTGTGTGTCTTTGCTATTTAATCAACATGCTGTTGAAAATTTTGAAACTAATTAGAAACTAATTTGACTGCGAGCCGTCGCTTCCATAGGCAGCGACGGCACCCAGTCAAGTTAGTTTCAAAATATTCAACAGCTAACCTGTATAATTTTCTTAAATTCAGATTGAGAGAGTGCAACGATCGATTTATCCTAACACAAGCGAGGCGTGGGTGAAACTTAGCTAGAGATAGGCGGGGCGTTGCTAAATCTGGAAAGGTCCATTCTGACGAACTTTAAATAAAAGGTTCTGATTTCCAGCTTATATTGACATGTTAATATGCTTTATTTAGACAGCTGAATATTGTTTTCCTTGTGACACGTGTTTAACTGAATCTTAGTCGGTAAAATGTGTGTCAATGACCTTTAACTGAGTCACGCGAATGTCATTGAACTGTTGGGCAACAATATATGTAAAAATCTATCTAAGTATAACTCTGATTGAACCAAACAATGTAGAGTTATATGAACTCAAAAGAAATAAATTGGTAAACGGCGCTGCTGTTATATGAAAAAGGAGATAATTATCTTACTCTCCGCTTCACAAGCAAAAAAATAAATTGTTCATGAAAACGTATCTTTTAAATTACCTCGAAGCTTTGAAACCGGATAATACACAAGACTGAATATAGAACATACTAGAATATACTACATTGTGACACTGTCATTTTTCTGTGCGTTTGAAAGTGTTCAAACATGGTTTCTGTAGAAGACGTTCATATGAATGCCGGCTTCCATAACAACGGAAACCATTTCTGGTAGACTACATTCAAGTTAGTTAATGTATTGAATTGATTGAAATACATGTACATAGAATGTGTGAATCAAGCACAATTCTGACTAATGTAATAGGCTGCAGTTAATCTTTGCCATTAGATAACCCTCCATTTATTTTCCTCAACTGATTGTTTTCCTATATACGGGTTAGGTTTGAAACAGGATTAATAAAGGTCTATCTATTGGCAAGCTCTGTACAGACGCATATGTGCACGAATACCCATTAATGACGAGAGAAGCAACATGATCTATTGCCAGACGCTGACCTTTTGATCGTGATGTTCTTTCTTAATGAATGTCAATATGAGATAAGCGAAATTTATGGCAACATTTACCCCCATCATCAGATGTTTCCAGACAAGCAATATGTTAACTTGCAAAGCCGGACGTGTCCAGCTAATAACCGCTGGCTAGACACGCAGCTTAACAGGCCACACAACAGAGTTTCATCACCTGCTTGAGAAAGGCACAGATAGCCTATTTCCCCGTGACGCTAGGTATATATTAAGTTTCGATTGTATATGAGTGGGCGCTGCAGTGCTGATTTTGAAACTGATTGGCCAGGGTGCTGTTACTGCCTAAGACAGACTTCCTATGGCAGCAACAGCTCACAGTCAAATTAGTTTCAACATATTTAACAGAATGTTTAATAAATAGTAAACACGCGTAGTTAGTAAATCTTGACGGCCTATTAAACATTTATGGCAGACTAAATCGCATCTTTCATGACGTAATTGATTATGACGTCCGCCGACATGTGACGATGTTGATTATGCCGTCATATGCTTGACTGAAAGACTCGATTCCTCTATTATGTTGCTGCTACTCCATATCATAACACGCAGAGATCAAGTTAAGCAAATGGGAATAAAGATAAACGTTAAAGGCAATGCGTCAGTAGCATCTTATACTAAATTGATCAAAGCTTCTCTTTTGTGCTGGCTCTTCAATACTGTATTCACATGATGTATGGGGTTTAGCTTTGTCGGCTTTTCTATTTTCTATTTGGTTGTTTGTAGCCGGTTGTCTATGTGTTTATAATTAATATTCTATCCGGGTTCAAGGATGAGGAAAACGAGTATGTCAATTAAAGGGTAGTCTACAGTCAGTGGGGGCAAATTCATTGGAAAAATAAATTTAAACCTGTGAAGTCTATGGTGTGGTAAGGTTGGTCTTTCAGAGGTTATATAATCTGAGGTGCCCACCCCACCCCTCCCATCCCACCCAAAACCCACCCCTACTGTGGGAGTCTGGGGGTTCTCAGCGGGAAATCTTTTGTAAATCAGATGCTCTGAAATGGCATTTAACAGCATTTTCAGCTCTTTTGTGGATATACTTTTCTGTTTGATATTTGAGGATATATTCCCATGACATTTTGTACGTAATTGGTGAATGTCAAAAATCATAATTAAGCTTAGAAATGGGTTAATCTCATGACGAACAAAATTGAAACTGTTTTACCAGTCCTGTTGGGGTGTGTGGTGTGGTGGGGCTTGGGTGAACTAGATAAAACATGTATATTGTCAGAATGATGCAGCTCCCGGATGATTAGATCATAGTTTATAAACTCAAATAACTATCAAATTGGTATTATTTTAATTCAAACCTAAATGCTTTCCAACAAATTACAAAGGCAGTCAAAAGAAACCTAGCACTATGTGTAAGAAGAGTAACTCTAAGAACTTAATAGAAAAGAATTATTATGACTAACTATCTCAGTCTGATTCTATCATATTAACAAGTCGTAGTCTTCGTGGGTGACATCTAGCGAAACTAGTCACATCCTCTTCTACATCGATTGTCATGCCATGATGGGCATGCATCAGAGCCAACCTATTAAGTCTGTCCTGTCCCATTGTTGCTCTTAAGTATGTCTTGGGATAGCTAAGCTCACTGTTAGCCCTATCTGTCTCACATGAGGTAACACCAATGGTGCAAAGGATCCTTAGAAGCCGATGGATATTGGGAAAGTCGTATTTCCTGCAGACCTTGAGGGTATCACTTGCTGTGCTGGGGTGATAACTTTCTGTTCTTCACTACAAGGACTGGGAAGATCAGCTTCATAGCTCTTTAGACGATCCTGCATGTTTGCTTTGACTGGCTCTTTGCTCATGTAAATGATGGCAGGAATTAGATACAAACTGCTGACACTTATCTTGCTCAGATGAGGAAATCGATGCTCAATTTCTGATACAAGTTCATCCAGATATGAGATAGCTAAAGTTCTCCTGGAGTAGTCTTCATGTGAGTTAGCGAGAGGATTGGCCCTGATCTGCTGACGAGTACATGTTCTTGGAAGGCTTGCCTCAAGATTGGCGCTTTTGGCGATCTCACACCCTTCTTTAAACCATTTGGCAAACTTAATATCTATCTGCTCTCTAACCTCCCAAATTATAGCTACCACATCATTGATGTTTTGGTATGCGTGAATCACATCCTGTGCCCTACCCTGAAGGTTGACACTTAGTGGTTTGATGTACCCCATACAATTCTTGACTAAAACTAAGGTGATTATGAACTGAACGTTAGTGATTACTGAATGAAAAGCTTGTGTATCTCATTTAGTGTCCCTGTTGTAACTTCTATCATTCGCCATCTCACACAATGACTGCTCTGTAGCAATGTACAACTGACAAAACACTTCAAATGCCTCATGTCTCTCAACAAATCGTTTATACAGACATAGTGAATCTTTCCGACTCAGGGTTCGTATTATTCATCATAAGTTAGATTACATGTGTTCATTGATACTAAGTTAACGCTATAGTTGCAGTCATTAAATGTAGAATTTGAAAACCGAACAGTAAATGTGTGTACACACAATAATGATGTGAGTTGGCTATTTTGTAAAATAATTTTATATAAAAAATGTTGTTGGTCTGCGCGGGGAGGGGGGGGGGAGTGGGGGGGGGGAGATGGGCGGGGTCCCGTGCACCGTAGGACAACCCCCATAAATCCGCCCCTGACAGCAACTACTGACTCCTAGGCATGCGCAAAAACACTTTGCTCCACCAAAGCGCACTATTAATAGTTTTATTTTCCAAGCTCCAAAACTAATGACCGAACGTCCCTAAACACACGTGTGTGGGCGACGTAACGGTGATTCTTATATGCTAATAGAGGGTTCCAATTTGTCACTCAAATAGCTGACGATAAATCAATTATGTCACATGTTAGCTGACGTCACAATCAAAATGGCGTAGCTCCGTCACTAAAATCGAAAAGTCCGTCAAAAAGTGTACGAATTGTATGTCTTTGATGAACTTCCAATTTAATAAATATTCTTTTTAGAAATTAATTTGATGCGTGATGCTGTCATGCGCAACAACAGCATTAGTCAAATTTGTTTCAAAACGTTCAATAGCCTATTGTATTTTGAAAGGTAGATTATGAGATTTCAGATTTCAAAGTTTCAAATCGATTTGAATACATACAAATGAATATGAAAGAGCCAGTCTATTTTCTCAACATGGCAGATAAAATATCCAGCAGCTAAAAGAAATGAAATATAAATTTCACTAATCTGCTAAGAAGAAGGAGGTCAGTGTGGGTATACTGAGAACCAAGAAAAACCTGCGTGAGCTAAGGACTCTGGCTCAAGATAAGAACCAATGGCCAATGAAGAAGGGGACGGATTGCAGTTGCGTGAAGTTTTCAAGCTACGGTATGTCATCAATGTACGACCGCCTTGAGGTGACAGAGAAGTATAATTATGCACCAACATATATATGTAGCAATATACAACTTGAGCTTGTTTATTTATTATCTATCTGGAAAATTCAATCTGAGCTTATTGTACAAAATCGATATCGAGAGACATTGTGGTTACTATTAGTTATACAAGTGTTTTGCGAAGTATACGGGCTAGTATGATCTGCGCGGTCGCGTTATTTCACGGGCGAAGTGAGGGTAATGCATTGATGACGCAGGTCATACAATCCTGTAATCCCACAAAACACGTGTGCAAGGAATCAATTTCACATCAGAGGGATTCATTAATTAGGCATCATAGCTACTAATTAATTAGTCACCGAGGCAATGTTCATTTCATCATTTACTAATTTAGTTCAAGGTCAAGATCGCCCAACAATAGTTTACCACTAGATCTAGAAACCAATACGGTGGTGGATGAATTCGCAAAATATGGCTATAGTTTTCAGTGTTCGGTGTACGTATGATTAATGTATTCTGTGGATGTAATAGTAGAAAATATCTACAGCTGCAAGCAGTCCGTCTTCGCTTTTCACCACTGTATCGTGTCTTCGGCCAAAATTTCATGACCTTCTTGATCTGAGTGTACCTGGTTTCTTGAGGTCGCCTCGCAGCACGCTTAACAGTGCAATGGCGTCCTTTCCTGGCTTAGTATTTGATGGCTTCCAGTAGAGTGAATTCGAAGGCTCTCTGCGCGGCTATATCTTCTGGCATTCTTAGCTCATGGCCAAGCATAGACCATTTGTGGTTAGCAGCTAGTACGGACATTGGCGATGTATTATACATCTTGCATTGCGAATAGTTGAAAATTATGCATGTCTGGCCATCGGCGTCCATTAATAGTGCGGATGTGGTTGCGGTGGCATGCATCAAGTTTGTAGAGCTGCCATTGGGGTTGATCAGCTGTCACAGTTGTGTGGCAGGGTGGATACTATCCCGCCTTTGTTCACCCCAGCGTCCTGGGTAGGGGTGCGGGTCGTAGGGGCTGGGGATATAGGGGAGTAGAGGTCGGGTGTCACGCAAGCATTCCTCTTCTTCCTCAGTGGTCCCTTAGGGTCCCGGACAGGAGCGCCAGTCAAGTGGCGAGGGGGGCCAACTCCGTTGGAAGGAAGAGGCCTACCGCACGCGCCTATCCTCCCAGGTGTCTGTCGGTCAATGGTGCCTCTCTCGGGGCTTGCAACACCGACTCGTTCGCACAAGGTTGGATCTCCTCCACAAGTAATTGCTGACTGGAGTGGTCAGTCGTCTCCTTGGAGACGTATAGGTCCGGCAGGATATTTCCAGGTGCCTGTGCATGGCTAGCGAGCAGCGACGTAGTTGCTCCATTCCCGCCAGCTGGTACGCCTGTCTCGTCTTCGTCGCCTGCTGAAGGGAGTTCGAGGCACAGTGAGGACATGCCGAGCTTGGTCATCTTCCTGAGCTCCGGGGTAGCTTGAGCGCATTCCAGCTTTCTCCTGCTTTTACCTTTCGGTGGCTGTATGAGTCCCGGTGATGGCGACGGAGGTGGTGGTGATCATGGTAGCGGGTGTCTCGGTGGCGTTGGTGAGAGCCCTGCTGGCGACGAGGGAGGCGAATCTTCTGGGTGTGGTCGGTCGAAAAGGCATCCTCAGGTTGATGGACGGGTCCTTCGGAGGAGAGGAATTATTTTGGATTAAACCAGCAGGGAGTAGGCGGTGTGTGTGAATTGTAGATGGGTGCGAGTGCGGGATGAAAAAGTGGCCACAGGTGGCTTCCTGTTTTCTCGTCCTGCACTCGAGCCACGCTCTTGTTAGACGTCTCTCTCTCTCTCCCTCTCTCTCTCTCGCTCTCTCTCTCTCTCTCTCTCCCTCGAGTACTAGTGTGACGAGGGAGGGACAGGAAAGAGACAGGGGTGGCGGGAAGGGGAGGGGTCTTGTCTAATGTTTAGTTTGTTCAAGTGCTCTGTGCGCAATATTTTTTCATGTGCCAAAAGGGAATGGCGCATGGGGCGCCAACAGGAGCAATTCACATCCTAGTCGCTGGCAATCCTGTCCGATCTACTTCGCTCCTGACGCGAGAGTGTCTGTGAGGTGACAGGCGAAATGGATGCTTTTCCCTGGGAGGGTCCTTGGCAGGCGGAGAGACAGCGGGCTTTTCCTACTTATTCCAAGTGGTCGATCAGTCACTGGCGGTCGCTTTGCATCTCGTCAGTCTGAATATATCTATGGTTAATTGGTCGACAAAGTCACTTGGCACTAAAAGCTAATGACTTATCAAATAGTCTGAATAAAACGAGATGGGAAGAGAGTTCTACTTTAGTGTTTAGAGGAACACGTGGATAAAGGGGAAAGAAGAAGTTTAGTCATTGCCGCCTGGTTGATCCAGGGTTTTCAGAGGGTATCCAGAGGTGGGCCTTTTGCATGTGCCTAGCTCTAATACTTTGAGAGGGGATACCGCGTAAAGTGGTGGGTTAGGCTAGCTAGAATGGTGTGTGGGTTAAGGCCTTAGGCAGTTATAGAAGGACACAATTGGTTAGGTTATGCGAGAACCTCTTCCCCAGCAGGGTTAGGCGAATCTTTGGCTCTGGCTAATAGACCAGTTTGAGCGATGTAAAAAAGCGCTTGACGCAGTCTAAGGGACGATCGTCCCATGTTGCAGACACGTACAAGCCCGTGTATTTAAAGAAGAGAGTGGGTAGCAGGACCTCTTTGGGCACCAAGAAGATCCGGGATCCCAGTGATGCAGCGGTTATATGAATAGGTCACACGAGCCACTGTTAACTGCAGGGTCGCATAATTAAACCTATGTTTGCCTAGGTCGCTGCAAAACCAGTCAAAGAAAAAACCCGTATGTTAACCAGCGGAGGAGAAATGGAAATAGTTGTGCCGTCGGATTCTTCACTTAGTGAGGGAGATGCGCTCCAGGCATCCTTTAACCTAGAAACGTTGGTATGGGTCAAAAGACCTGCTGAGTGGTCAAAGGGAAAAAGAGGATGGCGGGGATTTATCCGAAGCTGAGGAATAGGGCATCCATTGGAAACGGTCTTACGAAGCATGAATAGGTATCCCAATGTCCAAACTGTTCGCCATGGAACTCGCTGGCGAGCGTCGAGCAGGGTTAAGTCAAGCTGAGGTGCGCGGTGGACCGAGGGACTCCTTTCCTAATCATAGCAATATATCATATTCTTTGTGGGTTGAGATAGCGCTGATCGAAGACGTGCATCAATTGTGAGAGTTTTGACGAAATGAGGAGCTAGCCATGAGGGAGCGGAGGCTAAGCTGTAGGCGACGATTCCAGCTAGTTAGAATTGGTCCATGTGAGGTGCGTGGTGCCTATCAAAACAAGTAAAGGAGGACGAGGACATATTACTGTGCTAAGCGCTCAGAGCGTCACCTGCTCAGAAAAGGTGCAAAGATGGGTGGACGGCCATACTGGCAAGAGTACACAGTAGAGGCGACACCATCACATGGCTAGTGATTTGTCTTCACGTTCAACGGTGCGCTAGATCGTCGTCCGCAATTTACTGCTAAGAATGGCGACCACTTTTCTAATCATTCCTTTGGGTGAAACAGTATGGCCACTCAGAAGTGAAGGAAAGAGCCAATCAAGAAAAATGGCACTTAAGGCGGTATCTCTGAAAATTCTGTAAGATAGGAAAAATATGAACTGGATTAGTACGTATGTTTAAGATGTAAGTCACGCACAGTTCAATTTCTAAGCGCTGTGGAAACAGTCACAATCATGGTGAAAAATAGTCCCGCAGACGTGGGTTCAAGGTTTTGCTATTGCAGGCATTTTTGGCTTTTAACCAGCCTCGGTAGGTATATTCCCAAGGCACAATATCAAGCATTAGATTAACCCTCCGTGTCCAAAGACCCCAATAAGCTGGGGCGGATGGAACTTGTTGAAATGGATGAAAGGTCAACAGTTTCCTCACATGATAAGTGGTCATGAAGAAATGGTGTGGGAAGATTAAGTTCGTCCTGTAGCATGGCAGAGTCTAGCGAATGCCACTGCTAGAATCGAATACACTGAGGGAGTTGTTCTAGGAGGCAGAGGAAAGTCTCTCTTCTTTTTGTAGAGCAGAAAACAATAGCAGCGGAATGTTCTGTAAGACGGGGATCGTAGATGTCGGAAGTTCGACTTGCTCACAAGTTGAAGTCAAGCGACATCTACTGAGTTCATCCTCGTGGTAGGCAAAGTGCGCCCGAGGTGTTTCAGGTGGGGTCACTGCGAGAAGGAGTCACCAGTGCTGCTGGTATGCAGGGAAGCTTACTTTCTTCCGGGATCCGGAGGCGGAATGGAGGACTCACATCAGCGAGGTCTTCATAACAGTGTGGAGGTGCTGGTTTGCTGGAAGCGGATACATTTTGGTTGTTATATTCGGTTGCTTTTGCGGAGCGGCCATTTCAAAATTTAATGGTTACTCCGCTGCTTATGTGGAGGCAGTGCAATTTTCCCATCATTACTGAACCAGGAAGCAGGACTTATACCGTCGAATGTGGTCATTGGCGAGTCAGCGACTGAGCAACCTTTCAATGGCTCGGTCTTGAGATCACAGAATGATCAGCTTTTATACCCGCTGCTCTGCATCTCATTATCTTTCAACGAATGGCTGACTTTCCTTAAGAATCTTTCAGTCAATCGTCATCTTGTTGGTTGCAGATATTTCGGTAGTAGCAGCAGGTTAAATGTCTCATTCAAGGTGGTTCAGTACTTTACATTTTTATAAGCGGCTTCTTCTTTCTTTCGAACTGTTATTATCAGTGTGCGGAAGTTGAGTCTTCAGGCATTCCAGAGGCAACCAACATTTCCGGAAACTTTTATGATCACGGCCGTTGTGCGGAAGAAACCGTGCAAAGATCATGTATATGAAAAGCTAAAATGTCCACCCAGTCATCAGTCTCATTTCCTGATATATGAAGAAAAAACCTGTCTATTATGGGGGTGCTCCCAGCGGCCCTGCGCATGCGCAGAGATGGTGAATCGTGTCTTAGACATTTCTCACCATCACACGTGCTTATGGTATAACCATCCATATGGTGGCTGTAGCGTATCCCAGGGGGTGGGTTACCGGTCCCGGGTTGGTAACTCACTCCCGTCACCGACGACAGTTGCACAGCATCAATGATACGTGGGTTGTCTTGCACAACAGTTGTCATTTTGTCAAGGGCATCTTTGATATACGAATGCACAGCTTCGGGAAGTACTGGGAAGTTATATTACTCATAACGCAACGAGAATCAGTGTCCAGAGTACTGCAGATTGTCGAGTATGTTACTTTTCGCAACCACGAAGTGGCTCGTCATTTTCTGTAGCATCATGCTTTGTTATATGAATAAGTGGGTGAACTCTATTTTTGATTCACTCATAAGGAGATTCTCATTTTATAGTTTGCTTGCAGTTATTGTGAGTAGTTTGTCAATGATGTTCCCCCTCAGCTATGAAAGCCACATTGTCGATATATTCCATCTCTCTCCTCATACCCATGCAGTATGAACACGGAGAGAGTGTCGGTCATGTTGGATTTTCCTGTAAAGATTTCAATGCTACAGCAAGGTAACAGGTGAAACGCACTGATGATAGACCATCTCCCTGATGGGAGCCGATCGATTTCTCAAACAGTCACTGTTTTGACTCTTACTTGCATGTTGGTGTCTCACTAGTCGCTAGTTGCAGCGCATCTTCATTGCAAATGACCTAATGAAGTACACCTTTTAGCATTTATTTGTGTCGGAGGTTCGTGATATATCAATACCAATTTTATGGAAATCCAAGTATTTGAACATGACTACTGACATAAGCATGTGTTGGCCCATACAATATCTGCGCAACTGCGCCCAAGGGGGTCCACCTTTAAAGTCATGTTGTCTTGATGTGGTCTTGAATGTGGCATAAAGTAACATTGTATAGCATTTTCTGCACGTTATTGAGGAGCACAATGGGGTGCAAATGGTCTGCAGTGTCTGTGGCTTCTTGAGCTTTGGTATCACGATATGGGTACCTTGGCCAAGAGCATCAATGATGAATAAAGGCTGAATTGGGTAGGCATGTGATATTTGAATAGGCTATTGCTCATGAAATCAGATCCAGATGTACGTCCATTTTTTCAGGGCTTTGAGTGCGTTCTCAACTTATCCTGTTTCAGTTGTTGTTGGTAATGGCCTGGGCCAGCTGAAAACGGATGCAAAGACTCATCATCTTGGTCAGTAAATCCTTGGACCATTCTCGAATTGTGTCCGCTTTGCCCTGGTGAGTCCAATAGAATGTCCGCAGAGTTGTGTATAGTGAGCTGTGGTGCGTAGTCAGTAACCTGTGAGACAGTTTGTGACAGTCTCCATGATAGTGATTTCATCTGCTAGGGAATCTGCTTGCTCAAAAGTAGGATCTTTTATGCAATTGCTGATGTAGGCCAGAATGCTGTGCGGTCCCTGCGTAGGTTGGCGTGGTCTTCACGGTGTGACCAGTTTGATTATACGCAACCGTTATGCTTTCTGCTTTGTTGATAGTTTTACAATTACAGAGTCATCAGGTTAACAAGTTCGGTTGGTGTCTTGTACCCAGTGATGATTTCTATTTAGAATTGTAGATGTACTATTTACCCAAGCATTATGACTGGCAGTGCTCCAGATAAAAACGACTTAAAGGTGTTTAACCCAATTCTTCATCTAAGTTACTGAGACGATTTATGGCATGCTATTGGTAATTTCCTAGTAGTTATTTTGAGACAACTTGACTTTATATTGCAACTGGTTACAGTTTAGACATTTAGAAAAAAATATTTTTAAGCATTGCATCAGATTTCTTATATTTCAACCTCATCGATAAAGTCTCATTATCCGGTTCATGACGCTAAAAAATTTAGTTCAAGACGAGGAATGGCTATTTAGGAATCCTAAGTTTGCAGGCATGAATAAATTAAGCTGCGCTACTCCACCAGACCATGCTAGTGGACTGAATATCAAAGCATGTTCGAATTCCCATTTCAGATCGCACACGATGATACGCCCCCGCAATGCTTACATCATCTCTTAGCGGCGCCAATATCTGTAACCGATGATGTTGACAGAACGCTTCTTTCATCTTGAACATTCATTCTTTTTATGAAACTAACTTAATACATTGAAAACATATTTGGTTGCTGTTCGGTTGAAATGATTTTGAATTAACGTTAGTTCAGAATAATCATATTAACAGCAATAGCAAACAGGGATTGCAGACCCTCGCCCTCTCGTTTTTCGTTGCGCTGTAAGAAGTAGTCGGAGTTTCCAGATGGTTTCAGATTTTCCTAATTTATTGGGATCACGTCAAAAGGTGTGGAATATGCATATTTGAACAAAACTAAATACTGCACGCATATGCATCAGATACCTACCAAATGGACCTTTCCAGTTTATCCATCAATCATATGACGTCATCATCAACTACCTAACGTGTATGCCATCCACGATAATGCGATGCCGCAGACGACGATGACGACGACGACGACGACGACGACGACGATGACGACAGGAGGGGGTGGGGATGATGGGGATGCAATAAAGGGTCGATAAACCGTTAATCTACTCAAACTTTTCGTTCCAAGTTATGAGGAGGTTAAAAGTTCAGATTTACCTAAATACACAGGAGTGGAGCCATTTTGAATATGCGGGGTGGGCGGGGTTGGAGGTGACTGGGTCTCATTTCTCGTTTCTCTTTCGTTTTGTTTCGTGTAAGAAACGAGAAGAGAAGACCTGGTGAAAGCATGGTGGGGGGAAGGGTTGGGATGGGTAAATGGGGGTAAATGACGGCGGTATGGAATAACCATGAATATGGTCTGTTAATTCAATTATTCGTATTGTTTAATCTATTATAGTAATGGCTAACTGCTATCCGACAATGAAAGTGTTTGAAGGAGCTGTTCTTTTCTTTCCTATTCTTTTCTAATCTATTTACATCATTTTTCTCCCCCACATCTCTCTCTCTCTCTCTCTCTCTCTCCCTCCCTCCCTCCCTCCCTCTCTCTCTCTCTCTCTCTCTCTCTCTCACACCTCTTAATTTATTGTTTCTCTCGCACCTCTTTTTAGTGTTCTCAATCATTGGCTGCTTATAATAATTCGGTAAGGAGAGGGCAAATCTAAGTTGTAAGAACTTGTGCCCGATCCCATTGTGCAATTGTTACAATAAAATATGTTTAAATCAAAAAAAGTATGCCGACCTCATAATCAATTACGTCATGAATGACGTGCATAGGTTCGTCATAGACACATAATTGATAACGGACTAAGCGTTGTTGTACGAATTGTATGCCTTTACCATTTAATAAACATGATGCTGAATATTTCGAAACTAATTTGACTAGGCGCTCTCAACATAGCATCCAGTCGAATTAGTTACAAAATATTCAACAGCTTACCTGTATACTTTTTGGGGAATTGAGATTCAGAGAGTACAATGATCAATTAAACCCAACACGAGCAACACGCTTAGCTAGAAATGGGCGGGGCATAGGCAAACTGGATTCCTCCGTTAGCAACAAAGGTGTCCCACTGTGTGGGCATTGGTTGGCACACTAATCTGCAGTTCCTCCAACACTGATACACGTTGTATCATGGGAAGTATAGCCTTCCATCCTGTTTGGAAACTGGATCCGCATATCAAAGATTGATCTGGGTAAGAAATTGCCTACTACGCTTGTATGATGTGAACTGTGAATCACTGCTGCTATACATCTGGGCACACACGGCCATACCTTCACCTAGCATCGCTAGTCGGACAGCATAATCTCAAATGATTCACTAACACCATGTGCCACTCGGTACAGTTGTTAATGCAATTCGCCCAGCAAAGATGTTCTATGTTCTCCCATATATTGTCAATGCCACCTTTCGCTCTAAGGAGAGCACTGGAAATCGATGTCCTCAGCTATGAGCATAAATGCATACATATCTATGACAAAATACGGTTCCTATGTTGTACGGGACTGGATCTGATACCGTAATGATGACATACTTTATCGTTAGAGTAAGAAAATTTGTTTCATTTCTATGTCCTGTCAATTCACCCTTCCAGAGTATCCATCTATCGGCTCACCTCGTATGACGTCATAATCAGCTTAGCGCGTGTATGATGACATCCCAATCATCACGTCACAAAGGTTCCATATAGACCGTTATCAAATCTCAAAGAGTCCAAAACGTTGTATGAATTGTATGCCTTTGTAATTCTTTGCTATGTAATAGGCAGCAACAGCGCCCAGTCAAATTAGTTTCAAAATATTCAACAGCTTACCTGTGTCGTTTTTTGGAAAATGATAGTCAGGGTAGTCAGAGATCGATCGATCCCACACGAGCGAGGTGTGGGTGGAGCTTAGCTAGAGATAGGCGTGGCATGGCTAAAACCGGAAAGGTGCATTACGAGGACAGGTATCATAACGTGGCGCGGACTTCAGAGTAACTATGATGAATGTCTAGGGTTTAACACCCAGTGACGTAATTGAACCCAAATTACTCCACATTATTAGTTATACAAGCAAAGTCCATCGGATTCAATGTGTAAGCCCAGTTAATAAACAATCCTTCAAGTAGAGTTAGTGTCATCGGAATAATTGAATTTTGTATAGCAACAAAATTTAACTGTAGTCTATAGTTAATTAATTTTTTTAAATTAAATTTTAAATATTAAAATTAATTAAAATAAAGTCATTTGTTTGAGTTCATTCAATCGTACGGAAAATATGTCACGCTGTTTTGGTATTCAAATTAAACAATGTCTAGTTCAATTCATGCATATACAACTGAGGAATTGATCTTGGAACGATGTTCCGTAGCGTGCTCGATGATCAAATTACGTCAGACACATCATGCTGTGATTCACTATGATGCCAATATAGATTAAAAGTTCCAGTCCTTGATGTAGTGCTTAACTTAATCGAATCAGTCAGTTCGCTTAGCTTTAATGTTAGAATTATCACAGCTGGGCAAAGCAGACAACGTCAACACAATGCTAAGCTGGGTAAATAATTGCTAGTCATTTCACAACCTATGATAATAATTGGGATATGAAAACCAACATTAGCCAAGATTCACTAACGTCGTTGCTCATCTACACATGCATTGGATGAGTAGATTCACTATTAAATCTGACATGTCATTAGGAGAATATAACTATGATGTGATTCATAAATATTATTAAATAGATAACAAAATCGTATTTACAATATATTGCTTCCGGCAGATTCCTAACGAAACAACATGCCATTCATACGTACACTAGCAACGCATTCCTGCCACAGGCTGGTTTAGCGAGACAGAGAGAAACAGAGACAGCCAGGTCGATCCTCAATCAGCAGACATTAAGCCTTAAGTGGTCCCCACTGAACCCATTTCTAACCTGGGTTAAATGTATTCCCATGTTCCATCTGCTTTAGTAACATTAGTTTGAATGAGAGTCAATGCAATATCCGCTCTTGAAAGTAGTGACAGTGTTCTTCCGCATTCTGAAGGATCACGCACGCTTCAGATAATATAGTAACGGAATGCTATACGAGAAGGTGTATCATTGTAACTAGTTGTGACTTGATATAATTCATACACATTAAGCTGCCGGATTGTAAATCTGGGTAGCATCCCCATCGTATAGTCTCCATCTAATAGTTAAGAGCAATTGTGCTGACGTAGATGGTGTGCTTGCTAAGTCTGTGACATACACACTTAAAGGTTTCTGTACTCAAAAAACAAGAAATACGTGAGGCAAATAAGGACTAACGGTATGAAAGGCAATATGAATTGATGTGGTTTAGATAATAATATACAGTGAATTTAATGACAAAAATGAAGATTTAAATGTCAAACTACTGAATAAATTTCACCAAGTACTACCCCAATCCGGCAGTCAGCACAGAAACTTTAGCCAACACCAGCGGTGTATCACTCATATCGTTTTCGATTTTACTATTAGTAGTAATGGAGAGATCAGATCTGTCACATGTGTGCCTAAGATTATAATCGATTACGTCGCTAGGTAGCAGATGTCACAATCATAATGACGTATAGCTCTGTCTTGAACATCGTATTTCCTAACGATGAACACATAACAGAACATCACTGAACACCTTAAATATGTCAATGAATATGTTCTTTGAAATGCAGAGTGTGTTATTTAGGTTGTAAATCACTACCGTCTGAGAGCCTGCAAGTAGTCCGACATACACTTCACCATTTGATCTTGTTTGTGGGACACCACAAGTGATCACCAGATGCAACACACTAGTCACTGAATTTTCTAAATGAGCACTGCCTCGGAGACCCATAATCAAACCTGAATGTTCTAGATCTCTGGCAAACCTCTCTGACCCTTGCCCGCCACAAGATGAACACGTCTTAGTATTAGACCATCTTTGATGAATAACAATGTACAAGTTCAAGCACACTGCAATCAATGGCTGCGTGGTCAAACACATTGGTGAGGGTTCAGTCACGTCATCTGAAGAGCTTTGAAAATTATGAGGAGACCCTTGATTATCATACTTTTGGCGCCTCATCTGTGTTCATAATATCAACCAGCCTAATGGCAAGTGAATGTACATGTTCATAGTATGACGGTAGTGTCCATGGTGGCTGCCAGCTATGACATGAGACTTATGTTTTATAGCACATGGGCAGTCACATACATGCACAGACCTGTTAGTCATGACTGCTCACAAAGATTCGGACAGCGCTAAATTAAGCTAAGTGATCCGACTTGGATTAGGGACATGAGTCCGGCCTGTCGAAAATGTCAATTAGCTACGTCATATAGAGCACAGACCACGATTGAATAACACTTAGACACAGGACTTATGAAAATTGAGAAAGAATATATAGATACTGCTAAAACGGAGCAACAGAGCCGTAGTTTTTTAATATAAATATGTTCTAAAGCATTTATCAGTAAAAAGCACCCGTTTCCGTAACAACATCTACACCCTACCTATGCCTTGTTTATAACTAGGATGAGCATGGTATGCCTTTGTGCTAGCATATTACCATACATTGCTATGTCGATATGTGACTCTCAAAACCCATAACACTAACCCAACACTGCCAATACACACATAGCTATACACTATATATTCTATAAGGTGGTCCAATAAGACAGGTTTTACAAAGATATATTTATATAGTGACTTAGTGTATGTGGTTTATAAGGTCGTCTCATAAGACAGGTATTTCTGTCTATGGTGACTAAGTGAATGTGATATATGATGAGGTCTAATAAGACAGGTGTTACAGTCAAGTGTCTGGTCTATGGTGGTCCAATAAAACAGACTTTACTCCCTATATTAATTAATCTAGGGTAAGCTATGCAATACGAGTCTAAGCTAAGCTATGCTTTACAAGTCTATGCTAAGTTATGCCTTACCAGTCTGGGCTAAGCTATGCTATACTAGTCTAGAGAGTTGTAAGTAATTAGCGGTTTTAGAACAGCTGCAAAACAGCTGCAAAACAATTCAAATAGTTTCAAAACAGTTGTAAGCATTTTCAGAACAGTCGCTGTCCATAACTGTCGTTTCAAAACAGTTCACTCAGTCTCAAAACAGCCGCTAGCAGTTTCAAAACAACTGCTACCCATAGCTACTGTTTCAAAACAGCTGCTAGCAGTTTCAGAACAGCTGCTACCCATAGCTGCCGTTTCAAAAGAGTTAAAACAGTTTCAAAACGTCAGCCAGCAGTTTCAAAATAGCTGCTACACATAGCTGCTGTTTCAAAACAGTTCAACGAGCTTCAGAACAACTGCTACCTATAGCTGCTACTTCAAAATAGTTCAAACTATTTAAAAACGGCCGCTATCAGTTTCAAAACAGCTGCTACCCAAACCAGCTGTTTAAAAACAGTTCAAACAGTTTCAAAACAGCTTCTACACATAGAACCGTCGATCCATAGGCAGCACCTGTTTCACGCTACAATCTACGCATTTAAAAACCAACTGGGAGGCTATCAGACCATCCTCAACGTTATGACCTCAAAACTGGCTGTTCCGGTGTTATTCCCATCGCATCAACATTATGACGGCAATACAGAAACCAGTGTCTTAATCTAAGTGTGTGGGCGTATGTGTGCGTGGTGTGTGAAAGTGTAACAGTGTGGATTTTCACAAATTAGATCTAATCTGTCAAACCTCCCGACTCAAATATTCTAGAAGCCCGCCATTGCGACATCAGCAATAGAATACCCAGTCTCCGTGCATAATGCTAGTTTCTGTCTAGTCTAAGCTAAGCTATGCTAGTCTCAGCTATGCTAGTCTAAGCTAAGCTATGCTAGTCTAGGCTAGGCTAGGCTAGGCTAGGCTAGGCTAAGCTAAACCTAACGTTATGGTATGCTAAGCTAGGCTAGGGTATGATAGGATAGGCTATGTCTAGTGTAGTCTATGCTGGGATAGATGGCGTAGATTTTGATAAGCTGGTCTAGGCTAGGAACAGCTAGGCTATAGGCTATGTCCAGGGTGGTATAAGCTGAGCTAGCTATGGATATGTTAGACTTCACAAGCTGTGCCTAGGCTAGCATATGTAGCTGTCTGTTTTTAGATTGTCGAAGGAGATCCTGTGAGCCGGACAGGTAATTTGGAATTTTGTGAGAGACAGGATTTAAGTTATCGATTATTTCTTGAAATACTCTATGGCCAGGCTTGAACAGGCCATTCTTTTGCCGTAGCCAGTCATTATATTGGCTTTAGACGGCTTTACTAGGCCTCGCTTAGGCCTTACCCAGGCTTCGCCAAGCCATTCCTAGGTAATATCCTGGCTTGACTAGATGTCGGGAATGCGTGGTCAGCAAACGTGTGTGTGGGAGCCCTGTAGAAGGGCTCGTGGGATGGGACACAAGCCCCAAGGAATGCGACGGAGAGCCGCCAGGAAGCACTCCTGGCGACGAAGGATCTCCGACTGACTGACAAGACCACGACAGATCGGTGTCCTGCCAACGACGCGGATCTCGAGGACTACTACGAGGGAATGTTGTGCAATGCCCGCATGCTCGGTCCCCTCCGACGACACTAGCCTCGACAGGGTGGAGAGGGAAGCATGCGTTAGGATGGCGGCCGCCCGACCAGACAGCCTAGGATAGTATAGCATAGCTTATCCTAGACTAGCATAGTATAACTTAGCCTAAACTAGTATAGCATAGATTGGCATAGACTAGTGTAGCATGGCTTAGACTAGTATAGCATAGCTTAGCCTAGACTAGTAAAGCATAGCCTAGACTAGATTAGTATAACATAGTTTATCCGAGACTAGTATAGCTTAGCCTAGACTAGCAGGCCAGAAAGTAGAAAGTAAGCTCTAAAAAGTAAAATCTGTCTTATTGGACCACCTTAGACTAGACACTAGCTTAGACCAGGTGATATAACTTAGACTAGACTAGCATAGCTTACACTAGCCAAGTATAGCTTAGAATAGTAGTGTTTAGACTAGTATGGATTATACTAGTATAGCTTAAACCAATATGGCTTATACTAGCATAGGTTAGACTAGTATTGCTAACATTGCCAGTAAAACCTGTCCTATTGGACCACCTTATAGACCACATACATTTGGTCACATAGACAATAAACATGTCTTGTTGGACCAACTTATAGACCAACTTATAGACCACATATACTTGGTTACATAGACAATAAACCTGTCTCATTGGACCACCTTATAGACAACATACATATACTTAGTCATTATAGACATATCCTGTAAACAACTTGCACCAAAATTGAAGAAGAGGAACGCATATTTTCATATTAATTATTTAATAACAGAAAATATTTGTTGAGAATCGGAGAATAGAAAAGTCGGAATGTTGTCGCAATGCGCATGCTCATGAATCGGGCTTCTGGTTGGTCCATTTGGTTGATACATTAACAAACCACAAAAAGTCCATTTGCCAAGTCGTACCAACTTTGCTAAATTAGTAGCATTACACCCAAAAATATTCACGAGGAGCATATCACAGAACGTTGCCACTGGTACATGTGGTTGGGTGTTCTCCATATCACAAGGACAGATCAACTCACTCACCCCCCCCCCTCCTCCCACCCCTACCCCGCCCACCCACACCCCGCCCATCCCCACTGCCAGGTGTATCCAGTCATATACAAGCTAGTAAATAGCTTGCCGTAATGCTAAAAAGATAAATTTCTGTAAGCTAATTGTATTCAAAAGAAACGCTTATTTATAACCCACAGATATCTACCAAACACTGGCATAGGGGGAAAACATAATGTTGATATTAAGAATACCCATTATTTCAATGCGTGTACATTATCAACGAAATCCATGTCGCCCATATCACCAATGTTTCCAGAAGCATATTTATAATTTGGCACAATTGTTTCTCTGCCATTTGTAATCTAGCCCATTGATCAGATTTTGTGCTGCGGATAGAATCTAGCATATGAGGGCCGAACATGGGACTGATGAAACACCATCTTGAAAAGATTTTCCCTGTCTAGGAATGTATCACTCCTAAATCTGAAGACACTAAGCGTTAATTAGGCACCAATGAATCCATGTTTGATGTGGACTGCAAAAATCTTTTTTTTTCTCCTTGTGTCTCTAGCGCTAGACACACGGGTTAATGCGAGAATGGATTCTTCTTCTTCTTCTTCTTCTTCTTTTTCCTCTTCTTCTTGAGAAAAATGTCAATAGCTCTGGTTCTACTGGAGGGATTCGCTCAAAACTGGGGTTGTGGAAGCTTGCCGGAGGGGTCCCAAAGGGATAGCTAGATTTTTTGGTAAAAAACTAAAAGGCAACAACAATAGCTATAGTAACATTGCTTTCCAAATGGGAACTTTTAGTGCTTTTTAGATAGATTTTCTCCCAGCTTGGGTGGATGTTTTTCCATCAGGTCCCGAAGAGGAGTAGCAATTCTACAGTGAATAGCTCTAACGCTACAGCAACTGATTTGAGTAACATTGTTTCCTAAAATAGACACACTTGACGACACGGATATTGGACAGGTGTATCCTTGTTTATAATTTCTCTGCTTTACAAAAAGTAGTTTGAATGAAAATCAATACAATATCGTCCCTTAAAAATAATGACAACATTACTTGCCTCATACATCTTGTTTTTTTATATGGCATGTGACAGTAGTAGCACAATCAAAGGTTTTCTAAACCCAGCTTTCATTACCGATAGTAGAGAATCTATAATCCCATCCAAGAACGCCAAAGTAATTCACTCCCACATTAACTACACACAATAAAACTGCGACACGAGATGAGGCCCTCACATACAATTAAACGAATTTCTCTTAGATCGCTGTCAGAGTGACAATTTCCTACAATTCAGAACCGTTGACCATATGCTGTTCTTTGTAAATATGAGAAACGCGTTGCTTTTGATCAGCAAAAAGAAACGCTTTTAGAGGAAATACTGAAGGTAGTGGAATTATTTCTGGTTCTGTCCATCATGCGAAGAAATACGGAGAGAGAAAATTATCTTTTCAGGCGGATCTTAATAACAGGCGATGTCTGTACCGGTGTATATGCACCTAGAGCAATCACGATGTTGCACGAGATTGGTAGCTATGGGACGGAGAATGGTGGTTAGTCAACTAGCTTTGTGTGCTCTTCCCAAGTATTGGTAGATAGGAACATCTCCATGCAGACTACTACTTTGACATCTCTCCTTGAATCTTGCGACAGCATGCTGTTATAAACGTTAAGAACAAAGATGCTCACTACACGGACTGGTTCTTCAAAATCACTATGTTCCCTGCACACAATTATGTAGAATGTTTAAATAGGCCAGTCTACCGCACACCCCACTGAAATAAATTAGACTATGAATTGTTCGTCTTCCCTACACAGCTGCACCAAATAATGGTGTCCTAATCATTGTCTAAGACAACATTAGTAGCTTTGACTTACGCTTATCCTGACACATATCAGCATAGCAATGAGGACCGGGAGCCATTGATCACAGAACTGAATGGGTTATTGTTCTTTAAATAAAACATGTATTCTATTTTTGAAAGGACGCATTTGCCCAAGATCTAGAGAGTTGAGAAATTAATAACACACATAAGCTCCTATCATCCTACATGCATAGTACATCTACTACCTCAAAGAGGGGTGGGGGCGGGTATTTGCTACAGCATCCACTAGGCTTTGACGACTAAGACCGACAGTTCAGCAGATGACCGCTCAAATGGTCAATACGTTTCAAACCCGGCCACGAGAGCTGTTGTTTTGTATGCCACGGTCCGCATTGCAGCTGCCAGTAAGGTGCATGTGTTTGGTCGAGGGCCGTATTCAACCATGTGTTTCCAAACCCATCTTCCAAGGAATAGAGTAATATCAAACTAAGGCATACATGAATATCATCTTATCATACAGGCTATTTCACATAGCTTGAACACCCGTAGTATCAGTATTGCAACTTACGACTGAGAGAAGATGAATCTTTACCTTATTGTTGGTCTCTGATTGTTTTATCAAATTCCTATATAAAATGAGATTTACCTTTTGGAGATATTTAAGGTACCTCACGATTTATGTTCAGAAATTGGTTCGTTAAACCACTCTTGTTGTTTAGTATTAAATTACATTCAACTGGCACAACTATTAGGTTAACGATATTCCTACTCTTTCACAATTTAAATTGTGATACGTAAACAAAGATGACGTAACGCATGAATATGATGTTAGCTTTTATAAATTTGGATCCATGTATGAATTATTTCTCTCTTTATAGCTTATAATAACCATGTTATCCTCACGTTTACCTAGTTGTAAATTAAGGCGGTGGAGTAAACTAGTAATGCATTTTTAGTTTTTCCTAAAATATTCAGTTGAATGTATGCAGTTATTTGACATATGTTAGCTGCAGACGATCTGCTTTCTATCAAGTATATTGCGCTGTACACATTGAAATCATCACGACCAGACCGGATAAATATAAATTACCTAAATACTTGTAATGTGAGTTATGTAATGATTTAGCGAGCATGTGAGCCCTGAGCCTGTCTTACTGATTGAATGCGACAAGGATCTAGCGTGAAATCTCAGTGTGTGTACGCGCGTGGGCAGATCCGATCTGCCACTCGAGTATACGAAGTCATAATAAATTACGTCACATGTAGGCTGCCGTCACAATCATAATGAGCATTAATGCCATTTTATTATAATTCATTCAGGAAGATTGGAAAGCTCGTCAATAAACATTTTGTTAAATATTTTGAAACTAATATGCCTAGGAGCTGTTGCTGCCATAGGCAGAAACAGTCCCCAGTCAAATAGTTTCCACTTATTCAACAAAGTACTTATATCGTTATCTTGAAATTTGGATTCTGGTAATTCAAGCTTCAATGTATATAAATGGAGCTTATTTAGAAATGGGCGGGGCACAGGTAGAAATGTATCAATCTATCGCCATCCGTCTCGTGATTTAACATTTAATTTTCTATTTCCCTTTTTAGTACGGCTCGTGTAGATCAGAGAATAAAGCAATTCTCCTTGATAAATTGACAAGGCTGCTAGTTGTTACGGAGATAAACTGTTGACTATTTTGTCAGTAATTTGACAGAAACTGCCATAGGTAGCAACGACTCTCGGGCAAATTAGTTTTAAAGTATTTAACAGAAAGATTTAAAAATTATAAAGATTTTGTATGCTTGGCCTTTCGGGTTCCAAGGGGTAAAAACGTGGATTTCTTATTTAATGGCATTGACATCATGAACCTAATGTGGGCCATCACGATATGTGGTTGAAAGACCAGCTGCGCTAATATCTGGCGTGTGTCGTTCAGTAGGTATCTCACAAATGCCAGGTTAATGGTTAATTTCCAGAAAACTATACACATAAGCTATGGCAGCAACAGCGCCCAGTCAAATTATTTTCAAAATATTCAACAGCATGTTTCTTAAATAGCAGAAACATACAATTCGTACAACGTGTCGGACTATTACGCGCTAAAGACGGGCTTAATCGAATCATTCATGACGTCGTGGTTATGACGTCAGCGTACACGTCATGTAGTTGATTATTCATGCCGTCATATGATTGAGTGAGGAAATGGATTCATGAATTGAGACATTATCTTATATTATTCTCCTTTGTAATATCAGTAGTAACCTTGACTTACGCTTAACCTGACAACACATGTTACTGCGCCGGTATTTGACCAATTCCGAACCAATACTGCCCAGTATTGGTCCAGTAACTGCCAAGTACCTTGCGTTATAATGGTATTTATTTATATTATTTCGGTTTATTTGATAATGGTATGCTTGGAAGATGCAATCTAGACATTCGAAAGGAGTCTTCTTTATTTGCTTAGCTGTGCTGATATAGATAAAATAGTGTATCCCAGTATCTGTATGCCGAGAAATAAACACTGCTATTGGGGCAGCACAATCGAGTTCCATTCACTTGGTATAGCTAGATTAGCATGTTAAAAGGTGTACTTAACCCAATACTCGCACGCACTTGTACGTGCACATATGTATATCAGTACAGCGATCCCACATATTTTATACAACAATAAGAAAATATACGTCCTTAGGTCTGTGTCGGTCCTAATCAAATACGTCACATGTAGGCTAATGACACAATTAAAATACGTCATGAACGGTGTATCGAAGGTCGTCCAGATCTATTAATATTCAGTCATGTGTGCGAATTGTATGTCTTCACTTCTTAATAACGATTCTGTTGAATGTTTTGAAACTAAGTTGACTGGACGCTGATGCTGCCTATGGCACTACAGCAACAGCACCTAGTTAAATTAGTGACAACATTCAATAGATTACCTGTATTGTTTTCTGGAAATCGAGATTCAGCTGGTTCAGGTTCCAACAGGAGCAACACGTGAGTGGAGCTTAGTTAGGCTGGGCATGGCTAAAAGTGTATTTATCAATTGAGTGATTAGATCACAACCTAGGGAATAATAAATGACTGTCTGTGTACACGTCGTGCATAGTCATCATTGAATAATGTGCTATATCCCCGATAACGCATATTTGGCGGGTACTGAACGAATATTATGCCAGTACGTCCCACTATTGTCTCAGTGCAGGCCCTGTAACCGGCGGTATCAGTGATGTAAGTAACGAACCATGTGTGTGTCTGACAGAAAAGGAGTCGGGCAAGAAAATAAGTACCTGAATACGCTTTAAGCTAACTGGAGAAACGCAGAGTAATGTGAAATACCTAGATCAAACGACATTCAAATCATCCACAATTATATTAGAACTGTCTGGGCTACATCAAATGTCATCTATTTACTCTATATTAGATTATCTGTCTGAACTGTCAACATAAAATTATGCTTGCTCAAGAATTCACGGCATGCTCTTAGCACTTATATATTTTACTTCTTGAACTTTTTCGAATTTCTTCAAATCATATGTAAGAATTAGCACAAAGTGTAAGTGACTTCAGTTCCGATGTCATTCAGCTGAACGTCAACCAAAGTTAGTCAAAGGATCGAAGAGCCTACATCATTTAGTCAGAAATTACCCCACAACTGATAATTATATCTTTCAATAAAATAACCTTGGTCACACATCAACATACAATCATGCGTATTAATGTGAGATGACGCTGATTATGGCGATGATTGAAGACAATATTTCAAGGATTAGTAGGCAGTGAGTGATTAAACATATGCATTTAAAAACTGGTTATGAATCATACCACTTAAACAGGCACATAAATATAGCATATGCTATAGTGTAACCTAGATCTTCATAAATAAATTTGTGGCATGTAAATAAATCAGTTATTGTTCCATAGGTCTGTACACATTTTCAATCACGCTAGTTCCAAAATGGGTGCATATGCACGTGTATGTAAATGTCCAATGCGCACAGTAAATGTGTAATATCACATTGCCAGAGCAACATTAAACTTTCAACCAATGCATACCAGAGACGATACCGCTATATGATGTAAAGAATATTTTGTTGAATGTTTCATTTCAGTCGAATTGGTATTAAATAGTGGACAGCTTCCGTGAAAAGTTGCCTTGAAATTGAGACACTGGAATTCCGAGGAGTAAAATTAATACAGGCATCCTGTGTATAGCGACACTACATGGGCACCCAATATGTGACCTGTTTAAGCAACTCTACATGGGCCACGAACATGCAACCTGTTTATAGCGACACTACATGGGCTACCCACGTACAACCTGTTTATAGCGACGCTACATGGACCACCAATATGCAACCTGTTTATAGCCACACTACATGGGCCACCAATAGGTGACCTGTTTATAGCGATACTAGAAGGGCCATCAACGTGCAACCTGTTTATAGCGACACCACATGGGCCACCAACAGGCGACCAGTAATGACAAGTGGTTGCTTAATGTTGCTCATTTGCAATGGTTTAATTTTGGTGCCATTGGAGGAATCCAATTTTAGCTATGGCCCATCTTCACCTAAGTGCCCATCTTCACCTAAGCTCAATTCGTCCGTTTTCTGATCGATCGATCCCTGAAATCTCCGAATATCAATTTTCAGAAAACTATACAGGTAAGCTGTTGAATATGTTGAAACTAATTTGACTGAGCGTTGTTACTACCAGTCACGCCCAGTCAAATTAGTTTCGAAATATTCAATAGCATGTTTATTAAATAGTAAAGCCATACAATTCTTACAACCTTATTATTAAGCGTTTAAAACGGACGAAATCGAGTCATTCATGACGTAATTGATTATGATGACAGTCTACACATCATGTAGTTGATTGTGATGTCATATGATTGACTGAGAGACTGGAATCCTCAAATGACGATGGCTCCTTAAGATAGGTGTGTGTTTTATCTGCTATGACCACTCCTCCAAGAGAACACCCATGTTTTATCTGTTATGACCACTCCTCTAAGAGACACCCCCCCCCCTGTTTTATCTGTTATGACAACTCCTCTAAGAGACCCCATGTTGTATCTGTTATGAGCACTCCTCTAAGAGAAAACACCCCATGTTGTATCTGTTATGACCACTCCTCTAAGAGAACCCCATGTAGTATGTGATATAACCACTCCTCTAAGAGAAGCCACATGTTTTATCTGTTATGATCACTCCCCTAAGAGACCCCATGTTTTATCTGATATGACCACTCCTCTAAGAGAATCCCCATGCTTTGTCGGTTATCAACACTCCGCTAAGAGACCCCATGTTTTATCTGTTATGACCTCTAGGAAAAAACCTGTGTTTTGGATCTTATCTGTCTCGTCTAAGAACCACCCCACCCCAATGGTTGGTCACTTATCTGCTATGACCACTCCTCTAAGAGACCTCCAAGTTTCATCTGGTATGACCACTCCTCTAAGAGAATCCCCATATTTTATCTGTTATGGCCACGCCTTTAAGAGACCCCCATGTTTTATCTGTCATGAGCACTCCTCTAAGAAACCTCCATGTGTTACCTGTTATGACCACTCATCTAAGAGACCACATTTGTATCTGTTATGAGCACTCCTCTAAGGGAACCCCAATGTTTTGTCTGTTATGACCGCTAGAAAAAATCCTGTGTTTATGACCACTCCTCTAAGATCCACCCCCACCCCAATGGTTGGTCACTTATCTGTTATGACCACTCCTATAAGAGAACCCCCATATTTTGGATATTATCTGTTATGAAGACTCCCCCTAGGAGAACCCCCATGTTTTGGTCTCGAGAACAAGTGTTCATCATCAAAATGTTTGACTGTATACAGGATAATCACATTATTTGTACTCAGCGACCATTTTGTTGACATTCGAAAATCAGCCTGCTGTCAATCAAAAAGGCACATTGATAATGAATCAGTCCTGTGGAAAACCTATCGCTAGATTAAGCATGTACGATCTCGCATGGTTGAACATTCCTTTGTTCGATTAGTAAAAAGCACAGAGGATAACTTGGGACCGATACCGATGTTCAGATTTCCAATAACATTCCACAGAGGAGTTACTGGCAAGTAATAGGCGATTATGCAACAGCCATTATCTTTTAAATTGGTTTGACTGAACGATGTATTGGTAAGAGAGCCAGAATAGTTATTTTCATTAAATTCCTCAACTATTATGTATTACTGGCAGGACGATAACGCGCCATGTAGGACATTATGGATAAAGCAGTGAAAGCAGTTGTGTTTATACAAGTGCAGTTATGCCTTTCTTTGAATATAAATCATCCTGATTACGCCTTTATCCAATCTATTTGTCCCATCTATTCCATTAATGATACTGGCAATGGCAAGTCAGCAACAAGCGGCTCTGTGCAATCAGATGACCTTGATAATGTTGTCCTTATGTTTCCCGGGATGCTATATAGACAAATGAGATGTTGATAGCTGTGAATTTCTTAGATGAAATTTGTTCCTTCGTAACGGCACGATGAGATATTAAAAAATGTTTACCATCACTTACACAATGGAGAGAGTTCTGATGAAGGGGTGCATATGTAACATAGATGTGCTCACTGGTGATGACGATGAGTATATTGGTGGTTATGATGATAATAATAATAATAATAATTTTGCTGAAACATGCTATGATGATAATGATAGTGATGCTAAAAATATGGATGGTACTGATGCGTAAATTACCAGGCTACATACTAGCTAATAGATAGTTACAACATTGACTATTTGTTTATAATATTAACATAAACGGTTTGATTATCTTCTGGAATATTTTATTCAATATAAAATGTGGATATAAATGAAATAACTTCTTTGTTTTATGTCAAATTGAAATCACAAATGTAACTTGTATTCTAAAATCTAGTTTGTGCAGGTGCATGAGCGGACAGGCGCATGGCCGGAAAAGTGTGGCTGGACTGTCGGGTGCATGCATGGACATAATTATGGCCGCGCCTGCGAAGCCATTACATCATTTTCAAGGGGGTGTTACATACATAGTATAGTGGCCGCACTGCCACCAGTATATTATGTTTGCAAAAGCACACCGGATGTGAGGTTATGGCTTAGTGGTTCTGGCCATAGGGATGTATGTACAGCTGCAATGAGGCCACCCTGCCAAACTGCAGCTGCCATGCTCCCACACGTGCAACCGCAGCCACAGTGATGCACTACACTGATGCTGAACACACGGATGTGATGACCTCTAAGCCATAACATCACTTCCAATATGGTTTTTATGTAGAGTATAGCAGCTGTACTGTGGCTGGCCTGCTGCCACCCTGCTATTTATTGGCTTGGCGGTTCTGGCCGTATATCCATACGTGCATCTGCAGTGTGGCTACATGGCCGCAATGCACCCGCATGTGCGACCGCAGCCATTCTGTGGCAATACTACGGCATCACGCACGGTCACAACCACAAAGCCATAGCATCACTCCAAATATCGTTTGTATTTATCGTAGTGGATACACTATGGCCAATATTCTATGTATGCAAAACCCGATTGGTAGTGGTGTTATGGGTGGGTGGTTTTGGCCATATCTCAATACGCGTAGCCATAGTGCAGCCACTCTATGCCGGCAAGCCGTCCACCTCAGCGGCCAGAGCCACAGTGTGACCGCGGCACTGCATGCATGGTTACAACAGAGAAACCATAGCATTCCAACTTCCATTGCAGTTTTGCATCCATAGTATAGTGGGCTACGCCCAAAAAGCACACCATTTATTAATTACATTCTGCATATGGGCCAAGTAAAAAGACTAAGTTTCAGCTCAATACTTAAAGTCTTTTTTACTTTCTCTCCCTCCCTCCCTCCCTCCCTCCCTCCCTCTCTCTCTCTCTCTCTCTCTCTCTCTCTCTCTCTCTCTCTCGCTCTCGCTCTCTCTCTCTCTCAATCTCTCTCTCTCTCCCGCTCCCTCCCTCCCTCCCTCCGTCCCCCATTCCCTCCATCCCTCCCTCCTTTCCTCCCTCCCTCTCCCTCTCCCCTCCCCCTCGCTCTACCTCTCCCTCTCTCGCTCTCTCTCTCCATCTCTCTCCCTCTGCCCCTCTCCTCTCTCTTTCTCTCTCTCTCTCTCTCTCTCTCTGTCTCTCTGTCTCTCTCTCTCTCTCTCTCTCTCTCTCTCTCTCTCTTTCTCTCTCTCTCTCTCTCTCTCTCTCTCTCTCTCTCTGTCTCTCTGTCTCTCTCTCTCTCTCTCTCTCTCTCTCTCTCTCTCTCTCTCTCTCTCTCTCTCTCTCTCTCTCTCTTTCTCTCTCTCTCTCTCTCTCTCTCTCTCTCTCTCTCTCTCTCTCTCCCTCCCTCCCTCCCTCCGTTCCCCTCCCACCCTCCTTCCCTCCCACCTGCCCGCCCGCCCACCCGCCAGCCCGCACGCCCTGCCGCTCTCTGTCCCTCCCTCCCTCGTCATTGGCCCCCATTGTATAGAGTTCAGATAAATGAAAACATACATTTGCTAAACAATTTCAGATGGTGGGCGGTGGGTGCGGGTGGTAGGCCTGTATGTAGGCTATCTGCTATAATTAGGCTACCGCGTAGGTTTTAACTACAGTAACATGGCAAAATGAATACATTTCGAGATTTACAAAAGTTTAGATAAGTATCAAATTTGCACAAAATCTGTCAAAAGTGGATATCCCAATTAACATCATTCATCAAATACACGCGCAAGGTGTTAACTTGTACAGCGGGCATGAAATATCAAAGCCATCATTACATGGAGAATTCCTTTTACCAAAAACTAATCCGTTTGTCTTATTCATATTTAATTTCACCCTAGAGGCATTGGCATAACTATTAGAGCCTAGAGCAGAAAGACAAATGTTCATTAGAAAGAGGCAAATCGGGAAAAACGACAGTATTATCTGCTTAATGTGAAAATTTTACATTACTCGGATAATCTAGTAATTTCACACCATCTATCATTGAATATGATCGCATCTTAACCCCGTTACGGCGAAAATGGTCAAACCCGGCCTCTGCTGTGATTTTAAAGAATGTTCATTTGCAGGCCAAGATAAATGCAATTTTTTTAATTCACCACTGACATGACTAGCTTGATATTCGTACCAGTCATTCTAGTGGTAGATTTTTAAAACTAGTTTTCTCTTGGCATGGAAATGGACATTAGATTGGCAAATATTCTGATTATTTTGAGCACATGTAGCCATTAAATGGTTACTGACATGGTTCTATTGTATTTGTTGTTGTTGCTGTTGTTGTTGTTGTTGTTGTTGATGATGATGTTGTTGTTGGTGGTGTTGGTGGTGTTGGTGGTGTTGGTGGTGTTGGTGGTGTTGGTGGTGTTGCTGTGTGTTGTTGTTGGTGGTGTTGGTGTTGGTGTTGACGATGATGATGATGGCGGCATGCTCGACCACCGGCGTTGCTCTCACGTCTCAAGCAAATTAAGTCACGGTAGCTATGAGGGGTATGGACAAGAGATCAGTAAATTTCACTATGTTCGCAAATACTGACGTACGGCCGCTGTGGGCACTGCACAAATCGGTAAAGCTCATGATATAAACTGTGACAATCGAAAATCTTTCCAAGTAACTCGCTAGTTCATTCTTCTAGGTAGGTTTCTGAAAAGAATTTGTCTTAAAATATAGAATATTCGTGATTTGGCAAGTAGCTTGGAAGCAGCTGCACTCGTGCGTATCAGCCAGCCGCCGCCACTATCGAGACTACCATTGTACGGTAAGGTGTAACTGTTGTGGTGGACTGCATGGCATGCTCGCGTGTTTACAGATATGCGTCGTGGACGTCAGATACACTATTGGCTATTACCCTAGGGGCGTTGCTCTCATGTGCTGAGCGTGCTAGGTGGTGGTAGCTAAGAAGGGTATGGACATGAGGTACAGCCAAAAAGATTAGGTTATGACAGATATATACCTGTCTACAGTGATATATGCCACTATGATTTTGTTTCATATTTACATGATATTATTTACTATCACACTGATATTTTGTCCAAAAGTTGCAAAACTAGGTATTTACAGCACTGCGAAAAACATTCATGATTCAAACATTGACAATCGCGCTGGATGCACTACTATGTTACATTAGGATCATATTTGTAGAAAATTCTGGATACAATCTTTAAAGAATGTACATTATGAGCTAACTCAACTCAGTAAATGTGCACCATGTCCGCAACATACGGAAGTACGGGTGTTGAGGGTACTGAGCAAATCGGTAAGGCTAATGATATAAATTGTGAGTTCAACGGTTTAAGTAAGTTTGTAATAAAAATTCGTCTTAAAATATTAAATATTACCGATTTGGCCAGTGTTGTTGTTGTTGTTGTTGTTGTTGTTGTTGTTGTTGTTGTTGTTGTTGTATTTAATGTCATTTCTCCCACTATTGCTTAGCTCTATGCTCGTGCATAGGAACCGGGCGCTGCCATTAGCAAGGCCACCATCATAGGGTGAGCTGCAAAGGGGTGGGTGGAGCGCCTGGCACACTCGCGTGTTGACCAGTTCGCTTCGTCTAAATCAGAGCAGCATTTGCCCACACTCGACGGGTGCTGGCCACGCGATTCGAGCGAGCTAAGTCGCGGCAGTTATTGGGGTATGGCTGGGCGGACGGCGACACGAGCTGCCGTGGTAATAGTAGTGCCAAGAGCATGCTAAAATGTATGATAATTATTTGGCTGGCAGGTGGCTATAATTTATGTCTGTCTATCGCTTCAGCCAAGCACATTGTATATCTTCTTGCTAAAGGGCATACTTGATATTAATCAACAGCTGGTTTTTAATTTATCCGCATCTATCTCTATAGCCTATAATTGATAGTTGTGCTTCTATTGCCTCAGCCAATGACATTGCGCGTCCATCGCTATAACTCATAATCGATAATAACTTTTTGATTGACATGTGAGTCGGATATAAAGAGTAGATTCTGTTTTTGCTGTTCATTCTGACAAAGAGCGAGCTAGAGTGAACATCTCTCTGTACTAGTAGTAATGGATGTATAGTATTGGTAGACTAGGTACTAGTAGTAATACGTGTTATAATTATAGTACTGTTGTTAGTAGGAGTATGTCAGTGTTGCAAAACTATACTTTACGCATATACCATCGGATTTACCGAATTGGCAGGAGGAAGCAACAAAAATATGTATTTTCTAATAAAGTAGCATAAAACTCTGGTAGCCATTTTCAAAATCGATGATTAGAAATGTCTCTTTACTGTTTCACCATTACCTATGCTCCGGTGCGTCTTGATCATCAATATTACAATGTTTGTACAAGGATGCCCAACAGAACACGGCCCTTTTCGACACTCCTTATATGGGCAATTAAGCCATGCCCCTCGAAAATCACGTGACTTGGGAGAGCCAATGATAAAGCGTGTGTATCACACCCCATTAATACTAGTGAGTAGTTTAGTCATGAAATATCTTAATAGATATCTGTGGATTTATGAGTTTTAGTTATTTGAATATGTCGGACCGTATCAAGATATACACGCTGGGAGAACAGATCTCGTGTGAATGAACATAGAGTGGTATGATCTCGTACTCACAACATGTGTATTATAATATATATGTAAGAATCATGGGCGGTAGAATACCAAGGCCTTGGCATTCAGGGATGTAACGATGTGCTTAGCAGCAACAGAACGTTATTTTCAAGTGAGCTAAATACATAGAAGAATTGATTAAAAAAAAACTCGTAGTCAAATTGATTTGAACCTAGTCGACATGACGTTACTCATAACATTTATAAACTGTCTGCACCATATTTGATGAAAAATGTTAACATGCTTTTCGCCCTTGCCTCTAGGGCTTGTTCTAGCGGTCTGCCAATAATTTAGGGTACATGTAAATTATCAACGGCACATTACCGACTCCAGACAAAAAGAGGAAAATATGTGTTTGGCAGCCTCGTCTCGTAAATTAAATCGGCGCTACATTATTTATCATGATATTGCTTTGGGGTCCTAGGTTTGGACGTATTAACATCAGGCAAGCATATCTTCTGTTTCACATACATTATGGATGTTTCCGCGTCTCACTGCGAAATAAGTGTAACGTTTGCCTGATATAGCCATTGTTGACATTTGAGTTAGACTACGGGGCAACAATACCCGTCCTTTATTATGAACCTAGGACATAATTGAAAATGAATATGCTAAAAAGCTAAGAGGCATGCTACTGATTAAACGAGCTATTGAGAGTGTTATTATACAAGTTAAAGGTAGTTATCCGACAACTCAGCCTTGTCATTGCTAACAGAGAGGTATATAAGAGGTATTATAAGAGCAACAGGCAGATCAAAGAAAGATATAGATGTTGCACAAAAACACGTCGTTAAAATAGTACATTTGTAATGATATGTTTATTTCCAGCGTTTCGCAGCACAGAATCCGGGATATGAATGATGTTCACGCTTTTATTAACTAAGTATTTAAAAACGCCGACCCAGGTATTTACATAGTTACCTATGCATACCTGCCAGTCTGCAAACTTCCGTCAAACCTCCTATGTGTGAGTGAGTGAGTGAGTGAGTGAGTGAGTGAGTGAGTGAGTGAGTGAGTGAGTGAGTGAGTGAGTGAGTGAGTGAGTGAGTGAGTGAGTGAGTGAGTGAGTGAGTGAGTGAGTGAGTGAGTGAGTGAGTGAGTGAGTGAGTGAGTGAGTGAGTGAGTGAGTGAGTGAGTGAGTGAGTGAGTGAGTGAGTGAGTGAGTGAGTGAGTGAGTGAGTGAGTGAGTGAGTGAGTGAGTGAGTGAGTGAGTGAGTGAGTGAGTGAGTGAGTGAGTGAGTGAGTGAGTGAGTGAGTGAGTGAGTGAGTGAGTGAGTGAGTGAGTGAGTGAGTGAGTGAGTGAGTGAGTGAGTGAGTGAGTGAGTGAGTGAGTGAGTGAGTGAGTGAGTGAGTGAGTGAGTGAGTGAGTGAGTGAGTGAGTGAGTGAGTGAGTGAGTGAGTGAGTGAGTGAGTGAGTGAGTGAGTGAGTGAGTGAGTGAGTGAGTGAGTGAGTGAGTGAGTGAGTGAGTGAGTGAGTGAGTGAGTGAGTGAGTGAGTGAGTGAGTGAGTGAGTGAGTGAGTGAGTGAGTGAGTGAGTGAGTGAGTGAGTGAGTGAGTGAGTGAGTGAGTGAGTGAGTGAGTGAGTGAGTGAGTGAGTGAGTGAGTGAGTGAGTGAGTGAGTGAGTGAGTGAGTGAGTGAGTGAGTGAGTGAGTGAGTGAGTGAGTGAGTGAGTGAGTGAGTGAGTGAGTGAGTGAGTGAGTGAGTGAGTGAGTGAGTGAGTGAGTGAGTGAGGGAGTGAGTGAGTGTGTGAGGGAGTGAGTGAGTGTGAGAGTGAGTGAGCGAGTGAGTGAGTGAGTGAGTGAGTGAGTGAGTGAGTGAGTGAGTGGGTGAGTGGGTGAGTGAGTGAGTGAGTGAGTGAGTGAGTGAGTGAGTGAGTGAGTGAGTGAGTGAGTGAGTGAGTGCGTGAGTGAGTGAGTGAGTGAGTGAGTGAGTGAGTGGGTGGGTGGGTGGGTGGGTGGGTGGGTGTGTGAGTGAGTGAGTGAGTGTGTTATGCTTTTTTGTTTATTCCGAACGGGTGAATCGTTTGGAGTTCTTTGATCCAGTAGTGTTCTCTGTTTAATCTTAGTTTTTTGTTATCTGTAAAAATTCTTTCAATTGGTCTTATCGTGATGTCTTTCATAGAATGTCTTGGTTGGTTGAAATGCCATGAGATTCTCGTGTCTGTTTGGTGTCGGTTTGCATGGATATGTTGTGTCAGTCGTTTGCTGAGTCTTTGACTTGTTTCTCCTATGTATTGAGAGCTGCATTGTTTGCATTCTATGAGGTAAATAATGTTGGTGGTATTGCAGCTCATTTGTGTGTTGATTTTGTAGTCTTTACCAGTGACGTAACTAGTGAATTTGTCAGCAGTGTTCATGTATTGTTTGCATGTGATGCAATTGCTGTTGCTGCATTGTTGGAGTGTCCCTACTATGTCGTGAGTGTCATCTGGTGTCGGTACGATCTTATTGTTAGCATCTGGATTTTTTATTTTAATTAGGCTAGAGTGGACTAGGTGGTCCCTAATGCTTTTATTTTTCTTGAATGCTACTACTGGGTAGTTGGGAAAAATTGGTGCTAAGATTGGTGAAGACAAGATGTACTTTTCCCAGTAGGTCCGAATGGATTTGCCTATGTGTTCTAATGATGGGTGGTATTGTAGTATGCAAGCTGGCCTAGGCTGTTTTTGTGTGGGTTGTTTGTAAAGAATGTCTTCTCTCTGTGTGTTCTCGGTTTTTTCTATGATGGCTTTAATTTCTGTCTCTTTGTATCCCCGGTGGATGAACTAACCCAGACGGACATAGAACAATGATCATGTGGAAAGTGTAGAAGGCTGGGGCCTTATGTTTATGGAATGCTTGGACACCAGCAGAACAGCCATTCTGTCTTTGTCAGGTTAAGAATTTAAGAGCAATTGTTTTGCTAATGATCAGTAGAATAATGCTAATATAAAAATCATACCTCTTGTTTTGTGTTGTCACTTTGTTTTGTTGGATTGAATCTGAATTGAGCACGCATGAGATGTGACTAACATTATATGGTCTCATTATCCCTCTCATGTCTAAACTAACAAGGCAAATCAATAAATTGATGTATGCTCACCGAAGACATACTCTGCAGAGAAACTGAATGGATAACCCCGAAGGCATATGCTTCAGGGATATATATACAGGCCACGCAAGCAATTAGTACAGGCCACACAAGCAATTAGTAATATGTGCATTGCAGTTTAGTGGCTACTCAAGCAATAGCTGTTTCCAGTGCCACCTCATGGAGGATCTACATTATACACATGCAGCCGGTAAATGTATAATATAGACAGATCATGCAAGATGATATCTCATAAGCAATGATTATTTTCAGCAGGACAAATCTATGTGAAATTTATTTATTTAATAAACATATAACCAGAAATTCTAATAGCAAAATACAACACATTTTTTCAGTGAACAAAGTTTAACAGAGTTTACACTTTTTAGCTAGGAATGAAATTGTCAATGAGATATCACCATATTAGGCCATCCTTAAAATATTGTTGGTTTGGGGTAATGATGTTAAATCCACAATTTGGTGAGTAGGAATAATTCGGTGGCCCATCATTCTTTTGGTCTGGCGGGATTTGCCCTCACGAACAATTTGTTAAGGATAGCCTAATAAAAGCCAAATCTAGGTTTCTCTAAATAAACACACTTAGACTTTGCTTGGTACCATATGAAAAATACAAATAAAAACTATGTTCAAAATGAACAGAGATATTTTCTGTAATAATCAATACCAAGTTTGGTGACCACATGTGAAAACGTCTTGAAACTATGACCCGGAGAAACATTTTCTGTGATATTCAGTCGACCATGAAAGGTAGGTCAGCATGACCTACTTTTGATACTCCGCAACCTTTTCAATAAGATTTATCCACATACCAAGTTTGGTGACCATATGTGAAAATGTCTTTAAACTATAGCCCGGACAAACATTTTCTGTGATATTCAATCGACCATGAAAAGTAGGTCAGCATGACCTTCCTTTGATACTCCACAACCTTTTCCATAAGATTTATCCACATACCAAGTTTGGTGACCATATGTGAAAAAGTCTTTAAACTATAGCCCGGACAAACGTTTTCTGTGATATTCAATCGACCATGAAAAGTAGGTCAGCATGACCTACGATTGACATACTTTTGGTACTGCGCACACCTTCTCCCTAAGATGCATCCACATACCAGGTTTGGTGAGCACATGTGCAAAAGTCTTGAAACTATGGCCCGGACAAACATTTTCTGTGATATTCAATCTACCATGAAAGGTAGGTCAGCATGACATACTTTTCATACAGTGCACACCTTCTCCCTAAGATGCATCCACATACCAAGTTTGGTGACCATATGTGAAAAAGTCTTGAAACTATGGCCCGGACAAACATTTTCTGAGATATTCAGTCGACCATGAAAAGTAGGTCAGCACGACATATTTTTGATACTCCGCAACCTTTTCGATAAGATTTATCCACATACCAAGTTTGGTGACCATATGTGAAAAAGTCTTTAAACTATAGCCCGGACAAACATTTTCTGTGATATTCAATCGACCATGAAATGTAGATCAGCATGACCTACAATTGACATACTTTTGGTACTACGCACACCGTCTCCCTAAGATGCATCCACATACCAAGTTTGGTGAGCACATGTGCAAAAGTCTTGAAACTATGGCACGACAAACATTTTCTGTGATATTCAGTCGACCATGAAAAGTAGATCAGCATGACCTACTTTTGACCTGCTTTTCATACTCCCCACACCTTCTCACTAAGATGCATCGACATACCAAAGTTGGTGACCATATGTGCAAAAATCTTGAAACTATGGCACGGCCAAACATTTTCTGTGATATTCAGTCGACCATGAAAAGTAGGTCAGCATGACATAGTTTTGACCTACTTTTCATACTCCGCACACCTCTTCTCTCTAGGATCCATCCACATACCAAGTTTGGTGGCCATATGTGAAAATGTCTTGAAACTATGCCCCGGACAAACTTATATATGGGGAAAGGATGGATGGATGAATGGCCGGATGAATGGATGGATGGATGGCTGAACGGACGGACAAAGCGGCGACTATATGCTCCCGCGATATGTTTTTCAGGGAGCATAATAAAACTATATTCTGTATTAATGTTGATAACTGTTCAGTTTGCAGTCCAAGTGCATATTATATTTTGAATAAAATTTACCAAATAATCTTTGCTTTCTAACAAATAAAATTTCATTAAGCAAAAATATGTTTGAAACATGTAACCCGAAGGCCTTTCACACACACACACAGATTAACTTCTGCTAGAAATATCCATCTTCTCCGACTACTTATCTATAGTTAGAGGTTAACCATTATAAAGATGACACAGACGCCTTTCCAGAGACCTAACAATTAGATTACTGTCCATTCAGAACATGGCATCCACATCACCCAATACACACAGCCCATTACTCCTAGACCTGACTCAAGCAAGCTTTGCCATCAGAGAATCCATTTAGGACATTTCTAACAAGAGCACACATTCCATTATGGAACTAAGTACTCGATCACTAGCAGGCTTAGTTAAAGAGTAGCAACGAGACCAATGGCATGGCAACACGTTTTCACTGACAAATCTGCATCTGAAGGAGTTACAATTCTTGGGGTAGGCATGTGCGATTACTGCTTTGAGTGATCACAATCGATTATTTAAGAATAATCTCGATTACTTGATTACTCAGCATGGACAAACATTACCAATATGCAACAAGAAAGGGAAGAGGATTCAAGAGAAGATTATTTTTTTAATTGAATCACTGGAATGCCTGGCTCGATGCTCGAGCCAGTCATTTCAGTTATAGATTTTCAAAAACAGTCTTCTCTTGGTCTGAAAATAGTCATAGTTCACTGAGTAAGATGTCGATTTTCATGGCCAATTGCATTACAGAGTAATTAAATCTAGGCTTTTTGAAATATTTTATTCCGTAGAAAGTATTCACGATTATTCCATGATTTAATTTTTAATCATATAATTTCACGATTTAAAAAATAATCACGATTGTAGATTTTATCACGTAATCGTGCAAGCATTGTGTTTTATTATGTATCGATGTGGTCGTGAATCAAAAATCAACATTCCAACATGCCACGTCTGCTCCAATTTTAAAGCAGAGCGCAATGCACTTGAAAAGCCCATTGAGTTATTAACAACCGACCAAAGACAGCACTGTGCAAACATAGTCTTCCCGAAACACTGAACCAATGGACCTTTCCAGTCTTAGTTTGCCCCGCCCACCTCTAGCTAAGCTTCACCCACACTTCGCCGTGTTGGGATTGATCGATCACCGAATGCCCTAACTATCAGTTTCCTGAAAACTATACAGGTAAGCTGTTGAATATTTTGTAGCTAATTTGACTGGGTGCCGTTGCTGCCTATAGCAGCAAAAAAAACCCAGCGCCCAGTCAAATTAGTTTCAAAATATTCAACAGAATGTTTATTAAATAGTAAAGACATACAATTCATACAACAAAAAGGTCCATTGGCCTGACAACTAGCAGAGAAATATTTACACACACATCATATAGGATTGTCAAAATTCGATCAACAGTGCCACGTTCACTGGCTAACAACAACAGCTCTCAATATCAAGATGTACCGGGACAAAGACAACATGGCTTGAACAGCCGAGTCATCGAGTTCAGCTAACTTGTTTTGAAATTTCAAATTACAAAGTGCATGTGGAAAATCGCGTGTACTACTGACGACAGGTGAATATGGTAAAATCAATGTAACTCAGGTTGTTGCAGTGATGTCTTTATCAGGACTATAACAACCAAATAGACACAGTGGATTATCCATCAAACAATGTTTGGGATTAGGGTCGACCATGTCCTTTAAACAGCCCCAAGGTCAGAACATGGTCGGCCATGATCATACTCAACATGGTCGACCATATTCAATCCTGGTTAAGCTGAACATGGATGACCATGTTCGACCATGGTCAGACTTGAACACTTTTGGCCACGGTCTGACAATGGTGCTATTTAACGTCCATGATCGACCATGATCAGAACAAGGCCAGTGACCACGGCAAAAACATGGTCAACCACGTTCTATGACCATGATCAAACCTGGTCAACCATTTTTTGCGAGACCATAAAAACATGGTCGGCCATGGTATGACGATGGTGCTATTTAATGCCATGCCCTGTTCACCATTACCATAAAACAAGCATTAATAAATTGTTTACCATATTTTTAAAGTCGTGCTGTACACTATGGCGACGTTTCCTGCCCCTTCACCTGAATGGATTATTTATTAACCTTGGGCATGCACATCATTAGAAATCAGATAAACTAAATATTTAAATAGTCATTTCTGAACAGTTTGCCTAAATTACGAAACCACGTGCCACAAGACCATTGTCACAAAATACCAGCATTATAATTATAATTTATATGTCTACTTACCGCACTGATAATTATTACGTTGTTATTATTGGTTACATGATATGATTAATATTACTTAAACATGATCATAAATGACTTTGGAAGTGGTCTATTATGGGCATCTGTGATCATCTAAAAAGGTGACATATAACTAACTATGAATTTACCATAGCATTGTCAATAGCAATAACATTAAACTTTGTAGCAGCCATGGTCACACATGTTATACCATGCTCACCTGGAAAACGGACCATGAATTTACCTTAATATCATTATTGATAGTAACATAACATTAAACCTCGTATTGACCATTGTCAAATGCGTTATATCATGGACACCTGGGACTGTTATACCTTTTCACAAAATGTTATGAAAGCTGACAACAATTTGATCATAATATCATTATTGATAATAACGATTATTAAAATGTGCAGTGACCGTGGTCAAACATGTTATACAATAGTCAGCTTGGACACTGACCCTGAACTGAGCATTATATCATTGTCAATAGTAATAATGTTAAATTTTGTAGTGACCACGATCAAGCCTGTTATACCATGGTCAGTCTGACTATCAATATTTTTTTACTGTGACAACGTTTACATAATCATTCAATATTATGGTAAACTGAGAGAAAATAATGGTTCAAACTTTGAGCAACCATGGTCGACCGTGATATTAGGCAGGAAATCAGGGATGGCAAGTGGTAGGCAGATAGTACTCAATTGATATCGTAAAAGGCGGAGTTTCAATACATGTCAATGTCTAATATCATCTTCTAATTTTGCCTGAGTGATCTATCCACGTGATGGGGCACGAGATAGCCATCAAACAACCACCATCTGTTTTACAACAAATGCAAGTTTCGCCAACAAATGCAAGTTTGCCTTTGGCATGTTTCACCTACTGACTGACTGTCCATCTGATCTTTGTTTATTTCTTCATTCAGTTGGGATAACTATTCTAGAGACTTGGATATTTAAATAGGGGTGGCTGATATAGGACAGATTCAATAAATTAAACATTTTGTTTTAATTTTCTTTTAACTGCTTCACTGGTTTTGCTAACCGATATGCAGGATTGTTGGATTTCAAGGAATATTTTCTAAAACCAAGTCAATCTTTGATCGACTAGGAAAAGTTGTCCCTAATTAACTCACCGATTCTGTCATGTCCACGGATGTACCAACGCCATTTGACATATTCTCTCTTATAGTCCGGGAGCATATGTGAAATGGTTGGATTTGTCTGATAATTTATATATGCCAATGCATTCTTATCCAGACGACCTCAATGATTGGAAAAAACGTTCTTGTTCTTTTCTGTCGGCCATTTTGGATATTTGGTGGCCATTTTGATTTTTTTTCGATCTTCTGTTAGAAATGCCCTAGATGTATATACTCCGTGAAACTTTCCTTTGTCTGGTCAACAGACAAGAACTGATTCATTGTTGTCATGATGGGCGTCGCATCAGTTTAAATATATGACTTGGTACTTGAGATACTAGTGAACAGGCGGTTCCTTCTTTGTTGCTTCTGTCTTACTGTCACATTACAATGAGCAAACACAATATGAACAGATTCATATGACATTGCAAATCTAAATCTCCGAATGTGTTGTGTGAACAAGTTTGAGAACTGAATGTAAGATGTTGGGTCACTAGTGACAGCAAGCTGTTGAACAACTGCCTTTCCATCAATTGTAATGGCTTTTTGTCCAGTAATTACAACGTGATGATCAGAGTTGATAGACATCGATTATTCTAGTGAGTGTATTAATGTATGCTTATCAAGGCATATATGTAGTGTACCATTTGCTGCAAACAGTGAACATGCTCTACTCAAGAATTCAAAGGTACCTACTGCATTCCCCATGTTTACATTTTGTTGTGGCATTACGAACATCTGAGCAAATAGTGACCGGTTCTCTTTCAGTTTGTCTGTCCTTGTACCAACCACGACCTTATTTTATTTTCATGGTTTTCAATTTCAGTTTTGACATTTTCTCCGAAGTATTGAGTTCTCCAATGAGACTACTTTCAGTGAAACTGATGGATACGGCCTTTCCACACTTCTCTTGCCTGGGCATATTCTCTTTGAGATCTTCTGGGACAACTGATTTTGTGATAATGTTAATGTGTGTGTGCTTCAAAGATGAATGGCTTCATATCTTTCATCACATTCGTAAGTTTACACATTGTTTTCATTCTTATCTAGCTAGCAGTGCTGGTGACACTTTATAGTGTGTTTTCCTCTTTGGTACTCTAAGGCCAGTCATTTATTCAGCTTCATTTGACACGTGCTGAACGTATGGTAAGGTGCTGGGTTCTTATTGATTCCCTGCATACGTACCATGAATTTCAATGTATGGTTATCTTGCTCAAGTGCCTAGTTTACACCAGGGCCACAGAAAAGGATACATCTCTTCTTCACACTGAAATTCCCCTGACTGAAATACGCCTATATATCTGGTCAATGATGTGTAGGTGATACATCTTGGATAAGTACTCTAGAATACATTGACCATACTTATATCTGTTCTGGCTGAAGAAATATGGGCACAATCGATCAAGTGGAGCAAGATGGAAAGTATCGTTGTAGTGATGCCTGAACGGTAGACGTGTCAGTACACTGAACATGTAGATCGTCATCACCTTTAATACTGGATATTCTTCCTCACATGTGGCTCTCATCTAGAGCTTGCACTGTGTACCTGAAATCATCAAGAACTGGGCCTATTGTTTTCTCAAAATCAGCCAAGAAAAGGTCATTTAGAGCTTCCAGTTTTACTATGTGTGCATTCACAGCACATGTTATATGTTTTGTTTTCCCTCCAATATGTGCCGTACTGTTGCAAGACCATATAGTTCTGCTTCAATCCAGGCAAAAAATTAAATATGGACGCTGAAACCCAGAATGGCGACCCAAAAAATGCCAACAATATTTTTCTCAATCACTGATGCCTGCGGAATGAGAATTAGTCTTCAGATATAACTTATCAAACAAAACCAACCATTCTACCTTACGTCACATATGACCCCCCACCCCCATCCCGCTGGACTTTTATTCTAATCAGCAGGATATTATAAAGTTCATTTCTTGTGACTATGTTTTTTCAAATTGGCCATTTGCAATTCGGCAACCAAGCCAAAGAAGACGAAGTGGTTAACGAGTCCATGCACGCATGCACGCGTAACCGCACGTATGCACGCGCGCGCACACGCACGCTCGCTGAGCAATACCAGGTGTGAGACGTAATTGCACAAGCTAGTCTGTCGTTCTGTAGATTGAGATACATTTGCAGCCACTGACGACTATAACTGCTGCTCGCCATAAAGCTGATCTTTACTACGATTTGGCGGATTACTAGTGCTAAATAAATAAACGGCGAATATAAATATGTTCTATTTTGTGGTTATTGTCAATAAAAATGGTCAATACAAAGTGGAAGACGTAAATTATACTCGGGTTTTATCAACTCATATACTTTGCGTCTGTCGATTCCTGTCAGGCAAATATTCCAGAATAATCGTATCATTCAGTATTCCTTCTGCTAATGTTCGCTTATTGCATTATTGCCAAGTTAAACAAAGTGTGGATAAGAAAACAATATCACGTATCGATTGTACTCCGGATACGCGCTCTAGAACAATTAACCGAATTGTGGAGTTCTGTAGAAGAGCATAATGGACGAGTATATCCCTGACTTTGCCAAGGACCCTTATTCTCTAGATAATCATACAGAAACCCTATTGTATGTTTATTTAAGTATTAACATTAAATAGAGGCTCCCAACCCTGTTGCCGTGTCGTACCAAAATAATCACATGAAATAAGATCTTAGTTGAAACGGGCTTTAGCAAGTTCCAAGCGAAAATTTGCTAAAAACCGGCGTGATACATTTGATAAGAAATGAGAAATGGGTTTGCAGTGGCCCAATGGCATTTATCGTAAACATTATTATGTCTAATTTCCACAGGGATTCTGGAAATTTTCTCACTGTCCAAGATTGTTTATATTTTTATGGATATAGAGCGTCACTACTGAACTGTTCTAACCAATGAGCACCACAATATAGTGGCCAGTGTAAAATACTTTTACTTCCGATTTGAAATGATTTATAATTGATCCGGGAAATACCAAAGTATTGCATAAAATAACCCTATATCACAATTATTTCGTTTTACAACATTTTAACGACTCGTGCGTCAACAGCGCATGAACGTGCTCGAAATATCAATTGTATTAATTAACCATTAAATTAATTTACCCTTTTATTGCCAAGAATTTTCAAGAAAATTTAGATTTATCTTTGTCAATTTACCATGGAAATTGCAAAAATAGGTTTATGTTATCATGCAAACGGGCATTCATTAAATCTGTGTAATGGTTAAGAAAATTCAACTTTTGCTTAGACAGTTTCTGTTTTCAGACTTGGATGAGTTTTTTTAAAATTGTACACTGCAATGACGGGCTCCTTTAATGAGCCAGTCTTTACAGAGGTACATTTTCAAAATACTCTTCTCTTATCCTCAAAACGAACAATCATCAACTCACTTCATTGGTCGTTTTTACAGCACTAGTCTGTATGTCTACTACATACTATTGCACCACTTGTATAGAATATGATAACTAATAACTTAGTATTATTATATATTAAATTGAATAATAGCTTGCTTATGAGACAAGATGCATTACGAAATATGCTGCACAATATATATCAGGTTGTAAATGAAGTTTTGGAAATGGGCTTCAACTGCTTAAGATTTAGTAACTGATTATTGTTCTTATTTCTATAGTATGTTAATTACATATTGTAGAATATATCATCTGTCCGCTGGAATGTTAATCGCTAAACTCTTTGTCATCCTTGAAGATTCCTAACATCGATTAAAGGTGAGTAGCTACGTTAACCATAAAGGGTGGGGTGAGAAAGCGAGAGAATGTGAGAGGGCGAGAGGGAAAGCGGAAAAAAGAAAAAGAGAGAGTGAGGGAGAGAGAGAGAGAGAGAGAGAGAGAGAGAGAGAGAGAGAGAGAGAGAGAGAGAGAGAGAGATAGAGCGAGAGAGAGAGAGAGAGTGAGAGAGAGAGAGAGAGAGAGAGAGAGATAGAGCGAGAGAGAGAGAGAGAGAGTGAGAGAGAGAGAGAGAGAGAGAGTGAGAGAGAGAGAGAGAGAGAGAGAGAGAGAGAGAGAGAGAGAGAGAGAGAGAGAGAGAGAGAGAGAGTGAGAGAGAGAGAGAGAGAGAGAGAAAGAGAGAGAGAGAGAGAGAAAGAGAGAGAGAGAAAGAGAGAGAGAGAGAGAGAGAGAGAGAGAGAGTGAGAGAGAGTGAGAGAGAGAGAGAGAGAGCGAGGGAGCATTTCATTTTATCTACAGTGTTTTATATATGTATTAACTCATCATTAATATACATTCTGAGTGCATATTTATAAAGCTACTATTGCCGCCATTCAACCATATATATTTCCATCACACTAGACTCCTTATATATAATGGCAAAGACTATATACTTGAAACGATGGAATAGAGATGAAGCCCCTAAGATTGAATATATAACTCGTTTGCCATATGCAGGGTTTGTAGGCTGTAACATATTTTTGGTTATCAGAAACGTTTATATACAGAATCTATTGCCCGCCCACAAGACCGACACGTCCTTCTACATCCAACCCACCCCCTAAAGCAACGTGCATATCATCACGGCGTACGCATATTGATCTGCAAACAACATGTTCTCAGCAAACAAGACAATTGTCTCGAATATCGCAATCATCATTAGAAATGATGTCTCATTGAAGTAATACATTCAGCCAGCTTTTGGTCTTATATATTAATTACTAACAATGCATTTATGTGTGATTTATACACGACCGAATCGCCGAAGCAGGCGTTGCATGTGCGTCATTTTATTGGCAAGCAGTGTGTGTGTGTGTGTTCATCATGTGCGGTGAAGCTAAAACATCCTTTCTGCACATGGAATACCGTCTGCTATTCCCCCGAAACAGTTGTCCCGCACACGCACGTAGCCATTTTGCGGCTTGGCTTGTATATAGTACTATTTAGCTTCATTGAGTTGACTACCAATGGAAGCGTCATCACCGGCCAACAAGTGCGTGGTGAATCACGCACACACATGCACACACACGCGCGCGCGCTCACGCACGCACACACGCACGCGCACACACACCACGCTCAGTCACACGCACTCATGTCTAGGCGTGTGCACGAACCAACGAACGTACATGTACATATATTCTACTTACATATATAATTATATATACGCAGCACAGTTAAAGCGCTCAATTGTGCCAAGCTATGCGATAGTATTACATTATGTAATCTGGGATAAAGTACCAAGATGTCTAGCCTGCTAATATACACACACTTGAGTTATACAAATCTCTATAAAGCTGGATTTCCTCATAATGCCGGATATTAGGAAAGCGAATTATGGTTTAATACGGCTACGTAATTTACTCCAACGAGACTGGTGTCATTCTGTCCACAAAATATGCGGATATTGATGGGCTACAATGGGAAATTCGCATTGCAGCTTCGTAATTAGGTGAGAAACCAACCGATGCTACGCTATAGCGTCATTAGTATCGCCCAGTAAAGGGAGGAGGATATTGTGAACGGGTCTGTCTGTCCGTCTGTCTGTCTGTCTCTCGGTCTGTGCGTCTGTCTCTTTCTGTATGTCTGTGTGTCCGGGGATTTGCCTAAAAAAATACTCATTCGATGCCATTGGCACCCAACTCAATGTCTGTCCGGGTGAGACCTAAATTAGTTTGAACCTACATTTGGTAAATCTCTTCACAGTGTACGTATTACTATGCACCACAAATGCCGACAACTTTCTCACTCCAATAGTGCTATGTTATTGTTGAGCGCCAACCCCACGCCCACCCACCCCGACCACCCACCCCCACCACCACCACCACCACTCCATCCCGCACCCCTCCAATCCCCATTCCTACCATTTTTTTAATGTATCGCTAGAAAGATCCTAGATAGGAGCTAAAACACATTTAATAATAAAGAATGACTACATAGGCTACTCTAGAGCAATATGGTACAAAAATTATATGATGGGCCGTCCTGTTTTCTGTGTATACGCATATACGGGGATTAATATTATCTTATAGATGTTTGCTTTAATTATCATCCTGTATAAAGCAATGTATTGTCCTGTGTGTAGGGGGTCCATCGATTTAGAGCCCTGCCTTTGATGGACTGCCCAATTATGATGTATGTGTGTGATATAATCTTGAGTGAAGCTACTGTACTGTACAGGCAACGTCCTGCCAAGCTGTACCAGCAAAGTGCAAATGTACGTGCGTCTGCTGGACAACTGTTGCAGGGAATATCAGGCGATATTCAACCTGCAGAAGAGATGGTCGTTTCCATTAAACGCGTTTTCCCGCGAACAGCGTGCTGCATGATCCAACGTGTTTCCATACAAATGCGCTTGCCGCGCGGCTCTCGGCGACGTTTTAAATAAAGCCGTATTTCCATTACACGCGATCGCCGCTTCTTTGGAACTAAAGTTATTTCAATGAAGTGTTTTCATACCAAATGTTTCACGCGCGGCTGGGGCGTGCGTGAACGCGACGCTCCGAGAAAATCGAGTAGAGACCGATTTTTTGACGCGCGTTCATTGCAACGCTCGCAGAATCGGATTACTTTTGCATGCCTATGCTGCATCTTTTTATTTTTTAACAAGAACATGTGATGCGTTTAATGGAATCACAGCTTTAATCGGTCCTGAGCCTATTTATTAGCGTGCCGACCCAACACCGCGTGCGAAAATGGCGTCATTATCGCATTTACTACATGCATTTTTCACGTAACATTCACGTTGCACAGGTCCAATTGTGACGTATTGAAGATTTTGGATCTCCGGGTGATGATTACTTTTCCTACCGCGTCGATGGTAAGATGATGTGATGGTTGCTGCGACAACCTCCTTACCAACAAAGCAGTAGAATTTTTATTGCCGGCTCGCCTCGTTACTAGATGGACGTAACGATATTTGTATATGACAATCGGGCCTATCTGACTAATCGAAGATTCCCGGCTTCGGTGAAGTGTTTCTCTTCACTCTGGAGTTCCTATTCAAACACAACCCAAACTATTGTCTTGCAAAGCAAGAGGATGCTTTTATTATATCCTATTCTAACTGTACACTAACTATTAAAAGACTTGACAAATTATGAATAATTACTGTGATGATATAAAAGACTCTGATAATTTCGACTAGCAAAGACTCTGATAATTTCGATAACAACTAACTCTGATTATCTACTTGATAACTCTCAATAATATACTTCAACAAGTATAACCTACAACTAGCTAACGCAGCATCGATGATGATAGCTACGGAACCCTGATGTTGGGTTGATTAATTCTACAATAGGCAAAGTGCCTTATTTATTCATTTCGGTGTACCCGAAGTTCTATACATATTACGATATATAGATATATACATATCGTAATACATATTCTTCATTTCGATGATTCTTCTAGGTAGGTTATAAGCACAGCTTGATTGGTCTGGATAATCAGTCCGCCAATCAACGTCTGCTTATTCCCTCCTAGAAGCTTCTACCTACTACTGCTGGTCGTCCTGACCAATCCATGATCGTCTACATCTCGATTCTCACTTTGAAACATGTTCTTCTTAATTCTTTGCCACAGAGTTTGATCGACGCTCATTGATCATGACGTCATCATTACCAATCAAACTATGGGCTTCTCTTCTATGGAGCTACTGCTGCACAGGGTCAAAGTGGTGTTGGCTGGTTCTGATTTGATGCGATCTGTCAGCTAACTAACAACATTATGGAATGTGTTGTTGTAGCATGCCTTTCTATGATTGACATATAGTTGATATACAAATTTCGATTGTGTTATTAATTCCTACAGGACGCTACAATGTCTATGTCCTGTCCATTGCCTATCGTGAATAAGCCTGTAGTATACGAGCGTTAATAGGCACATGAGCTGTATGATCTCATTGCCAGCTGGTGTTGTTGTACTCTCGTAAGAGAGTCGGAATGCCTACCGTCATCAACTATATTCAGTCTGTCACGTACGTTCCCATCGATTCTTATCACTCGATTATTTCCTAAACTACTGGCCAAAATGACTGCTGAATATTATAAAAGTGTGTGCCGATCCCACAGCAACAACTTTCATCTCAACTATTGGCAGATACACATCAACCCAGAACCGGAGGTCCTATTCCATTTAATTCGACTTTTAACTTTAATGATGAATACATCATCCGACATTCTTATTCAGTTTCGATTCAGTTTCGTCAAAACTGTACATCAGCAGCACTGGTTGATGTCAACCAGTACATCGTAATACATATCTAAGTGATAATGTACATAGTGTCTTGGTTCATTAGCTCACCTGGTATTATCAAATATGAATTTCACTTAGGACTTACTCGTAAATATAAGATATCCGGCGGGGTCATGACTTCCCACAAGACAGTCCCATATCTACACATGCCCCTCAACCAAAGTTAATTAACCGTCTCTTAAGGCCTTAAGAGAGTGATAATTAACTCGTTGTGCAACATCAACAACTAAACCCGCCATACTAGGGCTAAACAGACCGACATAATAATACAATTACGAATAGCAAGCGTAATATCAACAGTAAGCAAAACGATGACTAATTATACGAACAATAGGCTGTAACAAGGCCCAAACAACAGTTAAGCAAGGAATCAGAAATCGTATAAAAACATCTCAATAAACAACAACATCATGCAACATCCGCTGCATGACAACATAACGATACCATACATGATGATAGTACAGTAAATAAATGACACTACAGTTTACATGTCCTCGTATTCTGCAGGAATGTCAGGAATGTTATGCAACTCCACGTCCACCCATGCGTCAGCCGTCGGGTCGATCTCGGTCCTGGCAGTAGCGTTAGGCGACGACCCGGCTGACATCCTCAATGGCGTAGGCAGTGCTGCAGGTCTCCGCGGCCGTTGGGTCTGGGCGATCCGTGGAAATGGTGTCATGGCCGCATGTGGCTTTCGCTTGATAAACGTCCACATGCGTGAAAATACTCCACACTTATATAACACAAAAACAATCACAACTAAACAGACGACGGAGCCCGTCGAATATGAGAATACTGAACGTATGCCGACGCGATCGACCATCACTGGGTCGACCTCAGACAATGGTGCTAGTGGCACATATTTGGACTTACGCAACTGGTCCAAATTCTGTACCTTCAAATGGTTAATGATAAGCGACTGGTTGAGGACGCCGGCCACATCCAATCTGGGCATATCCACAGTAAGACCAATTCGAGTGTACGTCCGACTGTAAGACTGTACTGGCTCGAACCGCCATCCCTTCCCACTATAGTCGCATCCACCGGACATTAATGCATACAGACCATTATTCACAACACATCGGTCAGTCAGTCGTCCACCACAATGTACCTCGATAGTTTCGCCAAATGTTTGCAAAGCAACGCCTACATTCTTATGGGCGAATAACTTGCCAGACATTTTCGTTAGAGTTTCGTAGGACCAACCAACTCGGCCAAGTCAAACGACTTATATCATGTCATATAGTGGTCAATGGTTTATGGTCCGTATTGCCATTCGCCTCCAGCCCAATTATGATATCCTTCTGAAAATTGTCCATTTATAGGTACCGATCTCGCGGTAGATAGCATCATTATCCAAGGGTAATATAGCCACAATTCCATTTTGATAAGAGATAAAGCAGATGAAGTGATGTGCAACATCCTAGTAACGGTTGCACATTCATCAACCTCGAGAAACTTACTTAATATGGTAATTTCTCTTCCAGCAACTGTATTGACGGATATCAATAACGCCACTAGTGCTACACAGATTCGTAAATGGAACATGATGAATTTAGACAAGTATGATGTTGCTAGCAATTAGGCAGAGATTAAACTTATCTCCTGCTACGCCGCTTTATAACGGCTTCTATACGACTGATGAAGTCATCGTATAGAGTTTGGCCAAATGCACCAATCCTAAGTCGCTTACTCTCTGAGTTGACTTCAGGAGCATGACTGCGCTTGTGCAGAAAGTACGGGTGCGATGGAAGCGTTTCCATTGGCTCAGTGGCAGGCTCGGGTATATCCTCCGAGGTGTCCATCACTATGGTACGAGGAGTCTCTGATGTCTCCATCGGTGACTCATACTTTCGATCGTTACCCATACCAGGTCGATCTACATCCATGTCGACCACCTTACCCACCTTGCACACCTTTGGCCCCCAATTAGAAGCTGGTCGCTTCCTGCGAGCTGCTTTATGAGGTGACGGATCGAAGTCGGGTACCAGCAAAGGTCCGGACTCGGGTAATACTACGAGTTGAGGATGGCTGGCTTTCGTACCTTTGGCAGGGTTACGAATAGGGCGTGGTCACACCTTGTGCCAGCACATCTCTGAGTCGACTACACGTAACTTAGATATATTAAGTATGCATACCTTCCGAGACCTTTGATGGCGGACGTGAGCCACGGGTCCATTGATCTTAAAGATCACGTACTCAGGGTCACTGCGAGACGTCAACTTCATCCTCTCTTCAGCTTTTATGACCACCGAGTCGCCAACCTTATACTCACCAGCGTTTGCACACTTATTTATCTGTTCTCAGTGTATCTCTCGAGACTTAGCCATTTCTCCACGAGTGTGCAGCAAGGCATTATTGAGACACGTAAGTCTCTCACCAAGATCCTGCGAAGCATCGAGTGGGACTGCAAACGGAAGTCTTGCACGTCGACCATACGTCAGATAGAATGGCGTATAACCGGTCGTGGAGTGACGAGTGTTGCGGTACACTGTTAATGCTGCACCTAACTCATCCTCCCATGCACGAGACTCGTTATTTACACCTTTCTGGATCAACTCCTTGAGAGTGCGATTGAACCTCTCGGTACGTCCATTGGTTTATGGATGGTATGGACTCGATCGTCTATGATCAATACCATGTTCATGAAATCACTGTTCCAGAGAATTCGAACATAATTCCTTACCCTGATCTGTAATCAGAATTTCAGGGACACCATGACATGCGACATACTCGTTGAAGAACTTATCCTCAACATTCTGAGACGTCTTAGCCGTTATCGGATATGCTTCTGCTCAGGCAGAACAGTGATCGATCACCGTCATGATATAAACATTGCCTCGACTCGACTCTAATAGTGGACCAATTAAATCCATCCCAATTATCTGACTCGGATAACTGGCCATTGGCATTTCACTATATTTAGGTCGAGTAGTGACAGGTCGGTTGACCTGGCACGTCGTACACGTCTCAAGCATACGTACCACGTCTTTCCTTAAAGACGTCCACATGAAAGAATCTCTTACCATACCGATAGTCTTCTTCAAACCTTGATGACCAGCTCGTTTATGAGCTTTCTGGAGCACATTCTCATGGAACAGGGTAGGTAATATGATTCAGGGGTACTCAGCGTCCAGTGCTGAAGGTGTAATCAAAGAATACAATATGCCATTCTTAACCATGTACTCCTCCGGGGTATTTCTAAATAACTCCGGGTATTCCTTGGTTTGTTCGGCACACAAGTCGTCGTATGGTACGTCATATACCTCCAGAGGGATGTGTGCTAGCACACCTTCGTCTACTTCGCGTATGACGTAATCGCCCATGTCCAATGTGCCGACATCCGCCGGACGACGTAATCTGGACAACATGTCCGCTCGAATATTCTTCGAACCTTGGATGTACTCAATCTTACATCCGTACTCGGCAATCAGTACTGCCCAGCGCTGCACCTTGGTGTTCTTAACCTTGCCCATAAACAAACTCTTTAGGGGTTTGTGGTCAGTGTACACGGTAAACTGCGCGCCAAATAGATATGGTCGGAGCTTTTTCAATGCATATATCACAGCATAAGCCTCCTTCTCTATTACGGGCGAATTTAACTGACTGTCTTTAAGAGTAGAGCTTACATACTGTATTACTCGCTATATACCTTTATCTTCTACCTGTACCAGTATCGCACCTATTGCGTAACTAGACGCATCTGTATACAACTTATATGGGGCATTCAAGTTCGGATATGTGAGAACCGTCTCACTACACAGCAAGTTCTTTAATTTCTCAAATCCTTGCTGTTCATGCTTACCCCATTTCAAATCGCTTGTATTTCTTAGTCAACTCAATTAAAGGCTTTGCAATTTCGGCATAGCCTTGTACACAAGAGCGGTAATAACCTGTAGCTCCGAGAAAACTATGTACTTCACCCACGTCTCGGGGTGGTGACATTTCTCGAATGACTTTGACCTTTTGAGTCTGTGGAGCTATGCCTTGTGCAGAAATGTGATATCCTAACAAGTCCACAGACTTACTGGCGAAATCACATTTCTTTTTCTTTACTTGCAAATTATATTCCTGAATCTTGTGCATGACCTTACGCAGGTGGTGTGCGTGCTCCGTCGTATTTCATGAATATTACGACTATATCATCGACGAAAACGTGCACATATTTTCCAACATATTCTCGGAAAATGTCGTTCATTGCCCTCTGAAACACGGCACCTGAGTTGCAAAAACCAAAAGGCATCCAAATCCATTCGAAGAGACCTTCGCTGCACACGAACGCTGTCTTCTCTATGTCTTGGCTGGCCATTGGTATCTGCCAATATCCAGACTTCAAGTCCAGAGTAGAAAAGATCGTTGCGCAGCTCATTGAATCAAAAATGTCGGATATATTCGGCAGTGGGTAACTATCCTTATGGCACACTGAATTCAATTTCCTATAGTCAATACAAAACCGGGTGTCACCGTCCTTCTTGGGTACTAACGTAATGGGTGACGCCCAGGGTGATGACGACGGTCTTATGACGCCCACTGCAAGCATCTCTTTCACTTGGTTTTTAACCACGTATTGCTTTGCAAGCGGTAGACGATAGGCTTTCTGCCTTATAGGATAAGAATCTCCTGTTGGTATCATACATTCTACCTTGGGTACTAGCCCTAACGTGTTTGGACGAGCCGTATCGAAATTATTGGCAAAGTCACTCAGCACTGTGTCAATAACTGCATATCCGGTCGTTTCTTTGCAACTGGCATATACATACTTCGTTTGTTCCCTATACGGAATCCTAAAAGGGTATACATGACCAAACCATACTACTTCTTTGGTCATGTAGTCAATCCTTGCATTTCCCAGGTACAAGGCATCCGCACCAATCAGACATTGGCTTGGAATAGGCCGTGCGTCTTTAAACTTAATTTGGGTTTCCCCCAAAATGTCGATGGGCGAACCATTTACAGCTAATAATGTCTTAGCTCTTTTTAATGGCCTAGCACTTAAGATGCTACGCCATCTGTCCTTTCTAAACAAGGACGTACTAGCACCAGTATCTACAAGTGCATCTACATACATACCTTGATTCTCATGACCGTGCGGTTCGATCTCGAGTCAGATAAGAAATCGCTCGGTCACCAGCGACTTCCTCCATCCCCGTTTAATGACTCTGACGCCCGCTAACTGCTTCCGCGTATGAGTGACGTCATCCTTCCACTGACAGGGCTCCTCCATTACCATACGAAAAACGGCCATACCCGTCAGTGTTCTCACTCATCAAAACAAACCCATCGCGATCCTCATATTCTTCATTTCGCCGAGCTCTGTTCGCGAAGTCCCTATGAACATTGCGAGAACACGATTGTGGAGTTGTTTCTCATCCATACTCGTCTCCACCATGATTATAATTCACCTCGTCTATTTCCATGCTCTCCTCCTGGCTATCTGCCTGCCGTGGTCTTTTCACTGCTCTACGTTGTGGCATCGGTGCGGACATCGGGCAGTTGGCCTGGTAATGGCCATCCTGGTCACATCGTAAACACTTTGCTACTGGCCTGCTGTCCCGATTTGCAAAGCAATCCCGGGCGAGATGTCCCTCCTATCCACATGTATAACAAACTGTAGGGGGACGTTGTGGTCGTGGTCGTGGTTTTGCGGCAGCTGCTTGCTGTCATGGTGGTTGCGCTGCTTGCCGGCACTCACTTTTGTAGTGCCCTGTGCACCCACAATTGAAGCAAGTAATCGTCTTTTTCTGGGCTGCCATTGGTGCTGCGGCTGTTTTTCTGGGAAGCTGTTGTGCCTTTCGTGGCTGCGTAGCACGTTGCTTCTGGATCGGAGTGGCGGCAGTACTTTGTAGACCTTCAATTATGTTGCAGAGACGTTCAATTAATTTGGTCTGCTGGGCGATTTGCCGCTTCATGGAACCAATTACCGCCCATACACCCTTTCTTTCATCCTCGTCAAGAGTGCCTACTTCTTCTAACACGTTCACCTCCATATTCTCCTCTTGACTTCGGGGTGAGATGTGCATTGCTTGAAGCAAGTCATTGCACCCCTCCTCTTCCTCGGTGAGTTCCATGGCTCTCTGCAGCATGGTTATCTTTTTACGGACAATCCTTCGCCCCATCCCGTGATCCCCAAGCACTTTTATGTACGTCGAGAGAATGATCCGTCGGTTGTCGACGTTCTCCATTGGGTATGCTCTTGCGACCATTTCTTTATACCTCCTGTTGAAGGAGATCAATGTCTCGTTACGACGTTGTCATAACCCCTCCAGGTCGTATTTGACTCTCTCTCTCTCCTTCATTAGCCGAGACGAAGTTAAGGGTTATGTAATCCCTTAACTCAGCGAACGTTACGTTATCCCTCACCTTTCCCGTGATGAATGCGTCCACTGCCTTTGAAAGTGGTCCCCTGGAAGCACGTGTCACGATATACACGGGAATGCCGTCGAGGTTGCCCTTGGTGGCCTCCCATACTCTGCGTGATTCATCCTGGAAGTGTCGCACTTCTTCCGGGATTAGCCTGTCACAAGGTTTAATTCGTTGGCTGAGCTCACATACCTCCTTCCGGAATACTCTACTCCTTTCCCATCTGTCGCTCTCCATAACTATAGCACCAGCCATTGCAGTTCCCATAGTCTGCATTGCCGCTTCCGTTTCTGGTCGTAGCTCCGTTCCCGGTCTGGGGGGATCTACGGGCGGTAGCGTCGGGTCCAGTCTATGAGCCGCTGCCATAATAATTAAGGTTATTTATACAGTTCTACGCTATTCACTGGTAGTATAGTATAATTATGGCGCGTTTCAGGCGTGGCTGTTCTTCACAGGTTATGTCGGTTGTTATCTTTACAATCGTATTCTCTTTATACTCCCTATGTTGGGTTACTCTAGTATTGTTAGATAATTTTGCTAGTTCTATGAATACTTTTACTCGGTCTGTCACATCTGTTAATACCGTGTTCACTGGTCTATCAGAAGACATCTTAGGTTTAGCATGTTCTTAATTTACTCACGATTTTCCTGCGATGTTACAGTTGCTACAGGTTGTTATGGGTCGTCTCGAACTCCAGATCCTGGCAGGCTCGCCAATGAAGATTTTGGATCTCCGGGTGATGATTACTTTTCCTACCGCATCGATGGTAATATGATGTGATGGTTGCTGCGACAACCTCCTTACCAACAAAGCAGTAGAATTATGATTGCCGGCTCGCCTCGTTACTAGATGGACGTAACGATATTTGTATATGACAATCAGGCCTATCTGACTAATCGAAGATTCCCGACTTCGGTGAAGTGTTTCTCTTCACTCTCGAGTTCCTATTCAAACACAACCCAAACTATTGTCTTGCAAAGCAAAGAGGATGCTTTTATTATATCCTATTCTAACTGTACCCTAACTATTAAAAGACTTGACAAATTATGAATAATTACTGTGATGATATAAAAGACTCTGATAATTTCGACTAGCAAAGACTCTGATAATTTCGACAACAACTAACTCTGATTATCTACTTGATAACTCTCAATAATATAGTTCAACAAGTATAACCTACAACTAGGTAACGCAGCATCAATGATGATAGCTGCGTAACCCTGATGTTGGATTGATTAATTCTACAATAGGCAAAGTGCCTTATTTATTCATTTCGGTGTACCTGAAGTTCTATACATATTACGATATATAGATATATACATATCATAATACATGTTCTTCATTTCGATGATTCTTCTAGGTAGGTTATAAGCACAGCTTGATTGGTCTGGATAATCAGTCCGGCAATCAACGTCTGCTTATTCCCTCCTAGAAGCTTCTACCTACTACTGCTGGTCGTCCTAACCAATCCTAGATCGTCTACATCTCCATTCTCACTTTGAAACATGTTCTTCTTAATTCTTTGCCACAGAGTTTGATCGACGCTCATTGATCATGACGTCATCCTTACCAATCAAACTCTGGGCTTCTCTTCTATGGAGCTACTGCTGCACAGGGTCAAAGCGGTGTTGGCTGGTTCTGATTTGATGCGATCTGCCAGCTAACTAACAACATTATGGAATGTGTTGTTGTAGCATGCCTTTCTATGATTGACATATAGTTGATATACAAATTTGGATTGTGTTATTAATTCCTACAGGACGCTACAATGTCTATGTCCTGTCCATTGCCTATCGTGAATAAGCCTGTAGCATACGAGCGTTAATAGGCACATGAGCTGTATGATCTCATTGCCAGCTGGTGTTGTTGTACTCTCGTAAGAGAGTTGGAATACCTACCGTCATCAACTATATTCAGTCTATCACGTACATTCCCATCGATTCTTATCACTCGATTATTTCCTAAACTACTGGCCAAAACGACTGCTGAATATTATAAAAGTGTGTGCCGATCGCACAGCAACAACTTTCATCTCAACTATTGGCAGATACACATCAGCCCAGAACCGGAGGTCCTATTCCATTTAATTCGACTTTTAACTTTAATGATGAATACATCATCCGATATTCTTATTCAGTTTCAATTCAGTTTCGTCGAAACTGTACATCAGCAGCACTGGTTGATATCAACCAGTACGTCGTAATACATATCTAAATAATAATGTACATAGTGACTTGGTTCATTAGCTCACCTGGTATTATCAAATATGAATTTCACTTAGGACTTACTCGTAAATATAAGATATCCGGCGGGGTCATGACTTCCCACAAGACAGTCACATATCTACAGTATGTCAACCAATACGATCACCATTGGGGACGTCACAGGCATATAGCTTTGAATTCAAATCATAATCATTGCTTTTAATAAAATCAGCATCTATGCTAGTAGTAGTAGTAGTAGTAGTAGTAGTAGTAGTAGTAGTAGTAGTAGTAGTAGTATTAGTAGTAGTAGTAGTAGTAGTAGTAGTAGTAGTAGTAGTAGTAGTAGTAGTAGTAGTAGTAGTAGTAGTCGTAGTCGAAGTGAACACACACATTTATTTAGCTCTGCAATTGCTGCCCGAATTTGCTAGTTTCTAGCGCGATTTTGTAGATAAATTTTATACATATATTTCGTATTAGTATTTCCTTTCAAACTTTATGTTTAATTTGTAAATTCTTGTCTTGGTTGGAGCGCATTTTGTGTCTCCATTTTCTAAAGGCATTCCTCTTAGCTGGCAGTTTCCGCCATTTAATAGGGCTCCACTTACTGTGGTCAAGGCAATACATTTTTCCCCGCGCCAGTCTGCTATTTCTATAGTTCGTAGGCTAGCGCATTATATTTGGCAAGATTGCTTGAGTGAGTGGATTTAATTCCTTTGTCATTTGTAAGCACAAGCCTAGTTCTTTAACTATATAAATCCTTATAGTCAGTTGGCTGTCCCCGGTCAACTCGAACAGACTAACAAATATATGACTGTAATATGTTAGTATGCATTAGGAAACCACTTTAATCGGTTAGGTGTTAGTGAACCACTTAGAAAGTGGTTCAAACTAACAAATATACGACTGTACTCTCTATTCGTATATTTGTTGGTAGACGTCAGGGTTTCAAAAGGGGACACTATTTATTTAGTGTTTAGCTCTTTCCCCGACGTCTTGGTGTTATATATTTGTATTATATATTGTAGTAGTATGGGGTTCCTCTTTTTATAAAACACCATGGCAACCTCATATAAGCGTACCGTGAGTCTTAAAATCACGACAAAGGCTTGAGGTGGTTCGGCAATTGAGGTGTATCATGGGTTGAAGGATGTAGTTGGGGCAGGGCCATGGGTCCTTCAAGGTCTCGTTAATGTTTCCAAATCTGTATGGAATGTCACCGTAGTTAATGAAAGTGTGAAGGAAAAGTTGCTCGACGAGGTCCTTGTCGTGAAGGGTGGGGTGTGTAATGTGGAGGAAATAGATTCTGATCGTCTATTAGTCAAGATGAAGGTTCCATTAGAGATCCAAGATGAACGGGTTATCACTGAATTGATCAAGTATGGCAAAGTGGACAAAGTAGAATACGAGACCTATCCATTTGATCGAACCTTAGAAAATGGCATCAGAAGAATTTGGTTTGAAAAGGTAGAACAACCTCTGCCAAGCAAGGTCACCATAGATGGTCGATTTTTCTTGCCATTATGGTACAGGGGCAAATCAAAGAGTGTAGAATCTGCTTAAGCACAGAACATCTTGCAACAGATTGCCCTAACAAAAACACATGTCTAGTTTGTGGATCATCTGATCATTTTAAGTGGCGATGCCCGCAGAACAAATATGTCAAAAAGGGTGCTGATAAAAGTGCAGAGCAAGTTGTCTCTAAAGAGAATGTCATAGAACCGGTAGCTGCTGAGATTGTAGCTGAAATCCAAACTAATGGGAAGCACATTGCTAAGGAAAATGTCATCGAACCAGTAGTTGCTGAGATTGTAGCTGAAGTCCATGTTAATGAGAAGCATGGGGAAAACCTAAGAATCCAATCGCTGTAGTTGCAGGCGATGAAATAGAGGTTCTAGATGAGGGGCTAAGTCTTACTCCAGTAACAAGTCAATCCAAGTTTGATGTCAGAGAGGCTAATTCCACACAAGTTGAAGATGATGATCAATACCCTCTGGAAGAGAGTTTTAATTTAGGACAAGTAAAATTCAGGTCGCAGGATACTGAAACTAACTTTGATTTTCCACTGAGTACACTCAATCTAGATGATTTAAATAATATAGAGAAAGTAATTGGTGTCTCGGATCGATTGAGTGGAACAAAGCGACAGAAAGAGGGAGAGAGTTCTGAATCAGAAATAGAGGAAAGTGATGTAGAAGACGATAATATGTCAGTCGCTGAATCTGATATATCCATTCAAACACAGAGTTCTAAATCACCTGATGAAATGGTCATGTACAGGTCAGAGGCAGGAGAGGTGTTAGTTCCATATGTGACGGCAAATGCTGTTAAATGATTCAGATATATTAAAATATAAGCAATTGGAAAATGTTGAACTAAGTAGTACAGCGTTTGAGAGTAAAATAGGTAAATGGTCTAAGAAAGGGTCGATTAGTATTTCCTTTCAAACTTTATGTTTAATTTGTAAATTCCTGTCTTGGTTGGAGCGAATTTTGTGTCTCCATTTTCTAAAGGCATTCCTCTTAGCTGGTGGTTTCCGCCATTTAATATGTCTCCTCTTACTGTTGCTAATGCAATACATTTCTCCCTGCGCCAGTATGCTATTTCTATAGTTCGTTGGCTAGCGAATTATATTTGGCAAGATTGCTTGAGTGAGTACATTTAATTCCGTCGTCATGTGTAAGCGCAAGCATAGTTCTTTAATTATATAAATCTTTATAGTCAGTTGGCTGCCCCCTGTCAACTCGAACAGACTAACAAATATATGACTGTACTATCTATTCATATATCTGTTAGTATACTTTAATCGGTTACGTGTTAGTGAACCACTTAATAAGTAGTTCACACCAACATATATACGACTGTACTATCTATTCGTATATTTGTTGGTAGGTGTCAGGGATTTCAAAAGGGGACACTATTTATTTAGTGTTTAGCTCTTTCCGTGACATCTTGGTATTATATATTTGTGTTATCCCTCTTTATATATTGTAATAGTATGCGTTTCTTCTTTTATTAAAACACCATGGTAACCTCCTATAAGCGTACCCTGAGTCTTAAAATCACGGCAAAGGCTTGGGGTGTTTCGGCAATTGAGGTGTATCATTGGTTGAAGGACGTAGTTGGGGCAGGGAAACAGGTCCTTCAAGGTCTCATTAACGTTTCCAAATCTGTATGGAATGTCACCGTGGTCAATGAAAGTGTGAAGGAAAGGTTGCTCGACGATGTCCTTGTCGTGAAGGGCGAGGTGTGCTATGTGGAAGAAATAGATTCTGATCGTCTATTAGTTAAGATGAAGGTTCCATTAGAGATCCCAGATGACCAGGTTATCTATGAATTGATCAAGTATGGCAAAGTAGAAAAGGTAGAACACGAGACCTATCCATTTGATCGAACCTTAGAAAATGGCATCAGAAGAATTTGGTTCGAAAAAGTAGAACACCCTCTCCCAAGTAAGGTCACAGTAGATGGACGATTTATCTTGCCATTATGGTACAGGGGGCAAATCAAAGAGTGTAGAATCTGCTTAAGCACAGAACATTTTTCAACAGATTGTCCTAACAAAAACAAATGTCTAGTTTGTAGGCGCAGAGCAAATTGTTTCTAAAGAACCGGAAGTTGCTGAGATTGTGGCTGAAATCCATGTTAATGAGAAGCATGTTTCTAAAGAAAATATCATAGAACCGGTAGCAGCTGAGATCGCCCCTGAAGTCCATGTTAACGAGACGCATGGTGAACAAACAAAGAATCTAATCGCTGTAGTTGCAGGTGACGAAATAGAGGTTCTAGATAAGGGGCTAAGTCTAACTCCAGTAACAAGTCAATCCAAGTCTGACGTAAGAGAGGTGAATTCCACACAAGTTGAAGATGAGGATCAATACCCTCTGGAAGAAAACTTTAATTTAGGGCAAGTAAAATTCAGGTAGCAAGATACTGAAACTAACTTTGATTTTCCACTGAGTAAACTCAATCTAGACGATTTAAATAATATAGAGAAAGTAAAGTGTGTCTCGGATCGATTGAGTGGAACAAAGCGACAGAAAGATGGAGACAGTTCTGAATCAGAAATAGAGGAAAGTGATATAGAAGTCGATAATATGTCAGTGGCTGAATCCGATATATCCATTCAAACACAGAGTTATAAATCACCCGATGAAATGGTCATGTATAGGTCAGAGGCGGGAGAGGTGTTAGTTCCATATATGATGGCAAAAGGGGTTAAATATAGGCATCTGCGTCATGATTCAGATATATTAAAATATAAGCATTTAGAAAATGTTGAACTAAGTAGTACAGCGTTTGAGAGTCAAATAGGTAAATGGTCTAAGAGAGGGTCGAAAAAAACAAAATCTAGGTAGCTTAATAATGGCGGTTGTACACATCATTTTATTACTTTTTATGCTAATTTGTACACTCAATTATAGAGTAAGAATTATACAATAATTTAGAAAAGATTTCTGGATGCAGAAAATTCTATTCGTTTTCTCAAGATAATAGTGCTGGCGTAACTATTCTTATACTCCCTCGTTGTTCAGCCTATGTAAATATAATCCCTTCAGTATCAGATGCAAATGGCCGCAGGGTGAGAGTCACAATAGATATACAACAAACACGTTTCACGTTGATGTGTATATATGCACCTGCATCTTATCAACTACGTCGTAATTTTTTAATGAGATGTCTAGAACACCACTAGATAACATCACGGAGAACTTAATAATGGGTGGTGCCTTCAATTGTGTCGTAGATAAAGAAAATGACAGGAATGTAACTTCAACTTATACTGATACATCACATAGACTGTTAAAACAAATATGTGATAATGAAAATTTAGTTGACACCTATAGAATATCAAAACCTCATGGTAAAGATCTTACATGTTTTTCGGCAGATGGTAAAGTTGGTTCAAGGATCGACAGAATTTTTGTGAATAGTTTGTTGACAGGGTAATGGAGAGATTTTAATAGTAAACCAGTCGCATTCTCAGATCACAACAAGGTTTGTGCAACCTTTGTCAATGCTGACTGTGTAAGAAAAGGGGGTGGGTTTTGGAAATTAAACAAAATACTGTTGGGAGAAGAATTTTATAGGAATAATATAGAGAGCTGTTGGCAGCATTGGATTAATAGGGAAGCATCATATAAGAGCACATTGCAATGGTGGGAGGATGTAAAACTGGATTTAACTGTTTCCCGACAGTATCCTATTAGAAAAGCATGGGAAATACGCAAATGCAAGAAAACACTTCATCGATCACTGATGAAAATGAATGGTAAAGTAAATAGTGGTGAAGATAATTATTATGAATTACTGGTTAAAATTAAAAGTAAAATAAGAGATATTGAACAATATAAGTTTGAGGGTGCAAAAATTAGAGTATGAGCCCAAATGCATGCAGAAGGGGAGGAAAGGCCAACCCAATATTTTTGTACATTAGAAAAAGCACGGGCAATAGATAAAGTGATGTGCCCATTAAACATGTCAGATGGTTCAACCGTCTTTACCAACAATCAAATGAGTACTATTGTAAGCAATTATTATGAGACATTGTACAAGTCAGAGGGAATTGATGAAGATGCAAAATTGGATTTGCTAGCAATTATAGACAAAAAAGCGTCAGACACAGGCAGTGAATTATGTGATCAACCCTTAACACTATAAGATTTAACTAAATCCCGTAAAGGTATGAAACTAGAAAAATGACCTGGGTGTGATGGCCTTCCAGTTGAATTTTACCAAACGTTTTGGCACATTGCAGGTCCAATAATGGAATAGCTATCCACTAACATTTTTGAGAGAGGCCATTTACCATCAACTATGGCTAAGGCATACGTAAGGCTAATATATAAATGAGATAACAGACGTCTAATTCAGAATTACAGACCAATTTCTCTACTATGTGTAGACTACAAAATAATATCCAGAGTGCTAGCATTGAAACTTGGTAGTGTTTTATGAGAAATTATTGGAGCAGTGCAGACATGTGCTGTATCTAGGAGGACAATTTTAACCAATGCCATGTTAATAAGAGACCATATACAATTGGTTGAGAAGGATAGCATCCATTCAGCTGCGATTGTCTTGGACAACGAAAAGTCATTTGACTGTGTGGAATGGGATTTTCTTTTTAATTCTTTGCAATCGTTTGTGTTAGGCACAAACTTTATTAAATGGGTTCAGATTTTATATACGGATATCAAGAGTAGCTATTTAGTGAACAATCAATTATCCAGAGAAATCGTCTTAGAATATGGTGTTAGACAGGGGTGTTCCCTATCGCCATTATTATTTGTTATTGTGATGGAATCCCTTGGCATAGCATTGAAGCAAAATAATAACTTCCAAGGCATGTGTATTCGTGGCATAGAAAGACCACTTAAGCTGTCACAATATGCTGATGACACAACTGTGTTGCTAGGTCAAACAATGGTTTTACAATTTTAAACCAAGTACTAGAAAAGTTCCAAAATGCGTCTGGTTTGAAAATCAATAAAGGAAAATCCAAAGGATTATTTTTGGGGCCATGGAAAGAGCGGAATGACAAGTCACTTGAAATCAATTGGTCTAATGATACCATTAAGATTTTAGGCATCGAATGCAACACAAAATTGGGATGAACGACTATCCAAGCTTAAGAGAATATTAGCAAATTCGAAGTGTCGTCGTCTTTCAATTTTTGGTAGATTATTTGTTGTCAACAGCTTGATAGTATCTGGGCTATGGTATACAGCATCTGTTGTACACGTGCCAAAATATGTAGAAAAGGAGGTTAACGAGTTGATATTATCATTCATAGGGGAAGAAAAGTGTCATTTAGTTTCCCATTGTGTTCTCAATAAGGCTAAGTTGGAAGGAGGATTTGATTTAATTTAATTGATATTAAAGTGAAATGTGTTTCTTTAAGGCTAAAATTTTTGAATGATCTTGTTACATCAGATGCGATGTGGGCATGTGTTTCACGAGCTCTCGTGGAGAGAATCGTAGAACCATTTCTGATGGAGTGTGTTTTTACCTCAAAGAAGCCACCTCCGAATAGCCAAATGATACCAGATGTGTTTAAAGATCAAGATAAGGAGGTAGAAATATTTGACATGCTTCCACCTACGTGCTGAAATGAAGTACTAGAACAGCAATTGTGGGGCAATAGTAATATATATTATACCAATGCAGTACTTTATCTACTGTCCTTTGCAAAAATGGCATTCAACGTGTGTCTGCTATGATACACCCCCAAACACCTAGATGGATTTCAATGCAAGAAGTAGCTAGAAAAACACATATGAGGCAAATAGATATCCAGCGGTTACTAAATAAAATAAAACATGCTGTACCAATTGAATGGTTTCGTCTGTCAAATGTAAATCATAATAGTTTGACTCCGCAACCTGCACTAGTTCTTGATGATGAGGTGCTAAAATACAAAATGAGATCCAAGGAATGGTACCACATTATGAGACGAAAACAAGTAACACCTCCCATAGCAACTAAGAGATGGGATGACTCAAGCTATAAACCATCCAATTGGAAAAATGTATGGAAAACCTTACATTTTCCATACATACCAAATATGGCTCATGATTTATTGTGGCGATTACCACATCGACGGATATGGGTGGGACACTTGACATACAAATGCAATATAATGACTTCTGATAGGTGTTACTTATGTCAAACAGATGAGGAAACAATCGAGCATTTATTTGCAGAATGTCCAATATCGTCACAATTTTGAGAGTATATCAGCCAAATCGTGGCACAATTTGGAGCTAAGCCCATTGTTCTAGAAACACGTGTAGTATTATTTAGAGAATTTGGATCAAGCGGTGAAAATATTGAAAAGTCTGATAAGACTATTTTAATAACAATGCTAACCATAGGTGTTTGGGCCATTTGGAAAGATCTGTGTGCGCAGGCGAAAAATCCATCTATGGACAATCACACTAAAGCAATAAAGGCAATATTTCGTCCATTGCTGCTGAATCATATTGCTTGTGAATATTTTAGATTAAAACAGCATGGTAAATAAAAAGTATTCAAAGACATATGGTGCAAAACAAACATAGTTTCAATAAAGTTGGGAACTGTAAAAATAAATGCGCCTGCACTAGCGTAAACCATTCAATTGCTACAACTGTTTTATCTGTCTCTTTTAATTAATCTGTGTCTTGTAATTCATTTTAGTCTGCATTTTGATATTGTTATGTTTAATACGTCATGTTAACAAATAAACGGACTGGGGTAATTTAATAATCAATCAATAAAATAAGTTGCCATTGAATTCTAAATTATTCCCGGGTAATTTTATAAACTTGCACAGGGTTTTATAGGGTTATCGGTTCCAGGGTAATTTACAAATACTTACAATAAAGTAAATCGAGAAAACAAGAGCACCATCTATGGTTCTATAATATTCCTGCCAACTATATGTGTTGTACTACCCAAATGCTACTACGCCTGCTGATCTTTAAAGAATCAACCCACTGGCGTCAATGATTTACTTCTTTGTCATTGATTGACGAGTCACTTTTCAATTGTTGGACAGTTGCACTCGCCACATAGGCCTAGTACCATACCTGGATTGAATAGTAATGCCTTTGTTAAGTTTTGTTTTGCTATCAGATCTTTATCAGCTTATTGTTTTGTATCTATACCATTTAAGCGGTATGTATTTTTAGATTGTATTAGTATTCGTCAGTTAGATATGTTATTTATTTGTTGTTTTGGTGTAATACTAGTCAGGCTTACTAGTTCACCAGGGTTTTTTCTGGGGGTTCGCAAGCCTTTTTAAAGGAGTTCCTCCATGAAGTTTGTCCGACTGCGTCAACAAAAGGGAAAAAAGTAGTAGTAGTAGTAGTAGTAGTAGTAGTAGTAGTAGTAGTAGTAGTAGTAGTAGTAGTAGTAGTAGTAGCAGTAGCAGTAGTAGTAAATGTGTTATTTGTTTCTCCACGTTTTTCTGTCCACGTTTGTGCGGCGGTTTCATCCACATTGGAAATAGGTAGTAATCACACCAATAAAGCGACAGATTTTTTAGACCAGCTTTGCATTGTGGGTAGAGAAAAGCTTGTGGAATTTGAAAGAGTTATGTCTTTCATAGTAATATTAGGTAGTAATTTTGTAGGGTGTGTTGAAAAAGGCTACATATAAATATAATATATAGTGGAACTTATCTGCTATCTCATCTTTTACACATATGAGACATTTTCTCTCTTCTCTCAGAATCCAGTTTTAAATCCTTCACCAAATGATGAAATGCATCATGTTGCAAACGCTTTTTTATGATCTGGTGTAGCCAGAATTGATGCTGTTTTTTCTTCGTCATTTTCTCTTTATATAACAATACAATTAATAATTGCCTCTGTTTAGATTTTATATCAAAATACTCTTTCACACACACCAAAAAATGTTTAGAAAGCAGAGAGCTGCCATCGTCTTCAGTGGAGTGTGTATTTAAAATGGCAATCACAAGAGACATGCAGTACGCAGTCACAAAAACACATGTTTTTTGGAACAGAGCTGACATGCGGCTGCCGGCTCGCGATACCACCGCGTGGCAGAACCACATGTAATGGACACCGATAACATATAATTATTGACGTTTCGATGGTATAGTCTATAATTACTTCTCTACGTTTCGGCTTGAGGCCTAAGTGAATGTGTCCTGTGCACACCGGTGTTGGTCACCGTTGGTTACAGTGCATACCCGGGGAATTTGGTAACGAGTTTAGTCATTCTACGGTCAGTCGCCGGAGTGTCAACACATTTTATTAGTAATATTGTATTGTATATGATATGTTTTGAGAATTTTAAGGGCAAAGATTAGTTTTGGTGATGTATCATGCAGTTTGAAATAATTTCTGTGCAGAAAATATTTTGCTTGTATTTTTCAGGATGGAGTCCTGGCATTAGGATGGAGTCCGTCATCCTACCTGAGGTGTGCTATGTCAATGAGAGCTACAGACACAGGTTTCAGGAAACAGCCATCTGGTTTTTCCTGGGCGTCTAGTACACCTATGAAGGTTAATGTAGTTACATTTGTAACTGTATTTTCAATTGAAAATATTAAACTATGGCGGCTGACTAAGTAAAGCAAAACTGTTGTTTTGTCATTTGTGCATCGGCATATAGGTTAGGAGAGACTTCGTTTTCTCTGTTTCTTTCGAATGTGTTGAGGTTGTATCCTGCTCAAATAATTATTACCATCTCTTCGTTCTGAAGACTGACAGAGCCTGGGCAACTTTGTAGGCATGATGACCCTTTGATGTCGCCAGGGAAATGAACTAACTTGTGACGTAAAAGCTAGGATTCCATTTGTGCGGAGGCGGACACAGATGCGGATGCGCCAAAATCGATTTCATTAAATTTAATTAGTAATTCCATCTGTGTGGTCGCAGGCACGGAATGGCACGTGGATGCGGAGACAGTTGTCTTGATCTCTCAGTGGAAATGCACAGCGCACGTAGGGGAACTATGTCATCTGCTAGCTTTGTGTGACAACATTGATATTGTGGTCTTATTTTGTTCATCACCATATACAGAATGCAAAAATATGGGGTATGATTTTTTCTGAACAATTTTAAGGTAGATATGGATGAAATACCGTAAACCACTTACAACCAGCGTTTTGTTCCACACTATCTAAGGTAGCTAAATAAGTTATGTAGAGAAGCTGGCAAACCTTGGCATAGAAATATCGTCTTACGAACTAGAAAAAGGGTGGAGCTACACAGACAAGATTCATTGTTCTCATTTCCATTGCTACCATAAATATCAAAAATAATTTATCCATTTTGTGAAACATACCTATTGCCTTTGGTTCCAAAATCGACTCTGTTCATTATTTTGCTCATCATCATTCATAGAATGCAAGGAAAAAATGTTTGCCATATATTCTGAGCTATTTTGATATTCATATTAGAGAAATACCGTAAATCACTTACAAGTCCACTAAATATCTGGCACACAATTTCTACTATAACTAAATAATTTGCATACCATACAAAATTTGTTAAACTTTGCACAGATGCCAAGTATAATATATGTCTGCCAAATTTAATAATGTCATCTCATTCATTTCAAGGTTATGTTGAGATATTTTCTGCTGTCCCTTCTTATTAGTGATTACACCATATTTAATGTCACTACCTGCATGCAAATATCCTTTTTGTACAAATTGTACATCTGTACAAATTAGTCACTTTCATAATCGTCTTATTTTTCAATGTTGAAACATCATAGTCACTGGTCTTCTCACAGTATTTGCTTAATGCAGTGCATGGTAGATTGTTTTTAACACAGGAACACTTGCTTTTGCCTGAACATTGCCATCGACAACCACATTTGATGAGTACAATATTTGCTTGCGGTCCTGGTAGTTCAAAAACATTTCACTGGAATAACGTTCTCATCTTCGGTAATCTCCCATCCATTCCCAGACAGTGGTGAAATAGTTATGTGATCGTGGTAGCCTGTAACCTTTGCTGATGTTGGCAATTACGTTTGCGCTTTGTACATGAGGTTTCAATGAACCAAGAGTAGGCGGTAGCTTTTCAGCCTCCACATTTTTTGCTCGGAATAGCTGGCATAGTGAACTGGGACACGTTGATTATGGAACTCGCACTTGAGTAGATCATGCATATAAATCTCTCTATGGTTTCAATGTTGGCACGTGGGTCAAACGAATCTTCAGCAATTTGTTGAAAAGCGCTGATAATCTCATTATCATGTTCAATGCTGCGGTATGTAGTAATCCATTTCTTCTTTGATACCCCAAATAACTTTCCTCCCAAATCAGCTCCAGAGAAAGCATGCAGACCAAGCAGCCCTCTACATTTCCCCTTACCAGTAACAAAGGTGATATGTCCAACGATTAGAGCAGGTTCCTTGTTAGAAAACTCACATAGCAATGCCTTGCCCAGATACTCAGTCGTGATTTCGTTTCCACATGTGAAAGTAGAGTCTTAAGTGTGACAAGTTTAATATGTGTTGAGTTTCCTATCTGAAATTTTACTGAATAAATGTCAGCACTTCTTTTGCTTCTTGTCTGGGTTTTCAGCGAATCCTCAGTATACCTGTCAAAATTACTCTGCCTTCAGAATAACCAGTCAGAAGTTGCTTTATAGTAAGAACAAAAGCAGCTGCGAAGTCTGCACATGTTGCCATTTTAGGGCCCTTCTTGATGGCCTGGACTACAGACATAGCATCATTTATACATACTATCTACCTATTTGAGCTTGTTTTACATATTTGATTGGCATCTTGGTTGTCCTGATTATGGTCTTCAATCACCTTGATGAAGAAACCGTTGTTAGTTCATCGGAGCAAGAGCCCATCAGAAGAGAACAATGACCGTGGTTCTTGTACAGACATTGTTGATGAAATGTTTATACAGTTGATATCTGTTACAAACGGATTTCCTCCACAGTGTTCTCTGATATATTCTTTCTTTTTCGCAGTATTATTAATTACCAGAACTGCCATTGATCCATTAAGTTGGTAATGTTATTTCGAGTCTGGGGATTGGTCGTCTGTAATGGAATTGTAACTTTGCTGAAATTCATTAACCAGTCGTGTAAGCTCTGGTGCAATTAGAAAGTTTCTATCGAGGGTTTCCTCATTCTGGGTGATACCGGTAATTCCACCCGACCCATCCCCCCACCCACCTCCCCCCGCCCCAAACACCCCCACCCTCGTTCTGTCTTTAGTTCGCTGATCTTTTGTTCGAGGGTTTGATTAACAAAATGATTCGTAAATGGTATTCCTGATTTAATTACAGCAAAGTCGCCATTCTCTAGTGCATCCCATGTGTTCCGGGTCAGTTTTCATAAGCTCAGTTGTTTGAGCAAGATGGAGTGGAACCAATATGTCATATATGTATAGGTCATGTGCAAAGTAATACGTTACTCGCTCCTCAAGAGCTAGTAGGTACATCTTTCAGTCCCCTGTTTGAGAAGCTCTAATCAAGTAGAAAAGACAGCAAACCTGTTTCATATATCTCTGCAGATATTTATCCATTTCTCCACGATCCTTATTGTGTTCTGTGCAAAAGGATTCTGTGAATGAGGAAGAGATTTCATCAAAAATATGAGCGGCTTCGGCATCTCTTTGATGTAGCTTCTGGCAAAGCTTTTCGCACCTGGTGCAACGTTTAGCTATGCGCTCGTCCTCGGAGAGAGCCTCAAAAATCAGTTCATGGCAGGACAGAACATTAGTATATGATATTCCAGACCTCGTTTGAACCACTTCCCTGTATTAAGTTGGTCTATGGCTGCTGGTGAATAAATACCTAACTCAATACTAATAGAGTCAGTGCCAGCCACTGCCTTCTAAATACTTGACAATGGCATGGGGTGAGGCGAAGCATGCATGAAGTTCCGCAACTCAGAGGAACCAATTGCTGTGTTTACTCGACAATTGAAGCTTTACTGCTCTTTCATATAAATCAAGGTCTAGTGTTATCACAGTCTGAAGGTTGGGGCCCACAACCACAGCTGATGTCCCTTGAGCTAAAGACAGTGAAGTGTATAGTCTACTATAGTCTGTTGGTGGGTTTCTAAGTAATGGCGCCACAATACCACTGCAAGTCCGTTGAGCAGATTCCTGATGGCACAATTTCAATATAGCCCAATTTGTGGCGGCCCATGTTGGCATGGCATATGGCACTGACTGCTCACCTTTATCCGTCCCACACGGATCACTATGTGTAATTGTTTTTGCCATTGAATCATCAGAAGTCACATTTAGTTCACAAGTGATTTACGGTATTTCAGCCATATATACCTTAAAGTGGGTAAGAAAAAATGGCACCCAATCAATTTTGGCACAGAAAGTTAGCAGGAGCCAAAAATCCTACATAGTGCCCCCTACTATATGGGAAATCCAAGAAATAACGGCGATAAAATTTGGGTTTCCTGTTACTTTCAGTAGGTCCACCAGTGTCAATTCTGTAGATGCTTTGAAAATAAATTATTTTCAAATAAAGTCCTTTCTTGGCATTTTTACACTGTTTGGCACAGTATCAGCAAGGCTACATGGAAAAAGAAGATACAGTACAGCTCATATACAGTACTAGTTAACAGACGATACGGTAATATGTTAACACATTTCCAAAATAAGAAGAAAAATGTGTATGGTAGTACAAGATTGAACACGATGTAGGAAATTATGTTGAATATTTTGGACTTAATTTGAATCCTTCATGTCAAATTAACTCCAAAATATTCAACATTACGTTTGATTTCGTAAATTATTTTTTTGCTGTACTGTATGAGCGGTGAACAAAATTCATATCACATTGAACAAAAATGTTGAGTGCTTGCAATAGCAGCCATATTTCTCATAATGTTTAGAGATAATGTTTATAATATCGGCTGATGCTGCTGCTGTTGCTTCTGCTGCTTCCGTTGCTGCTGCTGATGTTGCTGCTGCTGCTGCTTCTGCTGCTGCTGTTGTTGTTGTTGTTGGTGTTGTTGTTGTTGTTATTGTTATTGTTATTGTTGTTGTTGATGATTATGTTGTTGTTGTTGTTGCTGCTGCTGCTGCTTCTGCTGCTGCTGCTGCTGCTGCTGCTGCTGCTGTTGTTGTTGTTATTGTTATTGTTATTGTTGTTGTTGATGATTATGTTGTTGTTGTTGTTGTTATTGTTATTGTTATTGTCGTTGTTGTTATTGTTGCTGATGCTGCTGCTGTTGTTGTTGTTATTGTTGCTGCTGTTGCTGCCACCACTGCTGCTGCTGCTGCTGCTGCTGCTGCTGCTGCTGCTACTACTACTACTACGGCTGCTGCTGCTGCTGCTGCTGCTACTACTACTACTACTACTACTACTACTACTACTACTACTACTACTCCTCCGCCTCCTCCTCCTCTCCTCCTCCTACTACTACTACTACTACTACTAGTACTACTAGTACTACTACTACTACTACTACTACTACTACTACTACTACTACTACTACTACTACTACTACTACCACTACTACTACTACTACTACTACTACTACTACTACTACTACTACTACTACTACTACTAGAAACACACGGTCGCATTACGTTCTTACGTGGCGAGGGTCACGATGATGATAGTAATAACAATGCTAATAATGAAATCTGATAATACTGATAATGATAATAAAAGTAACCACTGTCGTCATAGTATATATGTAACATTCATGTCTCACCTGCCATCCTCAACCCCACCCCTTACACTTGGCCTGATTGAGTAGAGACAACTGAAAACTGAAGAAAATAGAGATGGAAAGAAGAAAATTACGTCAGTATCGAAAAAGCCGCTTGGCGGCAATTGGTTAAAAACCGCGTTCTTGAAAATAGATCCAGCCGCGCGGTTAACTGCTAAACCGTGTTCATGGAAAAGCCCCATTAGCTTCACCTGAACATGGTGAACACACGGCTTGCCAATACAATTACGCATAGGTAAAGCCCGCTTCAACGATTCCGCCGTGTATAAATCACTCATAAAAGCATTGTTAATAATTCATATATAAGACCAAAAGCCGACTGAATGTATTCCCTCAATGAAACATCATTTCTACCACTGTCAATGCTATGGTGAATACATTTCTAGTGCATATTCTGATTGTAATATTTGACACAATGGAGGATCCATGTTTAGTTATGCCCCGCTCATCTTTAGTTAAGCTCCACCTAGACTTCGTTCGTGTTGGGATCTATCTATCCCAGTACTCCGTTATTATCAACTACCATAAAATTATATGGACATCATGTTGAATAAAATGAAACTAATTTGACTGGGTGGTGTGGATGTCTATTGCGGCAACAGCGCCAGTCATTAGGTATCCGTCATAAAAAACTACCAGACTGTGGCACAAACTGATGAGCGTTATTGCTAAGTTCGAGTTAACATGTATTTGGAAGACAATGTGTGCATTAACTGTTCTCTCCACTGTGCGACTTCATCCAAAGATAGCCCTAGTTACTGTGACAATATGAACAATAATCAGTTAAAAGTTGATGACCATTTGAAGCTCATTTCCCGAAACGGAATTTCCAACCCAATAAATATTGTGCTGGCTATTTCGTAATGTATATCTTGTCTCATATGCAAGCAAATATTCATTTTAATATATAATAACACTAAGTTATTATTTTTCATGTTCTATACAAGTAGTATAATAGTATATAGTAGATTTACAGAGTCGTGTTGAACGTCGCAATCAATCATGATACTTGTGGCTACATATCACCGTTTTAAATTCTGTATCTACCCGTAATGGAACGAAATAAACCTTACCATATGGTGCTTTCATTCCTCATATATTAATTAATAAGACGACACGAGTCCCTAATTCAATTACACAACTAAATGAATTATATTAATTTTGTATGGAATCAACTTATCATATGTTAAGATTTATTTCATCTCATTACATCTAGTTACATATTTTAAATGGATACTATTATAACTATTCTATTTTCAAGCATTTTGGTGTGAATGTGCACCTTTATCAACCTATTGTATCAGTTTAACCCTTTAATGGTCTATTTGGTTAAAACACGACATCTGCAGTGATCTTGAGAAATGTCCATTCTGAGGAGAAGAGAAGAGTACTTTTGAAAGTTTACCAGTGGAATGACTGGATCGGCAAGCGAACCAGTCATTCCAGTAGTAGATTTTCCAAAATACTCTTCTTAGTCCACGAATGGAAACTGTCCAGAAGCAAATATTCGAATTTTCTTGATGAGTAAACACCTTTGATGAATGTGCGTTTCTAGGATACCAAAATGTTTTTTTTTGCAGATTGGCTTGCAAAAATCTTGATTTTCTTGAAGTCTTGACAACTAAATGGTTAATTGATACAATTGGTATTTTGAGCCCATTAACCCTTTCATGACGAAACCGGCCCAAACAGGCCTCTGCAGTGGTCTTAAGGAATGTCCATTTGCAAGCCAAGAGGAGAGTATTTTTGAAATCTTACCACTGAAATGACTGGCTCGGTAACATTGTTAAATTTTCGAAAATACTCTTCTCTTGGCCTGCAAGTGGACATTCCTCAAGACCACTGCAGAGGCCGGTTTGCAGAAGGAATACTGAATGATGCGATTATTCTGGAATATTTGCCTGTCAGGCGCTTACAGATGTAAAGCATATGAGTTGATAAAACCCCAGTATAATTTTACGTCTTCCACTTTTTATTGACAATTTTTATTGACAATAGGCACAAAATAGAACATATTTAACGCAGTTGATTTATTTAGCACCGGTAATCCGGCAAATGGTAGTAAAGATCGGCGTTATGGCGAGCAGAAGTTGTGGCTGTCAATGGCTGCAAAAGTAACCCCTTCCACAGGACGACAAACTAGCTTGTGATATTATGTGTCCCACCTGGTATTGCTACGCGTGGCCGCGCGTGTATGCGTGCGCGCGTACGTAGGTGCGTGCATGCGTGCATGGACTCATCAACTACTTTATACTACTTTGACTTGGTTGCCAAATTTCGAAAAATAATTGTTGCAAATGCTCCTTTTAAAATAACATGGTCACGAGAAAATAAACTTTATAATAGCTTGCTGTTTGTAATCACAATCCATTGTGTAACTTGAGGTAAAATGGCTGGTTTTGTTTCATAATTTATATCTGACAATTCATTTTCATTCTCATCAGTGATTTAGAAAAATGTTGTTGGCATTTTCTGGGTCGCAAATTTTGGGGCTTTAGCGGCCATCTTGAATTTTTTGCCTGGATTAAAGGAAAACTATATGGTTTTGCAACAGTGCAGAACATATTGGCGGGCAAACATATGGCGTGTGCAGTGAACACTGGCAGCTCTAAATGACCTTTTCTTGCCGGAATTTGAGAAAACAAAAGACCGAGTTCTTAATGATTTCAGGCACATAGTGAAAGCTCTAGATGATCCATGTATGGAACAAGATGATGACGTTGTGGAGAATATTTCCAAAAGCATCAGGGCGGCAATGCTCTCAATGAGGGGAATCTTCAAAACTTGGTCCCCACACGCGAGGGACAATATTTGCACACGCTCATTGTACTGACAGTACCACAGTTCATGAAGGCATCGCGACAAGGAAACTGGACTCCTTCTTGCTTTTTAATTACTCTTTAATGCAAATGGTCATGACAATCTTGCTCAGTGAACTATGACCATTCTCCACGAGAAGACTATTTTTGAAAATGTATAACTAGAATGACTGGCTCGAGCATCAATCGAAGAATTCCAGTGATTCGTTTTCAGTAATGTTATAATCTTATGCCTTTGTTGTTGCGACTAGGTAATTTGTATCCATGCTGATTAGTCGAGTAATCAAGATTATTCTTAAATAATGAATCGTGATCAATCAAAGATCTGTAACTCCTTCAGATGCAGTAAAGCGTATTATTATTGGTCTTGTTGATAATCTTTATTTAAGCCTGCTAGTGATCGGGTACATAGTTTCATAATGGAATGTTTGCTCTTGTTAGAAATGTCCTAAACAGATTCTCTGTTGGCAAAACCTATTTGAATGAGGTGCGTTGTGTGCGCTGTGGTGTGGGTGCCATGTTCTGAATAGACGGTAATCTAATTGTTAGTTTTCTAGCTAGTATTCGGAGAAAATGCATGCTGCTAGCAGAAAATAGTCTATGTTTGTAAAATGCCTTCGGATCAAATGTCTGAAATATATTTTTGCCTAATGAACGTTTATTTGTCAAAAAGCAAAGATTATTTGCTAACTCTTATTTAAAATATAACGTGCACTTGGACTGCAAATGAGACATTTACCAACATTAATACAGAATATAGTTGTATTGGTTTAGACATGAGAGGGATAATGGGGCCATAAAATGTTTGCCACATCTCGTACGTGCTCAATTCAGATTCACTCCAACAAAACAAGAGGTATGGTTATTATATTAAGAGTATTCGACCGAATATAAGCAGAACAATTGTTCGTAAATTCTTAACTTGTCAAAGACAGAATGACTGTTTTGCTAGATGTTAGAGCATTCCATAAATATAAGTCCCAAGACTTCTGCACTTTCCACGTGATCATTGTTCTATGACTGTCCGGGTTAATTAATAAACGCGTGAACATGATTAATATGCATGATGCATGTAATTCTCTGTGCTGAGAAACCCTGGGAATAGACATGATATATCATTATAAATGTATTATTTTAGTTATGTGTATTTGTGAAAGATCTGTATCTTTCTTTGATCTAGCTGTTGCTCTTAGAGTCTTCTCTGTTAACCATGGCGAGGTATGGGTAATTTGTCCGATAATAGACATTCCCAGAGTAGTGACGTCATATGACGTCATAATCAGCTAAGCGGCGTGTATGATGACGTCATAATCATTAGCACCCAGTCAAATTAGTTTCAAAATATTCAACAGCTTACCTGTACGGTTTTCTGGAAATTGATAGTCGGGAAGTTCAGAGTGCGATCGATCCCAACACGAGCGAGGTGTGGGTGGAGCTTAGCAAGAGATGGGCGGAGTATAGCTAAAAATGGAAAAATCCATTACATGCAACGTGTATAATAGAACTCTTAATAGCTCGTTTATTCAGTAGTATACAACTTAATGGGCCTTTCCATTTTAGCTATGCCCCGCCCATCACTAGCTAACCTCCACCCACACCTCGCCGTGTTGGGATTGATCAATCCCCAAATGCCCTAGCTATAAATTTCCTGAAAACTATACAGGGAAGCTGTTGAATATTGTGTAAATAATTTGACTGGGTGCTGTTGCTGCCTATGGCAGCAACAGTGCCCAGTCAGATTAGTTTCAAAATATTCAACAGAATATTTATTAAATAGTTAAAGCAAACAATTTGTACAACAGCGCATAGACCGTCTTCAAATATGCGTTCGTGACGTACTTATCGACGTCATTCATTATGATGTCATTGTACACATCACACAGTTCTTTATGACGTCATGTGATGGGTGGGTACTATGGAAAGGTGAATTTTCCATTATATCCTAGGTTCATAGTACGGGACGTGGGTTATTATGACTCTGGTCTAGCTCCAATCTCAATAATCGAATTATTAGGCCAAACTTATATTGATTTAGCAGTGAGACGCTGAAAACATCCATAATGTAGGTGAAACAAACTATCGCTTGCCTGATGTTAATACGTCGAAACATAGGATCATAAAGCAATATAATAATAGATAATGTAGCGCTGATTCAATTTCCGAGACGAGGCTACCATCTTTTTTCCTGGAGTCGGTAATGTGTCGTTGATAATTTGTATTTACCGTTGTAAATTCACTACATCCAAACATTATTATTGCCAGACAGCGAGAACATGGCCTAAGGGCAGGAATGTGAAGCATGTTAACATTCTTGATAAAGTATGGCGTAGACCAATTTACGAATGTTATGCGTAATGTCATGTCGACTAGGTTGAAATGAATTTGACTAAAAGTCATTATTTCATGATCAAAGCTGTTCGTCTTTAGCTCCCTTGAAGACATCGTCCTGTGGCCGCTAGCAAATAACGTTACATCCATACCACTCAGTGATTATCCACATTATATCTTTTCTTCCCGCGTGATAATGTCCGACACATTCAGATAACTAATAATCTTAAATTCACAGATATCTAACACTGGTTAGTTTAACATTAGTAGTGATTGAACTAGATAGCCACGCTCTTTAGTTCCCCCCCCCCCCCCAGCCATGTAATTTCGAGAGGCGTGGCTAAATTGCCCATATAACGAGTGACAACGAGCGCTGGTGTGTGTCCTTTTAGAAACAATGTAATATTGATGATTAAAGACTTACCAGAGATTAGGTAATTGTGAAAGAGTAAAAGGATATACCAAATCATCCATTTTGAAAATGGTTACCAGCATCTTATACTTCTTTTTCTAACATATTTGAAAATAATCTACAAATACCTATTTTCTTTGTCTCTTCTTGCGGATCCAGTAAAACAGATGGTATATGTGTAGTGTATAGGTCTTGCAGCACACACCCTCCTACTAACAACAGTACTATAATTATAACATCCATTACTAGTAGTACTTGTTCTACCTATTGTATACACACATTACTATTAGCATAGAGAGATGATCACTCTAGCTCGCTCTTTGTCAGAATGACCAGCAAAACTGAGTCTGCTATTTATGCTATCAACCTCATCTGTCAATCAAAAATGCTATTATTGATTATGGGCTCTGGCGATAGATGCGCAATTATCTATTACAGGCAAAGCCATAGATGCGAAAAAACTAATAAATAACTGTAAATCAATATCGATTATCCACTTTAGTTATAGATATGCAATGTGATTGGCTGACGCGATAGACGCACATAAATTATAGCCACCTGCCAGCCGCTCTAGAAATAGATGCAAAATTATTGAGTATGTGCTATAGCGAGAGACGCACATGAATTATAGCCAGCTGTTGCCACTTCTACTACAACAGCTGCTGGTATTCCTGCCCACCAAGCTATACTATACTAACTACCACAACTTATCTCGCTCGACACATGTGACCAACGACCATCGAGCAACGGGAATTGGATCATCATCTGCACACTTGTTAGCTATTTTCTCTTCTACAAACCATGATTGTCCATTGTTTAAGTGATGGTAAACATTTTGCAATATCGCTAATAGCTCTTGATTCCATACGGCTTCTTCTGCGTCTTTGTCTTTCGGTTTCACACTCAAGCTCGCTTGATTCTTTGTCTTCACCCTCGATCTCCCTTGTTTCTTAATCTTTGCTTTCTATCGCCATTGTTTCTTGGCTTAAAGAGAATTTATTTTGTTCAATGGAAGCACAGTAAGACATAAGTCTTATACAAATGTTTCCAATACACATATAAATGCTAAACAATGATTACATCAAGATGGGTTATAATAAAACAGAGTTAAATAGAGGTAACGTATGTATAACTAATTAATTGATAAACTATATTAAGAACTGATTAAAATTGCTATAAACACAATTGGACCGGAGGAGACCACTACCTTAGGAAGCAATATCCACAAATCCCGCTATTGCCAATCACTCAAAATGACCTTTTATTATGTTTGGTAACATTTTACGTAATTTTAGCTGTATTATATATACACCTATAAACACCCATATAAATGTATGCATCACACACGTACATGTTTAATCTCAACAATACTATTTATGGCAGTTTTAAGGTGGTTGCTCAGGAAAAGCTTATTCATATAAGGCACATAAACATGACTGGGCTGATTCCGAGCTGACACCAGGCCGATACTGAAGTATCGACACCATATCGGCCACTCACATGGCTTCTCCCGGAAAACTTGCTTTTGACAGCTGGCGTGTAGCTTTCTCAATTATGTTGGATCAGTGGGTATCATAGCCTGAGAGCAACATGTAATTTTGACAGTTAGAGTACATTAGATTATGCTGATTATAGACTTTCCTGTGTGGTCATCTGACTTTTGGGTCCAGAATAATATAGTTGTTCCTCAAGACAGATGCAAGAGAAAGGGACTCATCCATTGACTTAAATCACTTCTTGAGTTGCTAGACTCCTTTAATTTTGCAGGGTGGCCAAGTATATTATGATTGACCCATTAGTACTCTGGCAGGTAAAATATGGCCTCCGTAGTGGTCCAGCGAAAAGTCAATTTGCAGACCAAAAGAGGACTATTCTGAAAATTGTATCACTGGAATGATTGGTCCGATAACCGAAACAGTCATTCCAGTGTTGATTTTTTTTAACAATCTGACCCGGTCCTCAAATGAACTTTTTCTGCGAGAAAATTTAGATTTTCTTTAACCATCCTGAGAATTAAAAGGTGAAAATGAGTACGTATTTAGAAAAGGTAATGCTGGTAATTGATATGGCATGCTTATGAAGTTCGATTCTTTACGAGGTTTGTCATGTCATCAATAACCAAAAACAGATATAATGTAAGTGTCACAATGAACCGGTAGCACAATAACATAATGTCAGAATTTTAAAGTTTTTAGCTGGCCGATATGCTTATAATGTATAGACTTCAGCGGTATCTGAGCATAGTTTCTTTGGACTTCCATCTGTCTGCTTATAGAGGGTATTTCTATCGAAAGAGTAAGCACTGTGTATTTTTGGTTGGGTTTTAGTTTCAACGATTTTCTCAACATTTCAAATCGTCTTTTGGTCAAATCTTTATTGGTAAAGATGCCTTCATAGTTCCTAGCCCACGACGAGCATGCAAGATCTTTATTCGTTTCCAATATGATTTGACAATTATCTGGCTCTTGGTCAGTCCAATGAAATACGACCACGTTATGTCTGCTCTAGACACCCGCCCATTGATTGCTTGTGCCGCTCGAATCACCTTATCATCTGTGGTTTCAGGCCAGTAATTCGGAGGGTCTCCCGCCTACTATATTGCTCTGTTTTGTCATGGAGTAGTTCATATTTATGATTTGAATTTAATATGGATTGCTCAATCATCTTTATGGAAGCAGACATATTTTGAAACGATATTATTGAGCTCCTCGACTCGATTCTCTTGTACTAGCACTTTGTCAGATTTCTCCTGGGCCACTCTAGTCAACTGAGTAACCTTCTCTTCAAACGCATTTATTTTCATATACATGTATTTATTATGTATAAGATCATATTCTATAGTAATGAAGACAGTGACAATTTAGACAGTAAAGATGAAGAAACAGTAAAAATCAAGGTGGCGGCAAGGGTTATCGAGCTGTGAAATTGTTCCACATGTCTTGGGATTATTTAACTTTTAAGTCTTAATGCCATTATTTTTACTATCATCATTATTGTGAGCACGGGTGTTCAGTTACACTAAGAAAGTGAGGTTTTATAATTTGAGCATAACTGCAATAACTCTTGTCTCATTGCCGAGATTGTTTTCGAAAACTTGTCATAAACCAGCTATATAATGAGTGTGTTCTGGTGGGCGTGTTTGTACAAGGACACACAGAATACGTCCCTTTTTGCCACTCTATATATGAGCAATTATGCCACACGCCCTCGAAACCACATGCCTTGGGTGAAATAGCAAGTCCATCCGACCGCATTACTACTAACACTAAAACTGCCTGGAATAACTTTTCGCAGTACATATTGTAGAATATTTTTCTATGTGTATACTCCCTTCGAAAACATCTCCCATATCTCTACCCCGGGAAATAGGCTTTTGTATTGATGCTACGTCGGTCTTTGCTAACTCTAAAATAAATCCAAGATTTGTCTTCCGCCTGCTTATGACTGATATAAAATGTTGCATATGCCAGTGAATGCTATATAGAAATAGAGTATTGCTGTGTATTTGAATAGTATCTTCATGAGAGCCATGAATGGAAACTATTGATCGAACACCACTTTACCGAGGCATCGACTGAAGCAATGCTATTCAGTCAATTTGTTAAGAAATATGTTATCTTGATCTCAAGGTGCCGTTACGAAGGAACAACTTTAATCTAAGAAATCGACAGTAATCAACATCTCATTTGTCTTTATAGCATCCCGGGAAATCTAGGAGACAACATTATCAAGGTCATCTGATTACACAGAGCTGCTGGTTGCTGACTTGTCATTGCAAATGGCATTAATGGAATAGATGGGACAGATAGATTGGATAAAGGCGTAATCAGCACGATCTCTATTCAAAGAAAGGAATAACTGCACTTGAACAAACACAACTGCTTTAACTGCTTTATCCATAATGTCCTCGATGGCGCGTGATCTTCCCGCCAGCAGAATACAGAATAGTTGAGGAATTTAATGAAAATAACTGTTCTTGCTCTCTTACCAATAAATCGTTCAGTCAAATTAATTTAAAAGATAATGGCTGTTGCATAATCGACTATTACTTGCCAGTAACTCCTGCTTTTGATATGGTGATCTGGGTACCCGTATCGGTCCTGAGTTATCCTCTAGATGCTATTTACTGAAATAACAAAAGAATGTTCAAGCAATCAAGAGTGCACATGTTTAATCTAGCAGTAAGTTCTATACGGCATTGGATCCGTTCAACGCGCTTCTTTAATTGACAGCCGGCTGATTTCCGAATGTTAACAAAATGATCGTTGAGTACAAATGAGGTGATTATCCCGTATACGGTCAAACCTTTTCGACGACGGACACTTGTTCTCCTGAGCAAAACATGGACGTTCTCTTAGAGGACCGGAAACGACACATAATATCACCTTAATCAGTCATTGCCAAAGGAGGATTCCAGTTTTATATATACCCCGCCCATCTCTAGTTAAGCTTCACCTACGCTTCACTCGTGTTGAGATCGATTAATACAAAAACTCGCCGACTATTAAATTCCAGAAAACTATACATGTACACTGTTGAATATTTAGAAACCAATTTGACTGGTTTAGTCAAATTAATTTCAAAATATTCAACAACATGTTTATTAAATAGTAAAGACATGCAATTCGTACACCACCACTTAATCCGTAATCAATTAAGCGTTCGCTACATCATTCATGACTTAATTGATTATAACGTCATCCTAAATGTCACGTAGTTGATTATGATGTCATATTATTGATGCATAAATTGGATTCCTCCTTTGGTACCAATACTTTCATAACATTACAAATGAATTGTAATAAGCAATCACGTGTCCTTACTTGCCACGTGTTGTTGGCCCGTGTAGGGTCACTATAAACGGGGCACATGTTGGTGGACCATGTAGTGTCGCTACAAACAGGTTGCCTGTTGGTGGCCCATGTAGTGTCCCTACAAACAGGTTGCCTGTTGATTGCCCATGTAGTGTCGCTACAAACAGGTTGCCTGTTGATGGCCCATGTAGTGTCGCTACAAACAGGTTGCCTGTTGGTGGCCCATGTAGTGTCGCTAAAAACAGGTCACCTATTGGTGGCCCATGTAGTGTCGCTATAAACAGGTTGTCAGTTGGTGGTGCAGTGCGGATCGCTCAGTCGGGTTCGAACCAACCCGGGTTAGCCGGGTATGAAAAGGACCTGTCTGAGATGCTCTAAGCCACGCCCGCCGTTGGCTCTATAGGCCAGCGTGCGTAGCCACCATACAGAGAGTGTAGAATGCTAGAGTCTGTACAAGCGCCTATCGCGCATGCGCGCCACTAAGAGATAGCCTATCCTCGCTGCACTGACAGTGTGTGGGATGGCATTCTTACGTATATAGTTGCCTGTATTGTGGGGATTTGTTAATACTGGGCCGTTTCTCTTCATCTTGGTGTGATTTAGTTATTTTATTTTCTGTAGCGCTGAGTACAAGTAAGCGCCGTAGGTCGGCTGGACCTTATTATGCTGTATAAACCTGTAATACGACGAGCGCCGTTTTTAAGTATTATTACTTTGTTATTACTTTTTGTTAGGTTAAATAGTCATATATTTTCTTATTCCGCGCAGACGCTTAAACTTATACTATACAGCTTCATTAACCACAACGCTTACCTTTCTAAATACGGTAAACTTTCTCACTAGAGCCGTCTCTCGTGCCTCGCCAATAGGCTCGAGATACGCCGACTAATCCTAACTAGTATTAAGCTCATATATTTTGTTAGGATGGAGTAGCTAGGGACGCCTGCTAAAATGAGGGCGTGCTGTTTATTGTAAAGCCTCTTTCCCGGCACTGCTGTCAAGTTACATAAGCAGGCCGGCGTTTCCATAACTTGGAGCCAACTTTAAGGCCTTCTAAATTACTTCTAGAGCAGCTGTCGCTTCTACAACTCTCCGGTCTCTGGCCAACTAATTGTCTGATAGTCCCGTCTGCCGGTTTCAGTAGCGCCGAGATTTCTCGACTATAAGAATCAAACCAATCATGTTTCACACACTTCCCCTGTACCTTCACCAGTACCCGTAGCTAGTTTTTTAAAACCAGGCTAACATTAATTATAGCAGGTACGTCATAGCAGTGACTCTCAGGGCAACTACATAATCCTAACACAGGTAAACGTTAGCTCCGAGGGATCGAATCTCATATGGTTCGCACTCGCCACATTGGGCGCCGGCTGAAAACGTGGTTTGCAGCCTAACGCCACGGTGACTGGGAGATGCCAATCTGCTCTTCACACCTTCTTGGAAGGTCACCATAGTCTGCCACCCGCTTCTTCCGCTGCTTTCTAATGCTTTTGAGTGTTATCCCGTCCTTGTCTTGTTTTTTGTGCTGACACGTTGTTAGAAGTCGCTCATCAGCTTCCCACTCGTCGACCAGCAACATGTATGCGCCACCAGCCTGAGGGAGTAGACCAATGGGTACGTACCGAGATGGCTACTCAGGCTCATCCGCCAGGAGGGCAACCTGTTATTAAAGCTAAGTAGCCCTAAGCCGTTTGAGGCATAAACCATATGTGTTTGGACTCAATAAACAATGGTTAGCCTAGCTCCTCAAAAAGGACCGCCAAAGTAATGCGGCGTCAACTAAACCAGCGACTAGCTTAAGAGACGACGACATCGGATTCTCTGGAAACAGCACTCAGCCTCCACGTAATACAGAGTGCATCCCTATATAAATAATTACACAAATATATAATTTAACACACTTTAGCACTAATCTAGAGGGGAGAACGGTCTCGGCTGACGCTCTCCCTCTGCTTCAGAGTAGTAGGAGTTTTCCTGGGATGGGGGCCCGCGCGAGGCACTTTCCTCTCGCAAAACCAATTTATTGGCCCGCGTGCGGCATTAGTTTATATTAAACTAGTCAGCCGTGCTAGGACTCCTCCTTCACATGGGTATCTTCCATACAAATAAGGATATGTTAGGTATCTTTGGCAAGATATAGCAAAGGCGGCCAATATGTCACTTTATTATATGGCGGATAACAATTTCTCATTGTTAGTTCAGCGGTGCTTTTCAGCTAGAAGTCGGCTTTCGACTCGCCGTGCTATAATATATATTGAAATTTATTAACCAAACATGCAGAGACACACCGGCTACGGCAATAGTCATGATGATACGGTGGTGTTCACAACAGGCGGCAGTGGTCGCCCGGCCTCACTGGAATGTGAACGTGCCACCGACCTTCGACATTGGTGTTTGTGGTCACCGGTTGCACGCACGCTTCTCTCACCGTCACCGAGGCTAGCTGACCAGCATGGTCGGGCCGTTGAGTACCTTGCATACTCCTCGGATTCTGAGGGAAAATTGTGGGAGCAGCGCGAGGCAGGAGCTACAGTGGCTCATGTAGTGCCATTATAAACAGGTTGTCTGTTGGTGGCCTATGTAGCGTCGTTATAAACAGGTTGCCTGTATTTATTTTAGCGTGACAATTTTCTTGCATATTCCCAAGTAACTACTGAGTAAAGCTCTCGTGTCCCATTAAATATAGACACTTTTGCACGAGATATGAGATGTATGTGCAGACTTACCCAGCATGCAATGCTGACTCCACAATCGTTGTAACTACTGGATGCCATATTTGTTTAGTCCGCCCAAGCCAGGATTTCTCAAACAAAACCAACCTGCTTGCACTTGCAAATAGTCATTTGTCCTCCAGCTCTGGAATCGTAAGCATGCGCGTAGGGCGTATTCACGGCAGTACATTCGACAGTCAGTATTTCAATATTGTTCAGAGAAAGCGTGCCAATACATACATCGACAGTAATTTGCGTGAAAGTTGTTGCTAGTAATGACAGCACCAACATTCAGTCAAATTGTTGTCAAAATAATTAGTATGTAATGCAAATACTACCTGCTATATATTTGATACAAATTTGAATGAACATTGTTGCTACAACAAGTTTCAGTCTCTATATTCTCAAATAATCATCATAATTTTTAGTCGACTCTCGCTACGGATTTGAATAGCAATTTGACTGTAGGTTGTTGGTTTCTAAGGCACCAACAACGTTGCCGAATTATTATCCACACATGTGCAATCAACATATTACTATTTAGGTAAAGTAAGCCTAGGCCTAGATACGCTTAGCAAACGGCGTGTATGTTTCGTTGACAGATTTGTGCATTTGTTTGAAATGCATTGGTCGAACAGGAACGTACACACGGTAGCTAGGCGAAATATTTCCTTCGTGCAGGCAAAGCGTATTTTTGGCCATACGCTCACTCTACGTAGATAGTAATACTGAGCGCCGTGTGATTTTATGGGCAATAATTTGATACGGTTGTTGGTGCCTTAGTCAGCAACAACTTACAGTCGTTAAGTAGGCCTAAGCCTACTATACTATACTATGGTCGCATTAGAGAGGTGAAGAGGAAAGCGCCAAGCGCCGGTATGGGCCCTACACAATCAGTGCTACAATTTACATAGAATTATAATAATATTAACAGACAAGTTATAGTTTAAATTGATGAGTTGTATGTATTTCATATGCAAACACTGGAAGAGTCAAATCACGCACTTGCGCACTACGTCCAAAAAGGACAATCCCGCGTCCAAATTTATTTGACAAGCTGGCCGCCCTGCAAGGTCAAGAACTTAATTAAACTTCAGAAACTATTCTGGTATATACTTAGAAGCTGCTATGGCTTGAGAGCGATTAGTGCCCATGTCGCTGCCATTTTACCCTAATGTTCAAACCTTTACTTGTATACTTGTCTTGAATTCAGGATTTTGTGAAATTAAGATCAAATTGTAAATGAGTTGTAAGACTCATATGAGTATGTTGCTTATAGCCAGCGATTATCACAAACCAAGAGCAACTTGCAGCTATTGCAAATTGCCTCGGTATTTAATACTGCCTGACATATTTCCCATAGAGAGAAATCTGTATTTAATAACATTTTTGTGGCCGTAGTTAAACTAGAAGAATTCTAGATGCTAGTTAAGCGGCGCATACACGCTCAATATTATTGAATCAATATTATTGAAGTCAATATTCTGTCAAACCACTTCTGCCACACATGATTCAATAATATTGCACAATAAACATGGCGGATGTTAGTGTGACCTCATGACGTGCCAAATTAACATGCGACTGGATCGATAGGCACACCTGCTTTCATTTGGATTCAGGACATTATCTATTCAATTTGTGATTATAGATAATGATAGAGATACATGCTTTTTATTTGGATTGAGGGCATTATTTGATGTATTGCTCTGACAAATACACAGACAGCACTGTAATATTGCCCAACCGTCAATAAAAATCAAAACTTTTTGATTTCTTCAATATATTGCGCAAACCGTCAATATCACAAATAGACGATCAATATTATTGCGCAATATTCAATATTGCACAATAATATTGAGCGTATATGGGCCGCATTAGGCGCATCTCAAAGTTGAAAAGCACTGAAATGCATGTGTATCTGTCACTTCCTCATCAAAGATAATGCACGGCTTGGACTTGCCAAGCAAAGCTTTGCATATTGCACTTAGTTTCTAAACTAACAAAGGCAACTTCAATCAGAAGAATGGTACATGCGTTTTATCCAAGTTGATATACTTGAATTGCGAAAGTTGATGGACCTTCTTCAAGACCCCTGCAGAGGCCGGTCTTGGCCGGCTTCGTCGTGAAATGGTGAAGTTAATAGTAAATGGAATTTCAGATTAAACGAAATTTTCGTTACGTCTACATCAACAATGCATTCCATTTTGTTTCTTTCCCTTAAAGAAGATTTGCCTCATCTTATACTATCTATGCCGGTGATATACTATGCCACACATAGACTGTAAATGACATTTGAACTTTTATCATGCCGAGAAAGAACGATAATCAGATATTAATAGGTAAATGCTAATATCCAGTTTACGAAGGCTGCCATGATAGAGATATCATTCAGCACATCTGTGTTGAAATACATCGCCATGCGATCATTTCAATACTCTCGTTCAGGTCAGGATCATTGTGACTTTATCTCATCAGTTTCCGCCAGGTCATTAACCCTTGAACACTCGCAGACAAGAAATAGCAACTTGTATATGACGGAGAGAATATCCGATTGAATATTATGAAACTACTATGGCTTGGACGTGTTGCTACCTATGTCAGCAACATGGTCTAATCATATTAGCTTCAACGTGCTCATTATATTTCCTGTATAGTAGTCTTAAAATTGAGACACTTGAATCTCGATATTCACCTTCTTATTAGCGAAGGCGTCATTCCCCTCCTCAAAAGATGGAGAATAACCCACCTGTTCCTATGTTATGTCTCGGAATGGCGAAAATGAAAGAAAACAACTATGCGAGCGTTAAGGTGAAAAGGTAAGGTCATGGCATTTTGGAGCAAGTATGACCAGTGACACATTGGAGGATTCCAATTTATCCATCAATAACATGACGTCATAATCAACCACGTGACAATACGTCGTGAATGACGTAGGTAAGTTCGTAACGAACATTTAATTGATGACGAACTACAGCGTTGATGCACGAATTGCATGTCTTTATTATTTAATAAAATTGCTGTTGAATATTTTGAAACTAATTTGACTGCGCGCTGTTACTGCAATAGGTAGCAACAACACCCCGTCAGATTAGTTTCAAAATATGCAACATCCTACTTATATAATTTTCTGGAAATTTATAGGCAGGGGGTTCGATCGATCCAAACACGGGCGTGGGTGGAGCTTAGCCAAAGATTGGAGGGCATAGCTAAAGCTGGATTCCTCCATTCCTCACGAAGTTGAGCTGAACTCATTTAAGCGTGTGACAAAATAAGCTGAGCGGATGTCATACCACTGAATGGCCGTACTTTACTCACCACATTCGATCATCCTAAGTACAATACTGACGAGATGCCGTTCGACTCATAACCTTGATTGACATCCTGCAAATTGATCATCAGAATGATTCATTGGAATTGACCAGGCGTTGAAGTGAAGTGATTATTCAGAACATCTCTCTGAATCTTGTCAGAATTCCTTGCTAGTTTTATTTGCATAATCCGACCCCCCTCCTAGAAAGCACGACTTAGTTTATAATCATGTCTACCAAGCCACATCTACCTAGTTGAAACCCCTGATCCAATTTACTTCCCCCACGACATATTCGATTTTACGAGATCCAGGAGTATATGCTTTGATAAAGACCAGACGTAAACGGGAGTTATTACTCATTGCATGGCTTCCGGAGATAGAGTTATGTTTCATGCGGAGTGTGGTACCTGGAACTGGGTTAGGGATCCAGCGTTCTAAGAAACCATTTCCTTCAGTCCCAGTGTTTTAACAAAATTATGTATCATGCAAAATAAGGAGATTATTTATAAACTCCTTATTTTGCATGATACATAATTTTGTTGAAACATTGTTTGTTGGGACAGACCATTGAGTGGTGGGCGGATGGTGTGTGGGTTGGGTGGTGGGGATGAGGTGGATGGTAGGCGTGGGTGTGTGGGGGGCGCACACATGTATGCATACACATACATTTACACACGTGTTCAATTATCGCAGCCTAAATCACATGACTTAAATGAACTAATTTAGGACGGAAGACTATGGGTAATTAAGCTTTCCATCACAACGCCCTCAATCGTACATACACAGGAAGCTCTATGATATGGCTCATTTTGATAGGAGAACTGGCGTTTACTATTGGCAGATTAAAGAGTAAATTAGCATCACTGGATAAGCATGTAATATTCATATATCACCCGGATATATGGCATTGTTTCCAGTTGTTATCAACACTTCAGTCATTTGCAAATAACATATTACTTCTTATGGGCATTTGACATACTGAGTTAAGGGTTGCCATACGGCTAAATTATTGTATAGTAAAATCCATTAAGAAAGCGTATCTTCGTAAAGAGTCAGAATCAATGAAAATATCTACATTCTACTATTAGGTAATCATAGATACTGGTACCTATGCTAGGATTGCTGATTCGGTGCTGCTGCTACTTCCGCTTTCACCGATCTGTCTACAACTTTCTGGTCAATTTAGTCTCGGATACACAGAATAATCAATACTTCATTCAACCTTAGATCAACTTACGAATCACATAGCTGCTGCTTACCATTTTAGTAGCATTACCAGACACGCTTGTTAACAAACTCATCCGTGATCTTCGTTCTATGCTTGGTTATACGAAATATCATTATTTACGAGAACATAATTGCGGTCAGCGGCTTCGTACGAAGTGTTTACAGACTTTTATATAATGGCAGAAATGTAGAATCGTGCCTGATAGTAGGATGCATTGTGTACTCAAGAACAGATAAAATTCCTGCCAAGGTTCAAGCAAATATTCATAATAACCATTTTATTTCTACCATTGATTCTGAGGAATTTCGTCAACCAGCATGTTATCAATCAAAACAGAGCGTGGATCGGGAAACATTCTTGCTGCGATTGTCGCTACGTTAGTCACAACGCTTTAGCCAGTATGTTTGCTCTGTAAATACAGATTTTTGGAGGATAAATGGGCGACTTCAATGACTACCAAATTTTATTGCATGGATAGTGCTATGAATGGTTAAGCCGTGGGTTTCTCCTCAAATGTGTTAAAATATAGTATCTTCAATTCGAATTCAAGATCTGATTCACAGTTTAATAAATATTCTGTTCCATGCTTTGGCAGTAATGGACGTTTCAAGTTTATCCATTAATCATATGACATCATAATCAACTAATTGACGTGTAGGATGGCGTCATAATCAATTACGTCATGAATGACGTAGATAGGTTCGGCACGAACACTTAATTGATGACGGACCAATTGTATGTCTTTAGTATTTAATAAACATAAGTGTAGAATATTCTGAAACTAATAGCAACAGCACCCAGTCAAATTAGTTTTAAAATATTCAACAGCTTACCTGTATATTTTTCTGGAAATTGATAGTTCAGGAATCGATCGACCCCAACATAGGCGGAACTTAGCTAGAGATGGGAACCGAACTGGATTCCTCGATTTGACAGGGAGCTGTTGCTGTCTATGGCAGCAACAGGATATTGTCATATGTACTACTATCTTCAACAACCTACTTGCATAGTTACCGTGACATTAGGTTTCTGCGAATTCAAACTTCAAACGTTCGAATTATTTTGAATTAAAGTTATATAAGACGGCTTTTCAATAAGAGTAGATATATCAATCATTTCGTGTGTCTATTTCTCCTGATCGAAATATAGAAGAGCATAATATAACCGTATCACATATTGCATTTAGCTGTGTCTGCTAATGCTATCGAACTCGTGGGAAGCAGTTATGTGATTCGTACAGTTGATCTAGAGTTGTTAGAGTTGCATGAATTATTGATTATTCTGTATATCCGAGATTAAATTGACGAGAAAGTTGTGGACAGAAGTAGCGGCAGCACCGAATCAGCAATCCTAACATAGGTACCAGTATCGATGAATACCAAATAGTAAAATATAGATGGGTGTCATGTATTCTGAGTCCTTTATACGAAGATACGCCTTCTTAATGGATTTTACTGTGCAATAATTTAGGCATTTGGCAACCCTTAAGTAATATGTTACTTTCCAATGCCTGAAGCGTTCTGGCCATTATCAAAGCATATACTATTGGATCTCGCAAAATCGAATATGTCGTGGGAGGAAGTAAATTGGATCACGGGATAAACAAAATTCGTTCTTGGTAGGGTGAGGTGGGGTGGGGGGGGGGGGGAATTGTGAATTGTGCAAATAAAACCAACCAGAAATTCTGGCAAGATTCGGAGAGATGTTCGGAATAATCACTTCACTTCAACGCCTGGTCCATTCCAATGAATCATTCTGCTAATCAATTCATAGGCTGTCGATCAATGTCATTAGTCGAAAGGCATCTCGTGGTGAGTAGAGTATGGTCATTCAGTGATACGACAGGCGATCCGCCTATTTTGTCACATGCTGAAAGCGGCTATGCCTGATAGATCGAGAAATCTAATATACGGAATTAAGTGTATAAACTGCGTCTAGTGGGTCAATGCCGGCATTTGATCTTCGATCCTTATAAATACAGACACTCAATAGCCAATAAGATGCCTCTATAACCTCTAAAAACTTATTTGACGGCAGATTTTACTACCGTTTCACAGAGAATATCAGTTTACTGCCTTATAATTACCCTCGTGATTCGTTGACTCAAAATATGCTCGACTCGGAATATGCGCGTTATAAACGATATGCTGTGGTTTTGTCAGAAACAGATTTCTTTGAAGTGTCCCTATTATTTTTTTTGCGAGTTGCATCCTCCGCGCCGAGAATCCTTTGAGGTTTTGCGAGCGACGGAGGATTGTATATCTTGTGGCGCCATTATTTCGTCTAAAATTCTCAATCTGTCTAGACATATTTAAGATTGTTTTTAGTTCTTCCCAAAAGGAATGTTTCGTAATTAAAATAATTCGCCACGCTAAGAAACTGCAGTGCGCACAAATGTTTACATAAAATAGACAATGGTAATAAATATGGTTGAGTGGCCCGGAATATCTGTATACAATAGCATACATTAACAATACATCGAGACCAATACGTTAACAAAATCAAATAAAATTTCCAAAATGTATTTATATCTACCAGGTAAAGTCTCTTTAAATGAGTTGTGCCAAACTTCGAGAGAAATGGACAAATCCAGCTTTTGCCATTCCTCGCCCATCTTTAGCTAAGCTCCAACCAGATTTGCCCGTGTTGTGACCTATCAATCCCTGAACTCACTGACTATCAATTTCTAGAAAGGTATACAGGTAAGTTAATGAATATGTTGAAACTAATTTGACTGGGTGACGTTGTTGTCCAGTAAAATTAGTTTCAAAATATTCAACAGCATGTTTATTAAATAGTAAAGACATACAATTCGTGCAACAACGCATAGTCCATCATCAATTAAGCGTTCGTGGCGAAATTAGATACGTCGTTCACGATGTAATTGATTATGACGTCAGCCTACATGGCACGTACGTAGTGTATACCATCATATACAAGTTACTCTTTCTTGTCTGCAAGCATTCAAATGTTAATGACCTAAGGGAAACTGATCAGATAACGTCGCAATCATCTTGACCTGAACGAGAATATTGAAATGACCGGATCGTGACGTCTTTCAACACAGCTGTCCTGAATGGCATCTATGTCATGGCAGCCATCTTAGACTGGATATCAACAGTTACCTATTAATATCTAATTATCGTTCTTTCTCGGCATGGTAAAATCTTAAAATGCCATCTATAGTCTAAGTGTGGCACAGTATATCTCCTGCATAGATAGTCTATTTGTGGCACAGTATATCTCATGCATGGATAGTCTAGGTGTGGTACAGTATAACTCATGCATGGATAGTCTATGTGTGGTACCCAGTATATCTCATGCATGGATAGTCTATGTGTGGCATAGTATATCTCCTTCAAGGATAATCTGGGATGAGACAAATATTCTTTAAGGGACTAATTGGCATCTAGAATTCTTCTATTTTAGCTAAGGCCACACAATTGTTATGAATTACAAAATCTTTTCTGTGGGAAATATGCCAGTATTAAATACAGAGGCAAATTCGGGATATCTCCAAGTTTGCCTTGGTTTCTGATAATCGCTGGTAATGAGGAACTTACTTATATAGGTCTGACAGTTTCACAACGTCTTGAGTTATAGACAAGCATATGGCCTACAGGTAAACTGTTGAACATTTGGGACAATGGCAGGAATATACGAGAAATCGCTCTCAAGCCGTAATAGTTTCAAAATATAAACCAGAATAATTTCAGAAATTTAAGTTAGTTATTGACCTTACATCTGGTCTTTCTGGATTAAAAGGCAAATCATTTAATGGTCAACCATTATCAGAAAACATCTAAATCCAAAAAAATGCCAACAGAAGATTTCCTTTGGAATAGTGTTGTCCTCTGGGCGTCACCAGTTTGTGACCGTATTACCGCTAATGGCAAGATGTGTCAAAACGTGGCAAGATGTGTCAAAACGTGTTGCGTTATATTCGACAGCCCACCTGTATTTTTGCTTTACAACTCTCAGCAGGACGGCTTGAATGGATCTGTATGATCTGTATGATCGCACATGTGGACTTAAGCATACAGCCTAGGATTTTTCTGAAGCCTTTTCATGAATCCATTTCCTTACTCAATCAATTGACGTCATAATCAACTACGTGATGTGAATGATGACGTCACAATCATGGCGTGATGAATGATTCGATTATGTCCGTCTTTAACGCTTAATAGACCGGCATGTTGTATGAATTGGATGTTTTTGATATTTAAGAAATAGGCTGTTGAATATGTTGAGACTAATTTGACTGGGCGCTGTTGATACCATAGGCAGCAACAGCACCCAGCCATATTAGTTTCAAAATATTCAACAGCTTACCTGTATAATTTTCTGGAAATTGATAGTCTGAATGTTCCGCGATCGATCTATGCCAATACGAGCGAGGTGTGGGTGGAGATTAACTAGAGATGGGCGGGACATGGCTAAAATGGAAAGGCTCCTTGCATCCTCATGTGTCGTCCTTTCGGTACTCTAGCCTATCCCACCAGCAATCTAAGCATTTTATTCAACATAGATAATAAGAATAGGAATTTAGCGGCACATATTTCAGCCATTATTTATTCCATGAGCAAATAAATACATGGCGCTACTGATTTGCCTAGCTTTTCATAAATACACCGCTAAATTACAGTTATGCCCCTCCCCTTTCTAGCTACGCTCTACCTACCTTATATGCATGTTTAAATAGATTATAATGATGTGAACCATGTAGAATCAAAATCGTAATTTCAACATTAAATTGTTGAATATTTAGAAACATATTTGATTATAAGCTGTTGCTGTCTATGGTAAGAATAGTATTCATTGAAAAATATATTCATCTCTCTCGTCATTTTACCTAGTTTTAGAATTTGTCTTTTTGAGTCATTTACTTACCAGATGAAGCATAGATAGGTATGTACATACAGATATATAGTTTGTTCAGAATTATTATGTCCATGTGCCATACTGAATCATAGCTGACTGGAATGTAAAATCATTGATGTTCTATCACCCGATTTGCCTGAATAGCTCAATTTAATGATCTTCTATGTACCGAAATAATATAGCGATTTTATGATTCATTGACGCATTAACAAATATTGCCCTAGTGGCATTGCGCCAGATGTAAATCGCATTATGCATGTAACCACCATGCCTCTGTGGTATATCGTGATTGCCAGCCACACTGAAGGCGCCATCATCAAACAGGAGTGGGTTTAACTTTTGAACTTCAAGTCACAGTTGATTGATTGCAAATCCATTCAAAGGCTGTGTTTACCAATACCATCGAGCTGATGGTTATTTGCTAATGTACTGTTTGTCCACGGGCTTTGGACGTATACAGGTCTAGCGGTAGTGCTTTTCAGCACACCAGTTCTCACTGCTATCGATCTGCAAGCTAGCAATTGTACACATGGATGTAATTCTTTGGAGATCTGCGTATATCGTGAAGTAATCTTCAATCATGTTTCTTTTGTTATTACGATGTATTATAAGGGATACACATTTTATGAAATGGTAACCTACAGTAGCTGCCATGGGCTGGAATAGAGGCGTCCAATCTGCCAGCCAAGTATATAACGTCAGAATCAATTACGTGACATGTAGGTTGACGTCACAATCAACTACGTAATTAATGGCGTAGATAAGTCTGTCAGGAACCTTCTAAAGTCCGTCAGTTGTACGAATTGTATGGCTTTACACATGTGCCAGTTGCACACCCATTTAAGAATCCATTGCAGAGTACTTAGAATGGAGGAAAGGACAAGATAATGTAATCATCACTAACAATTGTAACGTTATTGACCCACCCATAGACAAAACAGCCACACTGGCTCATGAGAAGAACACCAACACTAGTAGCCTTTCCGTTAGTAAGCAACCTGTCACATGCACTGAGGCTGATTCCATACGTGATTCCATAAATAATATGGATAACAATGCGGATGGAAATCTCTTGAGTGAGCTTGCTAGGCAAATCAAATCCTTACAACAAGACTTTACCTCAGTCAAATCACAAATAGCAGATTTGCCGACAAATAGGTTCTCTGGCACATCCAAGCCAAAATCCTATGCTGAAGCAGTGTGTAATACAAATGCCCAGGTACATAAATTAGTATCATCCCAATCACAAAGCAGCACTGTTAACAAACATCATCAAGAAACGGACACAATTCATATCCCTGTGCTACAAAGACAAGGCTTGTTATCAAACCCTGAAAGGAACATACATTACAGTACCAACACTGAACAAACACATTATCTGCCACGGCCAACAGATCATTCATATAGAAATCCTGTACATAATCAATATAGAGACTTCCACAACACACAGAACAGGTACTCATATCATGGAAGAAACACACCTTACACTGCCAACGTTGAACAACTACTTTATCCCTTTAGGCAGCCAATGTATCCGTCTAGAATTTCCATGGATACGGGAAATAACCCTCGCCAAACATTCAGAGATCAAACAGGTACCAGTCATTTTGGCTATAACAGTTCCAGAGTAGATCAATATTCTACAGAGTTGAGAAAAAGAATACTGATCATAGGTAGCTCAACTCTTCGTAAATTAAGTGGTCAATGTATGTCAACAACCCAATCTGATGTGCGTATACGAACTTTGCGAGGTGCCAGGATAAACGATGTGCACAATGAAATCCACAAGTATCTTGGACCATCCAGCCATGACGCCATTTTTATACACGTAGGCAGTAATGATATATCTAAAAGTGAAACACATAGTATTATTGAAGATTATACAGAGTTAATACAACAAATAAGATCCATCTCACCAAACATACAGATCATTGTCTCATCTCTCTTATCACGTCCCCTAAACAGTGCAGATCACAACATGACACTACAGTTCAACAATATGCTATTCCACCTGTCAGAAACATTAACAGTACACTTCATTGACAATTCCCAGCTTTTCTCAGACTTAAATGGGGAAATACACAAGGAATTATTCTGGGACCATATACATCCTAATGGAAATGGTACCAGAATCTTATCAGAGAACATTACTAACTATCTCTCAAGCACACTTAGTCATGTTGTTCCACCAAGCTATGGACAAAACTATACTGTTTCACATTTTCACAACGGGAGGTTGTCTGGGAGGGGACCACAAGATTGGAATGTGAATATGCACCACATGATTCACAAGTACAACCAAACAGACACATTCACCAGAACACCAGCATATGTCCGTTATTAGATGAAAATGTAAATTATCTAGATAGAAATTTTGTTAATAGTGTTTCAAAATATTCAACTAAACATTATGTTATATGTAAGAAAATAAAGCCAGTGCGTACATTCAACACATACATACAATTATTAGACGAATGTACATATGCAAACACAAGATCCATGTCTATGCATAATCAAAATGATTCATCTAAGCTAACTACAAGCAAAACAGATGCGCGAATCAGAACTCAACATAAACATAGAAGAGTGGATTTAACAACAATGGCATCCGGAACTAATAGACAAAAGACTATATAAAAGTGTTATACCTTGAACAAGCAAGTACTGACAAAAGAGAATTTTTCCACACTAAAAGACAACAGATTTAAAGTTTTATTTACTAATGTAGATATATTAAATTCAGATAAGCTTAATGAACGTAAGATACGTTTAGACATCATGGATGTTATGCCTAGTATAATAGCACTTTCAGAAATTAAACCTAAGAATTTTCGGCATAATAGAAACATAGCAGAATATAACATATATGGTTATGATTTAATACCCCTGAACGTTACTCGAGACAGCATTGGAAGAGGGATGATTGTTTATATTAAATCAACATTAGTGTATACACCTATAAACACTAATCTTGAGTATTCAGAATGTATCTCTATAAAAATTAATCCAAGTGATGATAATAATTTACTTATCACATTTATTTACCGGAGTCCTCAGTCAACAAGAGAAAATAATGAAAACCTAAGATTACTTTCCGAAAATTTAACTAATTTACAGTATTCACATTTTATAATGATGGGTGATTTTAATTTGCCTGGTATAAATTGGACGGACCAGGTGATACAGAATATGAATTTATCGAGACCATTAGAGACTGTTTTTACACCAGCATATCCAGGAACCAACTAGATGCAGAGGAACAAATAAATCATCCTGTCTAAATCAGTAATGAAGAGGGTATGATAGATCAACTTGAGCAAGGGGCACCGCTTGGGAAAAGTGACCATTCAATAATCACTTTTTATATACATGTAGAAATGACAAATTGTATACAACGTAAGTCGAGATACTTGTATGAAAAGGCTGATTTTGAACAAATGAAACATATGCTTGATATTGATTGGAATGATACATTGAAAAATATGGATGTAAATATGCAGTGGGAGACTAGTACTAGTAAATTGTGTACTCCTATCCACGATTGTATGCCAAAAACTAAGATTAAACAACAATGTAAAAGGGTCCGGAAACATATGCTTCCTTTCAATCAGAAAGTTCTTGCTAAAATAAGATGAAAGCGAAGACTCTGGGCTAAATATAGATTATCAGGGGATGATACCATAAAACTTGAATATAATTGACTGAGAAACCAAATCCGACAAGAGACTCGAAAGATAACAAAGATACACGAGCAGAAAATTGCAGACAAAGTTAAAACTAATCCAAAGAATTTCTGGGCCTATGTTCAGACTAAAACAAAAATTAAGCAGGCAATCCCTGAACTCTACATTGACGAGAACAAGAACAATCTCACAGCTTCAGATAGTGCAAAGGCAGACGTCCTAACAAACTTCTTTTCATCCGTTTTTACTAGTGAGCCTCATGGTAAGCTTCCAAAGATTGAGGCAATGGCTGTCCCACAACAAAATATGTTACGGATAAACACTGACATTATCCAAAATAAATTGCAGAAATTAAGATTATCAAAATCTCCAGGGCCAGATGGCATCCACCCTCGAGTATTAAAGGAACTAAGCAATACCTTAGCACTGCCATTAAACATTCTGTTTGAAACATCATTAAATACCAGCAAGATACCCGTACCTTGGAAACAAGCAAATATTACTCCTATATTTAAAAAGGGAGATAGGAAAGATGCATGCAACTATAGGCCTGTAAGTTTGACAAGTATTGTTTGCAAATTATTAGAAACATTGATTAAAGATTCAATAATGCTACATATGAAAACTAATAACCTGTTTAGCAACTGCCAATTTGATATAAAAACATTCAAAACTCTGTATACATCACTGGTAAGACCACATCTAGAATTCGCTAACCAGGTTTGGAATCCATGTCTTAAAAAAGCATATGGATTTGTTACAAAATGTCCAGCGCAGAGCATCCAAAACTGTTCCAGGATTTTCACACCTACATTATGAAATGAGGCTTAGAAAACTTAACATACCAACACTTGCATATCGTAGATTAAGAGGCGACATTATAGAAGCTTATACAATAATAACAAAAAAGTATGACCCAGATGTATGCGATTTCTTTGAACTAAGACAAGAATCTATAACCAGAGGGCATAGTTTAAAATTGTATTAACCTCGGCCCCGCTTAAACATCCTAAAATACTCCTTTAAGTATAGAGTGGTGAACATATGGAATAGCCTCCCATCCCATGTAATAGAAGCACCAACAATAGCATCAGTTGAGGGGAGACTTGATAAACTGTGGGCTACCCAACCAGTATATTACGACTATTATGCTGCCGACATAAACACAGATTACTATCATGCTGACATATAAGGAAATTTAATTGTTTTTAAAATCTGTCATAACAGGCTAGTAGCAGCCTACTTACAGAAATAGAATGTGATTGATTGATGATTTATTGATTTACTATTTAATACACATTATGCTACTAGGCGCTGTTGCTGCCATAGGTATGAACAGCACCCAGTCAAATTAGTTTCCAAATATTCTACAGCTTACCTGCATAGTTTCCTTGAAATTGAGATTCATTGAGTTCAGTGTTCAATTGATCCCAGCACTCACAAACCGTGGACGTAGCTTAGCCAGAGATGGGCGGGGCATAGATAGAGATGGGCGTAGCTTAGCTGGAGATTGGTGGGCCATAGCTAAAAGCGGATTCAGCCATATTGTAAGGCACATGCCAGTTTACACATTAACATGAAAATATAATATTATTGGTTAATTTTCAGGAATGGGATAAAAGAAAATAAGTGGCTTTGTTAGTTGATAGCTTGGCAGTAGTATCGTAGAATGAACATGTTTAATGATGAACTGAATAACTTAACTAATGATTCTCAAAGTGTATGTCTTTGAACTCTAATAATGAAGTGATCCATTTATAGCATCTAGTGAACCGATGTGTTTTCATGTCATTGAGGAGGTTAGAACAATATAGGACATCACTGGATTCATTAACGCTTTAACCTTTCAAAGTACAGTATCTCTACAATATTACAACAATGCCACGGGTTAGCCGTTTAATATTTTGAAACTAATTTGACGGGACCCTGCTGCTGTCATTGCTATGTAATTAGTTCCAACATTTTTAACATAACAGAGGAAGAAGAAGAAGAAGAAGAAGAAGAAGAAGAAGAAGAAGAAGAAGAAGTAGAAGAAGAAGAAGAAGAACAAGAACAAGAACAAGAACAAGAACAAGAACAAGAAGAACAAGAACAAGAACAAGAACAAGAACAAGAACAAGAACAAGAACAAGAACAAGACGAAGAAGAAGAAGAAGAAGAAGAAGAAGAAGAAGAAGAAGAAGAACAAGAAGAAGAAGAAGAAGGAGAAGAAGAAGAAGAAGAGGCAAAGACAAAGAAATGATGGTTTCAGAATCTAGATCTTTAATCTTTCATTAATGGAAAGGAGCATGGAACTAGCAAATGCTCTTGAATGATAACTGTATATAATAATCAACTTATAGCCACCAGTAAAACAGAAATAAATAGGAATAGTCTGAAAAGCCGCTAAATACCATTTATGTCACTCGCACGGGTTCATAATTACGGCCGCACCTGGTCCTATACGCTTTAGTGTATGCCGAGGGAATAAATAATATCCTCTACAGTACGTCATATAATCTGTTATATTCGCCCTAAGCTGGTTAGCCTGTACTTCATAAGGTAAAGTACTGTATAATTTTAAGAGAATTTGACTCAACAGATTTGCTTTCAGTCACACGAATTTCAAAATAGTCAGTAGGATTCAGGTTGCGAACCTGGAAGCAAGCAGTGTATTTTGAAATCTTTTTGACCGAAACTCGTTGCTAAGTATAGTTACCTGAATAGTCGGTAGCCATTCTTAAGGATGGGCTATCGTGTTACTGAAATTGATGCGTTACTGTTAGCGTGACGTGAGTTGATGCATTCTCTGGAAACCGGAAAGTTCCCGCATGTCGGTTCCCACAAACCGGATTCCCACATGCAGTCCAGAACGGGAGAGGAGCGAACTCAGGACGGTAATCACAATATAAGAATGTCTAACGAACACTCAGTAAGCTCTACGATAACATTACGGTTAGGAAGAAAGTTCCCGTACACCGACGGTCCAGATGAGAGTTAAGAACAACCCGGATGAAGATACATAACTAAGCTTAACGGTGCAGGGTATGTCAGTTAGCTCTTAAGACGTACCGAGCAAAGTTTACTTGCTGCGGTCAAAATGTTTAAATAAACCTGCACGACATCAGTGCGGGGGCGGTTGAATAATCACTTTTTGGCGTGGCCGGCACATCTGGTGAGTTGTCCACCAAAGAACATCGCTGCCTCTACATCTGTAGAATCACATATTCAGGCCGGGAAAGGCCTCACCGCAGGATTGTGTTCCGATTCAGTTCTTGATTCAGTCGTGAACAATATCGTCGAAAGTATTCTTTTAAGATGCGGTGGGTTGGGTAGCTGTCGCAATGCTATGGGACAGATGCTGACCAGGACCGAAGTGATCTATTTAATAACTGTCTCGGCTGATCGTAGCTGCTTTACAGATCTAACCTGTTCGGCCCCTGGCCGAGGATGCTCTCGAACTCTGGATTCCATCACCTTTTATACTACTCGTGGCGTCATAGGAGCAGGCCTCAATTAATCATCGGCCGAGCAATAACCAATCAGCGCGCAGCTAATAATGGCGCAGATGAATGTTCTAGAACATTCTAGAACTTCGGCGTACACGTGGTTATGACGTCACGGCAATATTTTGAAGATAATCAAAGGGGTTTTCCGTGGATAACTCAGCCATTTCTCAACCGATTTTGAATTGGTTTACAGATTTGGAAAGCCCGTCGAATTTTGGTCTTGACTGATACCAGATTCGGCGGGAACAAGCAATTATAAAGGATTATATTATACCTACTCGGTACACTAAAAGTGCCATCCTATCTTGGACGTGATATACATGCTCTGTAAATGCAGTGGTAAGCGCACGCATGCGCGCTTCGCGCCTTATCGAACTTAGTCGTTTTTACGACGAAATCTCTCGCATAGGCTCATATACGCTTATAGCTCCACCCAGGGGGGGGGGGGGGTGGGGTGGGCGTGTTCATGGAACGAATCCAGGACGGGCGACGCGTACCCAGATTAGCGGGTACGGCCGGCACCTGACCAGTCGATCCGAACCACGCTAATCACCTCACCGCAATAGAGATATCCAATCTGGCACTCACGTATCTGACGTCATAATCAAATACGCCACATGAAAATGACGTGTAGCCCGAGCACGAACATTGAAAGGTTGGTGGCAAAGTGTACAAATTTTATATATCTGATAAATTTGCAATTTTATAAACATTCTGTTGAAGATTTTGAAACTAATCTGAGCAGGGGCTGTTGCATCTTAATGCATAGTTTTCTGGAAATTGAAATTCAGAAAGTTCAAGGATCGATCGGTCCCAGCACGGGCAAAGCGTGTGTGGAGCGTATCTAGAGATGAGCGGGGTAAAGCTAAAACTGTTGTCTTCAATTAAGACACGTGATGATTTTATCACCTTTCTTAAGGAACTGTTATCTTCTGTTACTCAAAATGCAGCGGAATCTTATCCTAGCTCTGTTAACGGGAAGCACGCGATAATACATGGATCCGTTTCTAGCAATTACACGCCCATTTGGAGCCCAGTTCCACTCACGCTTTGCGAGCGTTGGGCTCGATTTGAAACTTTGCAACCTGAATACCCCGAATCGAAATTTCAAGGTATCTATTTAGGTAAACTGGTGAGCATTTTAAAACTAATTTCACTTTGAGCTGTTGCTATCCATGGCAGCAACATCCCGCAGTAAAATTAGTTTCAAAATATTCAACTGACTGTTTAGCAAATAATAAATTCAACCGACATCGAATTCATACACATTAGTGAGGCACTTTTCGCTTTTCGTGTCAGAGTCGCATCATTTTGATTGTAGCGCCAGCTAACACGCAGCATAGCTGATTATGACGACAGATACGAGAGTGACAGATTGCATCCCTTCATTGATGTATCCAATCTGTACACGCAAAATGTGCAACATATTACAAGACTGTAATTTAAGGGGGCGGTACTGCTCATTAATGTAGTAAATAAAATATGTAATCGAAACACAGGGTCAGAAATCAAATAAGAAATTACATTCTAAACAGTATATGTTGGTGATGTATTTGTTATTCAAGCGTGGTTATGTCCACGATCGCAGGACTAGTTCATATATATAACCCTAATACACTTTGACACAAACACGCAATCTACATTAGTAACCGACTGTGAGGCCAATAAAAAAAGAAAGTGTTATTGATTTCTATATGTCGACTTGAGGCAAGAGAGTGAGAACTGTTTTAAAGAAGATTGGATTTTCTTGTAGTTATTTTGCTACAAGCTGACGGGAATATTAGACTTGTTGAATAGGCTGAACGTGAACACCCATGATTAATGCAATACGCCATGGCCTGGAATTAACCTGAACTAGACAATGACCAGTAAGGTAATAATAAACTAAATCGTGTCATATCTAATGGCCATGTCCAGGCGCTTATATATCAGGTCCTACAATGGACCTTTCCAGTTTATCCTTCAATCATATGACGTCATAATCAACTATTTGGCGTGTAGCATGCGTCTATGGCGTCATTAATGACGTAGATTATTATTAAGACATACAATTCGTACAACAACGCTTAGTCCGTCATCAATTAAGCGTTCCTGACGAACTTAGCTACGCCATTCATGGTGTAGTCGTTGTTTATGACATCAAATGATTGACTAAGAAACTCGAATCCTTCAATGTGTATTTCTTTTGCTGAGTATGAGCACATGACCATCATCTGTACATAGCTCATTTTGATAATAAAAAAAAAAATCAAAGTTAATCACATATGGCGCAGGTTGACTCGTACAGGAACGAGATAATGCTAGCCATATTGTCCATTATTGCTAACAATTAAATACAACTGACAAGAAATAACCATTGTAACGGTACCAGTTAGCATCATATTATTACGGCTACATGATTGGGCAACTGTATACGTTTCCTCAAATCATGTGTATTCATTTAAGCCAGGAAGACCAAACCACCAAAATTCTTTATGATTTAATAATTATTTTGCTTAATATTTTTCAAAGTGAATTTTGGAGAAGGATGAGGAGGAGGAGGCAGCAGCGGGGACGGCAGAGGAGCAGGATGAGGAGGGTGAGGGGAGGAAGAGGAGGGGATGGCGGAGGACCCAGATGCGAAGGTAGATGAGGCTGGGTGAAGCGGAAGCATGGTGCCGGCCGCGGCGACGACGGAGGAGGACGAGGAGGATGAGGATGACAAGGGGTAGATGGGGAGAGAGAATGTGAAGTGGGTATTGAGGGAGGGGTGGGCGATGGGGAAGATGAGGATGAGGAAGAGGTGTTGGAGGAGAACGAGGAAGAGGAAAGGATGAGAAAAGCACCAGCAGTAGCTTTGCCGATGATAAAACAATTTACATGCATAGCATAAATTGTTCAAATGAAATTACCATTTCCAACAAAAACACATCCAGTGGCCGAAGGGTATAGCTTCCGTACCAGCTAAGCTATTAGATAAATGTCTCAAAGACGCACGGCGTGGTCAGTCGGAAATCTATGATGATTATGTCGTACAAAAAAGTACTAGTCCGATACGATTATTTCTGGTAAGTTGCTTACTGTCATGTAAATTGGCTTAATTCTGTTTATGTAGTGCTTCCTTCTAGTTGCTGCCTCTGGGCATCAAGACAAAACTGGTTCTCAAAGAAAATATTGTTGGTCGCCTGCATGATGGAAGGACGTACTCAGATCTAAGTGCTTCTCCTTTATCGTTTGGCCCTAATGTACCACTGCATGTAATCAGTTTCGAGATGGGGGAATTGTATATGGAAATTATATTATAAACGCATGACTTTCTTTGCATAGTGCTCATGCGGATTCACCGTTTTTGTTTGATGTGTTTAGTGGACCGCGGTTTCATGCATCGCTGCATCCACCGGCATCTCTAATTCAATGGACCTTTCCAGTTTATTCATCAAGCATATGACGTCATAATCAACTACCTGAGGTGTTTGATAACGTAATCAATAACACCATGGATGACGTAGATAAGTAAGTCACGGAAGCACAATTGAAGATTAAGCATCGTTGTGCGACTTGTATGTTTTTACCATTTAATAAACATTCTGTTGATTATTTTGAAACTAATTTGACGGACCACTGCTGCTGCCATAGTCAGCAACAACACCCAGTAAAATTAGTTTCAAAATATTCAACAGCTTACCTGTATAGTTTTCTGGAAATTGATAGCCAGGGCGGTCTGGGATCCCAACACGGCCGAAACGTGGGCGGAGCTTAACTAAGGATGGGCGGGTCATAGCAAGGAGGTCCATTGCACAACTTAATTTAAATTTACTATAATTTCCCAATACGGCATAATTTTAAAGTGAACGATATCAAATCTACATACCATAATCTAAAATCGTGTTACCTAAAGAAGCGGAGTTAGAATGGATCTTTCAGGATTATCCATCAATCAAATGACGTCATAATCACCTACGTGAGTGTACGATGACGTCATAATTAATGACGTCATGAGGGACGTAGATAAGTTCGTCACGAGAGCTTAATCGATGACACACTAAGCGTTTGTGTACGAAGTGTATGGCTTTACTATTTAATAAACACACGTTTGAATATTTTGAAACTAATTTGACTGGGGGGCTGTTGCTGCCAACATCAATCGATCCAAACGTGTGCGAAATGTGAGTGGAGCTTAGAGAGATATGGACGGGGCATAGCTAAAACTGGATTCCTCAATTCTATTCCAGTACTGATGAATGATGCTACATCGCTATCAGGACACCCGCACATACATGGTCATACACTCACAAAACGATAGACGTCGGCATGGCTACCCTTCATCCTCTTGAAGACTGTGTAATGATAGTCAAGCGTAGTTATTCATATTTTAACCTCGCATTGATAGTATTTCCATTCTAGTAAAAGCTGCAAAGTGTTCCACAAACATCGCTGAAACGCACCCACACGGAAACAGTTCCATCCAACCTAATATGTCGATCTATTTCCAGCTATGCCTGCCCATTTCTAGCTATGTAACGCCCCTTTTTATACATTTTGGAATCGATTCGAAACTTTGAAACCTAATTCCAGAAATCGACATTTCACGATAACTTCACAAGTTGTTTATTTTGAGACTATTTTGACTGAGATGTTGTTTTTCCGTGGCTGCAAAACCTCCCAGTTAAATTACATTCAAAATTTTCAACAGAATGTTTTTTAACTTGTACATTCAATAAGACATACAATTCGTACACTAATGGTGAACTTTTCAATTTTCGTGACGGAGCTGCGTCATACTGATTGCGACGTTTGCTAATAGGTGACGTATTTGATTATGACGTCAGATACTCCAGTGACCGAGCGGATCTCTCTATGGCTCATCTAGGCTCATTCTGAATAACAGCCTCTGTTTGCTCTAATTACTCAAACCTGAGTGAGGAAGATGCAGACGTGGTTTGCCGTTTCTAATACGATCAAAGTTCCTGGAGTCTGTACTTCGAGAAAGCCAATTATTTACTTTCTCCCCGTAAATAAATGTATTAACTCCTAACAAATAAAATAAGATATTGTCTTATACATAGAGATTTATTTCGCTCACTCAATACTGAGACTTCTTAAGCAATCGTCAGATAAAAAACCATTTAAGGGTGGGAGAGTATGTATGGACCAATCACGTGTCTTACAGATAGGAACATCTGTAGGCCACACCCCAACCTGCACCGGTGTTAATGGCTGTATTCGACTGGGAGAAATGTTAGAGTATATTGGCTCAAGAGAGTACATTTTTTATTAGATTGGTATTTCCCGAAGAAACCAAGCATGAAACAGGTTGGAGAGAAAACGTACGACTTAGGAGCTGAATTCTACTATTATTCAGCATTCACGATGCCTGAGAACAGCGCTGAAAGGTGGATTTTATTTTCAAGATATTAAATGTAGGTGATTTAGTCAGTTTCTGCACCTGCCATACTGCTACGTTTCTTTATTCGACTGATACGTTTGCGTCTAGAACATTTTGGCAACTGAGCGCGTAAATTTACTCTACGAAAAAGTCACAGTCGAATACATACATTATCATATACACGTTGACATCAAGCGGCTCCATTAATGACGTTTTGTGTTAAAATATGAGATCTACTAACGTAGCTTAGTTATTAATCCTGTATTATTATAATCAAATCCCGATCTGATGGTAATATTTTAGCTACAAACTACTCATTTGTTGAATGGTCTCCAGCTCAAATCTCTTTAGATTTAATTAGCATTGCATTTGTATTCGAAAATTTTGTAGCAGGATTTATATTCATACCCCATCAGCAATGGACCATTCCAGTGTATCCATCCATCATATGACGGCATAACCAACTACGTGACGTGTAGGATGACGTAGAAATCAACGAGGTCATGAATGACATGGATAAGTTCGTTACGAACGTTTAATTGATGACGGACTAAGCGTTTTTGTACAAGTACTATGTCTTTACTACTTAATAAACATGCGTTTGAATATTTTGAAACTACTTTGACTGGTCAAATTAGTTTCAAAATATTCAATAACTTACCTGTGTAGTTTTCTGGAAATTGATAGTCAGGCAGTTCAGGGATCGATCGATCTCAACACGGCGATCTGTGGCTGGAGCTTAACTAGGGATTGGCAGGGCATAGCTAAAACTGTAGCCCTCCATTATGACGTGCTTACTGATGACCACTACTTTAGCAATTGCACTATGATTGAAAGATTTTAAACGAAACTGAGACGTCAACTAGGCAAATGTGTGCCTCAATATCATTGATGCTAAAAGCGTCATCTTTTGAAGAGGAAGTACGAGCCCGTGCTAGCAACTCTTCATGGTTTATCTCTCCTTGATGAACGGGGAAATGAGACGATTCGTGACAAGCAACTAAGACTGTTTGTCTGGTCTGGTGGTCTGTGGGTCAAATAAGGACACAACGCATCGGCTCTCAGGTTGTTATATAATGGAGTCTGGGAATTGAAATCCATTATTGAATTTCACGAATCTTTGTAAAGGAATGTAATTCACATGTCTAAATGTATACATAACTGTAAGAGTAATTGTCTTTTGATTACCTGCCAAGCTGCTGGTAACCATGATACTGTATTATGTGATGATCTAATTGCGGTTGCCAGATGTTGTTCGACATAGTACAAGGGATTCAGAATTAAAATCACCTTTAAATGATATACCACGATATGCACAAGTTTTTAAAGGTTATGTATTCCTGCCTGGAGATTAATGTGTGTAGCCGTCTGGTTCTATTTTTAAAGTGAATCCCATGCCATCTAGTTACATTTTCTATGTCAATCATGGAAATACCACATGTGTATGTGTAGTCCTGACTTATGTCATCATCTAAGACAGGTCAAATGTACAAACAAATCATTGTCAAAATTAATGCTACCAAATTCCGCCGAAAAGTGTACATTGCTAAGCGATTATCAAACACATAGGCTTACATTGATTCCTTGTATATAGCAAATAGAATCACTATACTAATATTATGCTCCCCTCAGCGACAAATGAGCTGTTATGCTTAAAGCACATTAACAATTTATGTCGAGACTGTATTTTTCAAACATATGTTGTCAACAGAATAGTATATCAATGCTATTCAAATTAAACCAGCAGCTATATCTATTATTGTGGCTTACGGTAATCGGCGAAACGAAACGAAAAGAAACGAAACGAAACAACAAACCAAAAACAGTCATCAACGAAACGAAACGAAACGAAACGAAACACTACTACTACTACTACTACTACTACTACTACTACTACTACTACTACTACTACTACTACTACTACTACTACTACTACTACTACTACTACTACTACTATTACTATTACTATTACTATTACTACTACTATTACTATTACTATTACTACTACTACTACTACTACTACTACTACTACTACTACTACTACTACTACTACTACTACTACTACTACTACTACCGCTGCTGTTACTGTTACTATTGTTGGTACTGCTGCTACTACTAATGCTGCTGCTATTGCTGGTACCGCTGCTGCTACTACTGTTGCTGCTGTTGCTACAACAACTACTGCTGCTACAACAACTACTGCTGTTGCTGCTGCTATTCTTTGTGCTGCCGCTGCTGCCGCTGCTGCTACTACTACTATTGCTACAACAACAACTACTTGTCAAACTAATAAACGGTAATCACCGAAACGAAACGAAACAATACTGCTGCTGCTGCTGCTGCTGCTGCTGCTGCTACTGCTGCTGCTGCTGCTGCTGCTGCTGCTGCTGCTGCTGCTGCTGCTGCTGCTGCTGCTGCTGCTGCTACTATTACTCCTACTACTACTACTATCATACAGAATCAGTGAATACATCGATTACCATCTACAGCCAATAGCAAATAGACACCCCAGCTTCTTGAAAAACACAGAAGACTTCTTATCACAGGTCTCTGAGACCTGGATACCTCCAAATTCATTCTTGGTCACGCTTGACATCGATGCTATGTATACAAACATTGACATCGAGAAGGGTATTAATTCTATCCGTAAAGCATTCGTGAACTACCCAGACACCAACAGGCCAGACAGAGAAGTAATAGCTCTATTAGAGCTGAGTCTGAAAGGCAATGATTTTGAATTCGATGGCGAAATTTACCACCAAATTTGCGGCTGCGCGATGGGCAAGCGCTTTAGCCCATGTTTTGCCACTATTTACGTAGCAGAGTGGGAGGAGGAAGCGTTAGAAAAGTGTCCAAAACAGCCCCTCATTTATCGCAGGTACCTTGATGACATTTTCATGATTTGGCAACACACAAAGGCAGAGTTTGATGAATTTTTCGAAATTCTGAACAATCACGATCCGAATATCAAATTAAAAGCAACCATTGACGAGATGTCTGTAGATTTCCTGGATGTAACTGTATATAAAGGTCTAAAGTATGAAACAACTGGCTACTTAGACTACAAAGTGTATTTCAAACCAACCGATTCGCATCAGCTATTGCACAAAAAATCTTTCCATCCACCGCATACTTTTAAAGGAATAGTAAAATCACAAATATTCCGTTTTCACAGGAATTCGAGTGATAGGAAAAACTTTGAAGAAGCGTGCTCTACCCTATTCAAAGCCCTCAAACCACGAGGTTACTCCTCACGATTCTTGCGCAAAATCAAATCTGAAACATTGGACGGCTTGGAAACCATTCCAGATAATGCCTCAAATCGTCGGCCTACAAAAATTTCTCACAATCGTCCGATTATAGGTGTAGGCGAATCTCGCAAATGCGGAAAGAAAAGGTGCAAGTTAGATGAATTTCTCCCAAACCAGAATACTTTCACGAGCTTTCAGAACAAAAGCAAGTTCCAACTTCAGTCTAATCTAGATTGTGACTCTGAAAATGTTATTTATCTAATTTCATGCAAATTGTGCCAAAAACAGTTTGTCGGCGAAACCAAATGTCCATTAAGATGGCGGGCAACTCGACACCTCTCAGATATTAGGCTAGAGGAAGACACACATGTTTCCGAACATTTTAATCTTCCTGACCATTTAGTCCTTCGCGACTTTGAAATTATGCCGATTGAACAGCCACCCCTTTCAGACACGGCAGAAGAAACTGATAAACAAAGAAAACTTCGAGAATCGTTTTGGATTAAAGAACTCGAAACACAGTGGCCAAGGGGAATAAACTCGGACCCAGGCTTATCTGATCAACGTGACAAAATTCCATTCATTCTGACCTATAATCGGAAAAACGTTGAAATTTCCAAAATCTTGAAAGATGAGTATCAAAACCTACAGGAGAAACTGAAACAACCCTTTAACAAGCGTCCAGTAATTGCGTTTAAAAAAATCCGAATCTACGTGACATCTTGGTAAAAGCAAAACTCAAATAGCTATCCAGAATATCCATCTCAATAGCCAAAAATGGTCAATTTAGTGATGTTGGGCAATGTCCATTTGCCGGCGGGGATTGGAGTATTTTTGAAAATTTACCGCTGTAATGACTGGCTCGGGAACCGAGACAGTCGTTCCAGTGGCATATTCTCTGGAATGACCTTGTCTGTGCCTGCAAATGTACATTAAATAAGTAAGCGAATATTTGGAATCTACTGAATAAATTGAACCAGTAAAGGGTTAACATTAATGCCATATGGCTTTCCTCAAACAAAATGACAAATCTCAGGCAGTAAGATAAACCAAAATATCTTAAATTTTTGATTTTTTTCAGTTATTGAAGATTCTGAGCCAGTGCGTTGACAATATTGACTACTACTACTTTTTTCTCTCTTTTTTTCTTGGAAAATCCGACGCTGACGCAGTCGGAGTAACTTCACGGAGGAACTCCTTTAAAAAGGCTTGCAAACTCCCAGAAAAAAAGCTGGTGAACTAGTAAGCCTGATTAATATTACACCAAAACAAAAAATAAATAGCATATCTAACTAACGAGCATTAATACAATCTATAAATACATACCGCTTAAACAGTATAGATACAAAACAATAAGCTGATAAAGATCTGATAGTAAAACAAAACTTAACAAAGGCATTACTATTCAATCCAGGTGTGGTAGTAGGCCCATGTGGCGAGTGCAACTGTCCGCCAATTGAAAAATGACTCGTCAATCAATGACAAAGAAATCAATCATTGACGGCAGTGGGCTGATTCTTTAAAGATCAGCGGGCGTAGTAGCATTTGGGTAGTATAACACATATAGTCGGCAGGAAAATTACCAAAACATAGATGGCGCTCTTGTTGCCATTTTCGATTTACTTTATTGTAGGTTTTTGTAAATTACCCGGGAACAAATAACCCTATAAAACCCTGTGCATGTTTCTAAAATTACCAGTGACTGTTTTATAATTCAATGGCAACTTACTTTATCGATTGATTATTAAATTACCCCAGTCTGTTTATTTGTTAACATGAAGTATTAAACATAACAATATCAAAATCAAGACTAAAATGAATTACAAGACACAGATTAATTAAAAGACACAGCTAAAACAGTTGTAGTAATTGAATGATTTACGCTAGTGCCGGCTCATTTATTTTTACAGTTCCCAACTTTATTGAAACTATGTTTGTTTTGCACCATATGTCCTTGAATACTTTTTCTTTACCGTGCTGTTTTAATCTAAAATATTTGCAAGGAATATGATTCAACAGCAATGAACGAATTAGTGCCTTTATTGCTCTATTGTGATTGTCCATAGATGGATTTTTCGTCTGCGCACACCGATGTTTCCAAATGGCCCAAACACCTATTAAAATAGTCATATCAGACTTTGCGATATTTACACCACTTGATCCAAATTCTCTAAATAAGACTACATGTATTTCTAGAACAATGGGCGTAGCTCCAAATCGTGCCAAGATTTGGCTGATATACTCCCAAAATTGTGACGCTATTGGAAATTCTGCAAACAAATGCTCGGTTGTTTCCTCGTCTGTTTGACATAAGTAACACCTATCAGAAGTTGTTATATTGCACTTGTATGTCAAGTGTCCCACCCAGAGCCGTCGATGTAGTAATCGCCACCATAAATCACGAGCCATATTTGGTATGTATGGAGAATGTAAGATTGTCCATACATTTTTCCAACTGGATGGTTTAAGCTTGAGTCATCCCATCTCTTAATTGCTATGGGAGGTGTTACTTGTTTGTGTCTCATAACGTGGTACCATTCCTTGGATCTCATTTCGTAATTTAACATCTCATCATCAAGAACTAGTGCCGGTTGTGGAATCAAACTATTATGATTTAGATTTGGCAGACGAAACCATTCAATTGGGACAGCATGTGTTACTTCATTTAGTAACCGCCGGACATCTATATGCCTCATATGTGGTTTTTCTAGCTATTTCTTGCATTGAAATCCATCTACGTGTTTGGGGCGGGGGTGGGGGTGGTGGTGTCATATCAGACAAGCGTTGAATGCCATATTTTACAAAGGACGGAAGATAAAGTACTGCATTGTTATAGCATATATTACTATTGCCCCACAATTGCTGTTCTAGTACTTCCTTCCAGCACGTAGGTGGAGGCATGTATCTGTCAAATATTTCCAACTCCTTAACTTGATCTTTAACACATCTGGTATCATTTGGCTATTCGGAGGTGGCTTCTTTGAGGTAAAAACACACTCCGCCAGAAATGATTCTACAGTTCTCTCCACGAGAGATCGTGAAACACATGCCCATATCACATCTGATGTAATAAGATCATTCAAAGGTTTTAGCCTTAAAGAAACATATTTCACTTTAATATCAAATAATCAAGTCCTCCTTCTAACTTGAGAACACGATGGGAAAATAAATGACACTTTTCCTCCCATATGAATGACAATATATCAACTCATTAACCTCCTTTTCTACATGTTTTGGCATGTGTACAACAGATGCTGTATACCATAGCCCAGATAATACTAAGTTGTTGACAACAAACACTCTACCAAAAATTGAAAGACGACGACGCTTCCAATTTGATAACATTCTCTTAAGCTTAGATACTCGTTCATCTCAATTTTGTGTTGTATTCGGTTCCTGCTAAAATAGATGCCTAAAATCTTGATGGTATCATTAGACCAATTGATTTCAAGTGGCTTGTCATTCCGTTCTTCCAATGGCCCCAAAAATAATCCGTTGGAGTTTCCTTTATTGATTTTCAAACCAGACGCATTTTGGAACCTTTCTAGTACTTGGTTTAAAATTGTAAAATCATTGTTTGAACTAGCAAACACAGTTGTGTCATCAGCATATTGTGACAGATTAAGTTGTCTTTCTATACCACGAATACATATGCCTTGAAAGTTATTTTTTGGCCTCAATGCTATGCCAAGGGATTCCATCACAATAACAAATAATAATGGCGATAGGGATCACCCCTGTCTAACACCACGTTCTAAGACAATTTCTCTGGATAATTGATTGTTCACTAAATAGCTACTCTTGATATCCGTATATAAAATCTTAACCCATTTAATAACGTTTGTGCCTAACCCAAACGGTTGCAAAGAATTAAAAAGAAAATCCCATTCCACACAGTCAAATGCCTTTTCATTGTCCAAGGCAATCGCAGCTGAAGGGATGCTATCATTCTCAACCAATTGTATACGGTCTCTTATTAACATGGTATTGATTTAAATTGTCCTCCTAGGTACAGCACATATCTGCTCTGTTCCAATAATTTCTCCTAAAACACTACCAGGTTTCAATGTTATAGCTCTGGATATTATTTTGTAGTCTACATATAGTAGAGAAATTGGTCCGTAATTCTGAATTAGACGTCTGTCATCTCGTTTATATATTAGCCTTACCTATTCCCTAGACATAGTTGATGGTAAATGGCATTTCTCAAAGATTTTCAGTGGCTAACAATTCCATTATTGGACCTACAAGGTGCCAAAAGGTTTAGTAAAATTCAACTGGAAGGCGATTTTTCTAGTTTCATACCGTTAAGGGATTTAGTTAAATCTTCTAGTGTTAATGGTTGATCACAGAATTCATTGCCTGTGTCTGACACTTTTTTGTCTATATTTGCTAGCAAATCCAATCTTGCATCTTCATCAATTCCCTCTGACTTGTACAATGACTCATTGTAATTGCATACAATAGTACTCATTTCATTTTTGGTAAAGATGGTTGAGCCATCCGACATATTCAATTAGCACATCACTTTATCTATTGCCCGAGCTTTTTCTAATGTGCAAAAATATCGGGTTGGCTTTCCCCTTCTGCATGCATTTGGACTCTTACTCTAATTTTTGCCCCTCAAACTTATATTGTTCAATATCTCTTATTTTACTTTTAATTTTAAGCAGTAATTCATAATAATTATCTTCACCATTATTTACTTTACCATTAATTTTCATCAGTGATCGATGAAGTGTTTTCTTGCATTTGCGTATTTCCCATGCTTTTCTAATAGGATACTGTCGGGAAACAGTTAAATCCAGTTTTACATCCTCCTACCATTGCAATGTGCTCTTATATGATGCTTTCCTATTAATCCAATGCTGCCAACAACTCTCTATATTTTTCTTATAACATTCTTCTCCCAACAGTGTTGTACTTAATTTCCAAAACCCTACCCCTTTTGTTAACTGTCATCATTGACAAAGGTTACATAAACCATATTGTGATCTGAGAATGCGACTGGCTTAATATTAACACCTCTCCAGTACCCTGTCAACAAACTATTCACATAAATTCTGTCGATCCTTGAACCAACTTTACCATCTGCCGAAAAACATGTAAGATCTTTCCTTACCGTAAGGTTTTGATATTCTATAGGTATCAACTAAATTTTCATTATCACATATTTGAGTCTATGTGATGTATCAGTAAAGGTTGAAGTTGCATTCCTGTCATTTTCTTTATCTACGACACAATTAAAGTCACCACCCATTACTAAGTTCTCAGTGATGTTATCTAGTGCTGTTGTAGACATCTCATTAGAAAATTACGACATAGTTGATGAGATGCAGGTGCATATATACACATCAACGTGAAATGTTGTTGTTGTATATCTATTGTGACTCTCACCCAGCGATCATTTGTATCTGATACTGATTTTATATTTACATAGGCTAAACAACGAGGGAGTATAAGAATTACTACGCCAGCACTATTATCTTGAGATAATGAATAGAATATTCTGGATCCAGAAATCGTTTCTAAATTATCGTATAATTTTGACTTCTGAATCTTTGTTTCCTGTATCAAAGCAATGTCAATCTGCCCATTTTTAGTCTCTAGAAGGTGACACTGCTTTATGTCTCTATTTAAGCCTCTACAATTGAGTGTACAAATTAGCATAAAAAGTAATGAAATGATGTGTACAATCGCCATTATTAAGCTGACTAGCTTTTGGATTTTTTTGGACCCTCTCTTAGACCATTTACCTATTTTACTCTCAAACTCTGTTCTACTTAGTTCAACTTTTTCCAAATGCTCATATTCTAATATATCTGAACCATGACTCAGATGCCTGTATTTAACCCCTTTTGCCGGCACACCTCCCTGCCTCTGACCTGTACATGACCATTTCATCGGGTGATTTAGAACCCTGTGTTTGAATGGATATATCGGATTCAGCCACTGACATATTATCGTTTTCTATATCACTTTTCTCTATTTCTGATTCAGAACTCTCTCCATCTTTCTGTCGCTTTGTTCCACTCAATCGATGCGAGACACCAATTGCTTTCTCTATATTATTTAAATCGTCTAAGTTGAGTGTACTTAGTGGAACATCAGAGTTAGTTTCAGGATCTTGCGACCTGAATTTCACTTGTCCTAAATTAAAACTTTCTTCCAGAGGGTATTGATCATCATCTTCAACATGTGTGGAATTAACCTCTCTGACATCAGACTTGGATTGACTTGTTACCGGAGTAAGACTTTGCCCCTCATCTAGAACCTCTATTTCATCGCCTGCAACTACAGCGATTGGATTCTTAGTTTTTTCACCATGCTTCTCATTAACATGGATTTCAGATACAATCTCAGTAACTACCGGTTCTATGACATTTGCTTTAGAAACATGCTTCTCAATAACATCGTCTTCAGCTACAATCTCAGCCCCTACCGGTTCTATGACATTTAATTTAGACACTTGTTCCGCACTTTTATCAGCACCCTTTTTGATATATTTGTTCTGCGGGCATCGCCACTTAAAATGATCAGATGACCCACAAACTAGACATTTATTTTTGTTAGGGAAATCTGTTGCAAGATGTTTGTGCTTAAGCAGATTCTACACTCTTTGATTTGCCCCCTGTACCATAATGGCAAGATACATCGACCATCTACCATGACCTCACTCGGGAGAGGTTGTTCTACCTTTTCGAACCAAATTCTTCTGATGCCATTTTCTACGGTCCGATCACATGGATAGGTTTCGTGTTCTACTTTTTCTACCTTGCCATACTTGATCAATTCATTGATAACGCGTTCATCTGGGATCTCTAACGGAACCTTCATTTTAACTAATAGGCGATCAGATTCTATTTCCTCCACATTACACACCTCGCCCTTCACGACAAGGACCTCGTCGAGAAACTTTTCCTTCACACTTTCATTAACCAGTGACATTCCATACAGATTTGGAAACATTAATGAGGCCTTGAAGGACCTGTGGGCCTGCCCCAACTACGTCCTTCAATCCATGATACGCCTCAAATGCCGAGACACCTCAAGCCTTTGTCGTGATTTTAAGACTCAGGGTACGCTTATAGGTGATTGCCATGGTGTTTTTAAAAAAAGAGGAAAACCATACTACTACAATATATAATGGGGAATAATACAAATATATAATACCAAGACATCAGGGAAAGAGCTAAACACTAAATAAATTGTGTCCCGTTTTGAAACCCTGACGTCTACCAACAAATATACAAATAACTACTACTGCTGCTGCTGCTGCTGCTATTTTTGGTATTGTCCCTGCTGCTGCTGTTGCTGCTGCTGCTGTTACAACTACAACTACTACTACTACTACTACTACTACTACTACTACTACTACTACTACTACTACTACTACTACTACTACTACTACTTGTCAAACTAATAAACGGTAATCAACGAAACGAAACGAAACGAACAATACTGCTGCTGCTGCTGCTGCTGCTGCTGCTGTTGCTGCTGCTGCTGCTTCTGCTGCTGCTGCTGCTCCTGCTGCTGCTGCTGCCCCCACTACTACTGCTATTGCTATATCCACGTACGCACGCACTCACGCACACACGAAACATGTAGGGGTGTTATACTACGTTATGTAATAGTAGACTATGGTACAGTACGTACGGTATGTTATATTAAAGGATGGGCGGACTGACTAAAGAAATCATAGGTTTCTTCCAAATCCCATAATTATGGAATTCCATAACTGCCATCGTGCGTCGCGCGTCGTGGGCACGGTTTAACGTGCGACGTTCATCCAAACATCGTGCGTCGTGTATCTGTATTTTTAAATGTCAACGTTTTATCAAAAGGCGATGCCCATCGCGTCGCCCTATTAATGTTGCCCTTCAAGATGATTTATTAAGAATCGTGATTACGCATGCGCATTGTTCCACTATAGTGATTTTGTTGTTGTGAATGCGTACTTACTTGATGTATGTAGGCCTAGTTAAATCGTCCCTAATATTAAATCAATGCTATTATTTAATTTGTGTTATGGTTTGGAATATTGGTTAATTTTAAGACAGTTGAAATAATAATCGATTCTCACAGGTAGACGAAAACGTTATGCTGAGGCAAGGGAGAAGTAATGGACGTTGATAGACGTGCTTTCGATTGGCTAACAAAAACGGGGCTTATTTGCCAATAAATAGATTGACAAAGGGGGCTGGTTCTGGTTGGCGTTTCTGTACAAACACGCCCGCCAGAACTCGAATTCCATATCAATGATGTGTATCCAATGGATATCTGTAAATAATGAGCTATAGCTGTGGTAATGAGCCAACCATATCTGTGCTAAGCATCCCAAAATAGCACTGGTAGTTGGTCATTCATAGCAGTGGTATGTCGTCACCCATAGCTGTGGTAAGCAACCAGCATAGCAGTGGCAAGTATCCAGGACTAGCGGTGGTAAGTAGCTAGCCATGCCAGTAGTAATTAACCAGCCATAGCTGTGGTAAATAGCCATTCATAGCGGTGATATTTAGACAGTCATGAGTGTGGTACATAGTCAGCCATAGCTGTGGGAGGGGGGCCAGCCCTAGCTATAGCCGTGGTAAGTAGCTAGCTATACCTGTGGTGAGAAGCCAGCCATAGGTATATTAATGTCTAAGACATAGCTGTGGTAAGGAGCCAGTCATGGCCGCTGTAAGGAGCTAGACACAGTTGTGGTAATTTAGCCAGCCATAGCTTTGTAAGTAGCCAGTCATAGCAGTGGCAAGTAACCCAGTCTAGCAGATGTACATAGCCAACTATAGCTGCGGCAAGGAGCAAGAAATAGCTGTGGTAATGAGCCAGCCAAAACACCGATAATTATCCAGCGATTGCGGTTGTATACAGCCATCGATATCAGTGGTAAATAGCCAGGAGAGCAGTGTTAAGTAGTCAGCACTCACGGGGTAAGTAGCCAGCCATAGCTGTAGTAAAATTCCAGCTATATGTGTGGTAAGTAGCAATCCATAACGGCAATATGTTGTCAGACATAGTAGTGTTAAGCAGCCAGATGGGGCTGGCATCTGGGGTAACTAGTCAGCCATATCAATGATAAGTAGTCCGACAAGAAAAATGTACAAGTAAAGCGGTATAGGTACAGCCATATATGTGGTAAGCAGCCAACCATAGCACTTAGAGGTAGCCCTTAATCGTAGGGGGATATAGTCAGATATAGATGCGTTACGGAGCTCGCCATATATGCAGTAATTTGCCAGCCATAGATGTGGTAGTTAGTTAGTCATAGGCTTGGTAAGTACCCAACCATAGCAGTGGTAAGTAGATAGCTAAAGCTGTGTTAAATAACTAGCTATGGCTCTAATTTGTCGCCAACAATAGCAGTGTTAAACATCCAGCCATTGCTGTAGGAAGAATCCAGTTATTGCCATTGTTAGTAGCAAAAAATGGTTGTGAGCAGTAGCCCGTCAGAGCAGTCGTAAGTAGCTAGGGGTACCTGTAATAAGTAGGGAATCCACGCTGTGGAAGGTAAACAGCATAGCAGTGCTAAGCAGCCATCCATAGCTGTGCTAATAAGCCAGGCATAGCTTTGGTAGGTAGCCAGTCATAGCACTGGTAAGTGTCCAGATATAGTTGTGGGTTAGTATCAACTATAGATGCCGTATGCAGCCAGTCATATCAATGGTAAATAGCCAGCATATCAGTGACAAGTAGGCAGGACTACCGGTGGTAAGTAACCGACTATAAACAGCTATTATAAACAGCTATATCTATAGTAATTAACCAGTCATAGCTGTGGTAAATAGCCACCCATGGCGTTGATACTTAGATATGCATGGTTGTGTTAAGTAGTGAGCTATCGCTGTGGTAGTGAGCAAGCCAGTGTGTGGATGGGCCATCCATAGCTGTGGTAAGGAGCCAGCCAAAGTTGCGGAAGCTAATCAACTGATGTTAAGCAACCAGTCATAGCAGTGATAAGTAGCCAGTCTTCTTCTTCTTTTCGATCGCTGGTATCACACTTGGAGAGCCGTACTCAAGATGAAATCTGTGGCTTTCTGCAGTTCTTCCACAGGCCCATATAACTTTTCAACAAAAGAGGTTGACAAAGGCCAGATCTCTTCTCTCAGCAGCTGATACGTACTGCAACATTGAAGTATGTGCTCTGTGGTCTGTTCTGCTTCTCCACAAGGACAAGCGGGCGATGTCGTAAGGTGTAACCGCCTGTACATGTGTTGGTTTAGTCTGTTATGTCCAGTTCTGAGACGAAAAATGGTCACTTGCTCTGGCCTCGAGAGATGATGGTAGGCATCTTCTGATTGAGGTGTTCTATAGAGTGACTTGATGATAGTCTTCATCTCTGTATGGGTAACCATGTTTTCTGTCTGATTCTCTTCTTCACCAACCTTTGCCATCTTGTCTGCTTCCTCATTTCCTCGGACTCCACAGTGTGAGGAGATCCACTGCAATGCTATCCGAAAGCATTTGATGGTTTGTAGTGCTTTTTCAAGTTGTGGCAGCTTATCTTTGGTGATAGCCTCAAGGACGCGGCGGGCATCAGATAAAAAGACAATCTGTGCAATAGGGTCTGCCGTTCTGCTGATGGTATTAGCTGCATGGACCAGTGCTTCGACTTCAGCTCTCTAGTTTGTGCAGTGTTTGCCTGTCGGTATTGCAGCTGACTCATGTTGTCCGTTTGGATACTGTATGTGCAGTCCGGCACGTCTGCTCCTAATTGCATCTTTGGCTGATCCATCTGTTTAGATCCCTATCCATGTCTCCTGAGGGTACATTTCTTCCAGCATGGCTAGTGTCAGGGCCTTCTTGCTCACATCACTGTGTTCATCTTTGGTTGTGAGATGAGGTACCGTGGTGTGAATAGCTATGCTCTCTAGTTTGTTTTCCCGGGGTGGAGGATCAAGGGTGTGGTTTGGGTCTTCTATTTGTGCTGGCAACATTTCTTGGTGTTTCCTTTGAAGTGCTTTTGTCTCTTTCACAAAACTTAATCTTTTAAGTCTTCCTGATGACAGATGTGCTTGCCTGATATTCATCGGGTGGTTGTTGAACGATGTGAGCTTTGCAGCTTGGATCAGTGCTTTGCATTCCCTTCCTTTACTAAGTGGGGGATGCCTGCTGTCTGCTCCATTTTTTCTATTGGTGTTGATCTCATTCCATCAGTGATGAAGCACAGTGCCTGGTTTTGTACTTTGTCGAGGTTCTGTTGATGAGATTTAGCTGCTGTCATCCATGAGCTGGATCCATGCTCAAGGTGTGGTCGTACGGCACCTAGGTAGATGGTCTTGAGGATCCTTTCATTGGCACCCCACTTTGTTCCTGCCAGCTTCCTCATGATGTTTAGCTTTCTTCTGGCCTTTGCCTCTGCGTTCTGGATGTGCTCCTTCCATGTTAATCTTCAACCATAGGTGACTCCCAGGTATGTCTGCTGGTCCTCGTACTCGAGTGGAGTACCGCCCTGTGTCAGATTGCCAACCTTGGTTTTGGTGGACTGTGAGAATAGCATGGCTGATGATTTTTCTTTGTTGATGGTAATACACCAGCGATTGGCCCAAGCTGTAATTCTGTCCAAGGCGAGCTGCATTCTGTACGTGGCAGTCGTTGTGTACTCCTCTATGCACCAGAGTACGAGGTCATCTGCATAGAGGGCTGCTTGGATCCCATTGGGCAGCTCTGCTACAATGTCATTAATGAAGAGTATGAACAGAGTTGGTATTAATACTCCGCCTTGTGGTACCCCTTGTCTCAGCAAAACATTCCGTCCAGATTGTCCATCCACCAGCACCCTAGCTCTGCGATTGTGTAGGTGTAACTTGGTCCATCGGAACATGTTGCCACTGATGCCTGTGCGCTGGAGCTTCACGAGGAGGCCATCCTTCCACACCCAAATGCCTTCTGCAGATCGATTAAGGCAGCTAGCATCACCTTCTTGGCTTGAAAAGTGTCCTCTATGACCTGTGCAAGATGTGTTGTTTGATCTTCTGTGCTCCTGTATCTTCTGAAGCCAGCCTGCTCTGAAACTATACTGTTCTCCGACTCCAGGTACCACTGCAACCGCTGGTTGACGATGCGCTCCATGATCTTGCATATGCAGCTTGTAAGACTGATAGGACGGTAGCTCGGCACTTTCGTCTTGTTCTTCCCCTTTTTCAGAATAGGAGTCATTCTGGCTTCCTTCCAGCACTGAGGAACCTCTCCATTGGTCCAACTGAGATTACAGATATAGTAGCCAGTTATAGCTTGTGTAAGTAGTCAGCTATTGCTCTGATCAATAGCCAGTCATAGCCGTGGTCATTAGCCAGGTATAGCTGTAGTATAGCCGTGGTAAGTAGCTAACATGTTTTCAGCTGGTCATTAGCCAGCCATAGCAGTTTTAAGGAGTCAGCTATATGTGTGGTGATTACCCCGCCATAGATTTGTAATTAGCCAGTCGTAGCAGTGATAAGTACCCAGCTGTAGCCGTTGCAAGGCGCCAGCAGCGATAGCACTTGTACACAGCCAGTGTTAAAGAGGCAACCATTGATGTGGTAATTAACCAGCCATAGCTTTGTATGTAACCAGCCATAGCAGTATTAAGTAGCCAGCTATAGTTGTGGTACAAACCAGGTCTAGCTGTTGCAAGTATCACACTAGCAATGGTAAGTAGCTGCTATAGCTGTGATAAGTAGCCAGCGATAGCTATTGAATACAGCCAGTCATATCAGTGGTAGATAGCCACCATAGCAGTGGCAAGTAGCCATCATTGGCGGTGGTAAGTATCTACCCATAAATGTATCAATTACCCAGTAATTAGTCATCCATAGCAGATATATTTAGCAAGCCATAGTTGTGGTAAATAGTCAGCTATAGCCGTGGTAGGGAGTCAGCCATAGTTGTGGTAAGTAGCTAGCTAAACCTGTAGTAAATACCCATCCATGGCTGAGGAAGATAATCAGCCATGGTAGGGTTAAGAAACCAGCGCTAACCAACTAGCAATAATTGTAGTAATTAGCCAGTCAAAGCTGTGGAATGCATCCAGCCATATCAGAGGTATCTAGTCACATATAGCTTTGGTACGGAGTGGGAAATAAATGCAATAATCAGCCAGCCATAGAGATGTGTTGTATACAGCCAGTGTTAAAGAGGTGGCCATAGATGTGGCAATTAGCCAGCCATTGCTTGGTATGTAGCCAGTCATAGCAATTGTAAGTAGCCAGCTATAGTTGTGGTACAAACCACCTCTAGCTGTTGCAAGTACCCCATTCTAGCCAGGGATGCCTGTTGCGTATAACCAGCCACGTCAGTGGTAAATAGTCAGCATAGCAGTAGCAAGTATCCTACACTGACGGAGGTAAGGAGCCAGCTAGAACTGTAGTAATTACCCATCCATAGCTGTGGTAATTAGCCATCTATAGCAGATACGTTTAGCAAGCCATGGTTGCGCTACATAGTCATCTAAAACTGTGGTGGAGAGCCAGCCATAGTTGTGGTAACTAGCTATAGCTGTAGTAAGTAGCCAGCCATTGCCGAGGAAGGTAATAAGCCAAGTAGTGCTAAGACGCCAGCCGGAACGTGGTAATTCGCCAGCCATATTATTGGTAACGAACCAGCCAGTTGTAGTAATTAGCCACTCATAGCAGCGGTATGTATCCATGAATAACAGGGGTAAGTAGTTAGATAAAGCTGTGGCGTGAGTTAGCTTTAGGTGCAATTATTAACCCGCCATACATGTGATACTTAGTCAGCCATAGCTTTGGCAGTATCCAGACATAGCGGGGTTAAGTAGCTAGCTATATCTGTAGTAATCAGCCAGCCCCATCCGTGTAAGCTAACCAGCCATGACAATGTTAAGCAGACAACCATAGCAGTAGTACGTAGCCAACACGTCACACGTCGTCGCCCATATCATTGCTAAGTATCCAACTATAGCTGTGGTAAGAGGCCGGGAATAGCAGTGATAATTAGACAGCCATAGATTTGTAAGTAGCCAGTCATAGCTGTAGTAAGTAGTCAGCTATACACGTAGTCAGTAGCCACCACCATCCGTGGAAGTAAATCAGAGAGCGAGAGAGAGAGAGAGAGAGATAGAGAGAGAGAGAGAGAGAGAGAGAGAGAGAGAGAGAGAGAGAGAGAGAGAGAGAAAGAGAGAGAGAGAGGAGGGGTGCGGGAGGGAGGGACGGAGGGAGGGAGAGAGAGAGGTGGGGGAGGAAGGGAGCACTGTTAAGCAGCCAGTCATAGCTATGGCAAGTAGGCAAATAGCCGATGCAAGTAGCTAACTAAAGCCATGGCAAGGCGCCATTCATAACTCTAGGAATTAGCCAGCTATACCTGAGGTAGTTTACCAATCATAGCTATGGTAAGTAGTCAGCGATAACTGAGGTAAATAGACATTTACGGCTGTGAAATGTAGGCATTCATCGCTGAGGTAATTAGCTGGCCATAGCAGCTGTAGAGAGTCAAGCATATATGTGGTAATTATCCAGCCATATCTATGGCTGGTTAATTTCCACAGATATGGCTGGCTAACTGATACAGGCTACTTACCACAGCTATAGCTGGATACTTACGCCGGCTATTTATGGGTACTTACGAAAACTATGATTGACTAACTGCGACATCTATGGCTAGCTAATTATTGCATACATGGCTAAATCCATACCATAGATCCATCTGACTAGATACCTCCCCAATGGATGGCTATATACGATAGCTATGACTGGGTAATTACTACAACTATGGCTGGTTAGTTACCATTGATATGGCTAGCTATATTGCCACAGCTATGGCTGGCTACTTACAACAGCTATAACTGGCTACTTATCACTGCTATGACTGGTTGCTTAACAGTAGCGTGGTTAGTTACCTTCCGCAGCTATGGCTGGCTTCTTAAGCCCAGCTATGGATGGCCCCTCCACACAGTGGCTGGCTCACTACCACTAACACTACCATGGATGTCTAAATATTAACGCTATGGGTGGCTAATTGCCACAGCTATAACTGGTTAATTACTACGGTTATAGCTGGCTACTTACCACCCGTGCTAGAGCCCACCACAATATGACCTTCCGATCCTAAGTAGCGGTTTAGGCGGAGATACGTTTTAAATGATTTATGGACAATTTTAGAAAAATTCTGATGGCCCCCAAAAATATTTACCAACCAAAGTTCCCGTTTGCTATGTTAAAGCCTATTGATGGATGGACGCAAGATGGACGGACGGGTGACGGACGGTCGTCATGCCATAATCTTTCAGGTCAGCTGAGCTAATAATATGCTCCCAGAAAAGTTTAGAACAAAAACGTAGAGAAATGAAGTTATGCTGGCATCTCTCATAAGCTGGTTAAAAACCGATATAATGAGTATCTACTAAGTTACCGACATTCACATGCGAAAGCGCTATGAATGCGACTTAGGCAGTCTTTGCATGCCAAAGTGTCACAAATTTGACTGCAGGTGGTGGTGGCGCTGGTGGTGGTCGTGTTGGTGGTGGTGGTGGTGGTGCGGATCGTCGTGATGCTGGTGGTCGTCGTGAAGATAATGATGATCTTTTATATGTTGTGGTTGGGAGGATGCAAAGATAGCCGCAGCTGCTGGAAAATTAATCACTTTAGGATGTTATTCCCCGTTTTCTAAATCTTAAAAAATAATCTTTCTCTATAACCGACCATCTGACACCTGTATTTGTAATTGTTTGAAAATACCCACAAAAAATATTAGATGTCTCTATTTCTCCTCAAGTGTGATAGCCATACCAATCTGTGGCGTGTATTATTACTTTCTCCCTGTCAGGGGAAGAGAGCATTGCGTATTGCGATCGGGTCTGTGTGCTAGCATGCGTGCGTGCGTGAGCGCTTGTCCGTCGGCACCGTTATCTCAGAAACGAATGATCCGATTTGGCTCAAATTTTAACACGAGGAAGGAACTAGCCGTACAAGAGGATTCACAGACGCTGGCCGTGATGTGGATGAAAGAACCCGTAGTCGCATCAATCAATCAATCAATCAATCGATCAATCGATCGATTGATTGATTTGCTCGTTGGATGGATGGATGGATGGAGGAAGGGCGGGCAATCAATCAATCAATCAATCAATCAATCAATCAATCAATCAATCAATCAAGCAATCAAGCAATTACTACCACCTACCACACCAGACTTTGCGAGATGTGGGTGGGAGCATGATGCTGGTGCAGACGTGCAGTCGGTCGGTTGGACGGTTGGCCGGTCGGTCGATCGGTTGGTCAGTCAGTTAGTCAGTCAGTAGATTAGTAAATAGATCAAATGAGATATAATAGTTAGAGTCTAGGATTTTCATTAGTAAATAGAAGCATTGTGTGATATTTGCATCAAAGATGCTATGTTGTCCTTTGATAATTCATAAAGGAAAAATATCTTGACACGTTGAAGTGTGTAATTAAATAGCTGTTTGGAACAAACTGTGAAGCGACATTCTAATGTGCATTTATTTAACATAAATATTATCGTATGAATTTGTTGGGAAATGAACGAACAGAATACAAATTAAAACAATAAAACAACATTTGTATATCTTTTAGCTTTCAGAAGAACACAAATTTCAACCGTCACACTATATGTTCTTGTGTATGTATATGTGTGTCCGGAGCCGTATTTAAAAAAAAGACAAAAACTACTGGCCCGATTGGTTTTGAATTAGGATTTCACGACTTTGCCTCTGATTTTGATTTTTAAAGAACAGATCATGATCGGAGCAAATTTTGGATCTATTGCTGTTATTATTGTTGTTTTGCATACCCTTCACTCCTTTGTAGAGTGCCCACGACTGCTTTGTCTGATATAGGCTACAGTACGATATAGGCCTATACAAATTTTTAGTTATTGCCGACAATGACGTGCCCATATTATCCTACTTCAACATCCGCACGGTTTTGAAGCAATTGCGCCTTCCAATAAAATTATTATTGTCGGACTATTGGGTTGTCGGACTACTGGGTTTGTAAATTTTCTGCTCTATCGGACTGGACTACTGGGTACAATTGTCGGACTATTGGGCTGTCGGACTGGTGGGTAAGATTGTCGGACTATTGGGTTGTCGGACTACTGGGTGAAATATTCGGACTATTGGGTTGTCGGGATACTGGGCTGTCGGACTAGTGGGGCGTTCCTGAATTCTTAACCACCAGCGTGATGTGGGACGAAACGTCTCCATTTAAACACTGGCGCCAGTATATTAAAAAAATCCAGTTTATGAATGAAAAAGCAATGTACACGCCCTTCTCACCCCCCCCCCACCACCACCACACCTCCACTCCCACGCCCCCCCCCCCCCCACAACTCACCCTACCCCACCCCACCCCACCCCACGACCACACACACACATACACACACACACACACACACACACACACACACACACACACACACACACACACACACACACACACACACACACACACACACACACCACCACCACCACCACCACCATTACCAACAACAACAACACTAGCAATCGCTTCAGCTGTCAAAAACTGGATGCTCATAAAAACACATCGAGTAACGTGCGTACAGGCTTTGATATCTGCGCTAAATTAACGAAACGTCCTAAATATGAAAGAACTGTGGAAATTGCTCGATAAGAAATAAATGATCACCTGGTTAACTGCCCTCCAACCCTACACCCCACCAACGTAATGTTACTTCACATAGCAAGAGATCAAAGGTCTGCAAGTACGGATGTTGTTGTTGTTGGTTTGGTTGGCACTGTCATGGTGGAGGCGACGGCAGTGGTGGGATACTTATGTAATAATTTACACGGCTTCCATGCAAATCTAGGCCAACAGTTACTGTTTGGTCTGACGTCTGGCTTCATAGATCAAAAGCAAAATGACGAACAGAATGTTGGCTCCGTGGTTAGGTGGGGTAACGGGTGGGGGGAGAGGGGTGGGGGTATTCGCTGTTTGATACGAGAGCGTTAGTATGAGGGAGAGACCGTGCGATAGGACGATATGGCTGGGGTGGGTGCAGGGCAGGGCAGGGCAGGGCAGTAGTAGTAGTAGTAGTAGTAGTAGTAGTAGTAGTAGTAGTAGTAGTAGTAGTAGTAGTAGTAGTAGTAGTAGTAGTAGTAGTAGGAACAGCAACAGGGTTCAGTATTGTTTCGTTTCATTTCGTTTCGTTGATTACCGTTTATTACTTTGACAAGTAGTAGTAGTATTAGTAGTCGAAGTGAAACGCATGCGTTTATTTAGCTCTGCAATTGCTGCCCGAATTTGCTAGTTTCTAGCGCGATTTTGTAGATAAATTTCGTATTAGTATTTCCTTTCAAACTTTATGTTTAATCTGTAAATTCTTGTCTTGGTTGGAGCGGATTTTGTGTCTCCATTTTCTAAAAGCACTCCTCTTAGCTGGCGGTTTCCGCCATTTAATAGGGCTCCTCTTACCGTGGTCAATGCAATACATTTCTCCGCGCGCCAGTACGCTATTTCTATAGTTCGTTGGCTAGCTCATTATAGTTGGCAAGATCGCTCGAGTGAGTGGATTTAATTCCTTTGTCATTTGTAAGCGCAAGCCGTTCTTTGATTATATAAATCTTTATAGTCAGTTGTCTGTCCCCGGTCAAATCGAACAGACTAACAAATATATGACTGTAATATGTCAGTATGCATTAGGAAGCCACTTTAATCTGTTAGCTGTTAGTTTACCACTTAATAAGTGCTTCAAACTAACAAATATACGTACTCTCTATTCGTATATTTGTTGGTAGACGTCATGGTTTCAAAAGGGGACACTATTTATTTACTGTTTAGCTCTTTCCCTGGCATCTTGCTATTATATATTTGTATTATCGTCATTATATATTATAGTAGTATGGGTTTCCTCTTTTTTTAAAACACCATGACAACCTTCTATAAGCGTACCCTAAGCCTTAAAATAACAACAAGGATTGGGGTATCACGGCTATCGACATGTATTGTAGCTCGCCAGGTAGTGTCGGGCCGTTCCGGTGTATCATGCCGACTCGCCGCACTGCAAGTGCTCGACGAATGATGACGCTGGTTAGCATCCGGTCTCGGGGTGACGGACCGTGTTCGAGACTGCCCTGTGGGTAACAAAAACCGGCTCCTAAGGTTGGTGGAACTCAATCGTTCCGGTGGGCCATGCGACCATCGTCGCGAACATTAAATACAACAGTCTCATCCCAAGAATGTGTGTCACCAGTATGCCTGTCCATAGCAATTTCGTGATCTATGGACTTACAAGATTTGATTTTGGTGACTTAAAAATATAAGTCTATACAATGATTTTACCTAAACAATTATAAATATGCTAGATAAAACTAAAATAAGAGCATACGAAAATACAAGACATAGAGACAGGTAGATGAACTTTTAAACATGGGGCTCCCGGAGGTACCACACAGACTCGTAGGTCCGCAGAGGTATCCCCGCAATGGAGGCTTCCATACACGAGACTTAACTAATTAACTTAATATAAGTTATTATACCTCTAAGTTGAAAGGGAGAAGGTTATCTCGGACGAAAAGTTATGTGCCTCACGCGGGCACTACTAGTGCTAGTTTGGGTGAGGAGTATTATCCTCGCATGGACCGTCGTCGCTGAATCCTTGCGAGAGGCAAGTGCCTCATGTGGGCCTCCATCTCGGGAAGATGTCGCTTAAAGCGGGAGAAGAGTAGTAGGCAAAAATGGGCCCACTCTAATATTTCAACCAAAAATGCTTAAGAAAGAAAAGACCATGCCTAGTGAGATTATGACTATAGGGTTACGTGCTGTTTTACGTGAAGACGGGACGGGTGATTCCCGAGGGATTCCCTCGTCACCGTCTTATGTGATTCTTAGTATGCTGAGTTAGTAGTTGCCGCTTTATTTATGTGGGCCTTCTGCTTTGCTTAATTAGCTTTTAGTTGTTTTTGAAACAAGAACTATTTTTGGCCGCAAATATCTGGTATCTACTTAGCTATTAGACACGGCGGTCACTGAGAATAGATGCCCTAAGACATCCATACTGACGACAGCGCTCATACATGTTACTTAGTAAGATCTCCGAACTGGATAAGAATCCGGACATCTCACTCTGTAACCACATAAAACGTTACAAGATATAGGTTACTTTTCACGAAAGCATTATTAGACCATTGTTCTATCGTTATGGTGGGGGTGAGAGAGACGAATACCCACCGTAAATGTCCTTCCCGCAAGGGCGTGGCAGATCTAAATATCATGCCCAGACATTTTTATGGAATTCGGTGGGGATACATATTTCGCCCGTCACCGGTCCTATAGAACTAACCGTTTAACCTGTCGTTAGGTTTATATACAAGTTGCCCTGCTTTGCACTGCGGTGCGGGAGGTTTGTTCAGCAAATAAAATAATAATTAATATGTTTTCGTAGTGCTTTCCTACATTGGCAAAAGTGCTAACTACTAAGTATCCAAAGGTACAAGGGAAATGTATGTGACACCACACCCTGGCCATCACCGCTCGGAAACCCCAATAATTTCCCAGAGTCAGATCAGCCCATGGTGTGGATAGGGACAGCCAAACAACTAAGAAGCTGCAAGGCCGAGTGGAGCATGAAGAGAAACAAAATCTTAGAGTTATGAGTCTTACCGGAGTGCGGGGCTAGATTATCGCACTGCCGGAAGAAAAGAATATACTACAGGTTTCTTAACGAGGAAAGTGTCTCTAATCATATTAAACATATCCTATCGAGCTGAATAGAAACGGTTTAGTCGGTAGCATGCCGGGCTAAACAGAGCTATAGCACGGACAGCGACCTCAGCAGAAAATTGTTGGTGGCGAGAGAAAGTGCTGCATATATAAGTGTTGCTGTATAGTGTTTCCTACGTGCACTGGAGTCCTATATATTTTCTACACTTAAACAAAACATATGAACTGATGGCCACTGGCCATATATATACATAATCCAACCAGAACAATTAATGTGGAATCAAATGATCAGAATTATATATCTTAGTACAGGTTAACGAACCTACGATGGTGCGGTTAGCAACACATTGCAGAAAATGAGAATAACTATAAACAAATACAGAAATTATACCTAGCGGTCCTAAGACCGTTAAGGTACCTTTTAGGCATCGGGACCATTCTTATGGATACAATATAATTAAAGAAATACACATAGAGAAATAATTAAAAAGTGAAGTATAGTTACTTGAATACTCGGTAGTCATTCTTAAGTTAGGCCAGTGTGTTACTGAAATTGATACGTCATTCCGTAGTTGACGTGCGTTGATGCATTCTCAGGAAGCTGGAACGTTCCCGCAGTTTGGTTCCCGCAAGCTGTTGTCCGCAAACAAGATTCCTGCAAGAACACTCATGGCGGGAGTACTAATAGGATGTCTAACGAGCAGTCAGCAAAAGATACGATAGTACTACTATGGTGAAGAAAGTTCCCGTACACTGATGGCACGGATGGAAGTTGTAAACAACCCGATCACAAGTGGGGGTTGTCAGATGCGAATGAAGATACAAAACAAAGCTTAATGGTGCTGGGTACGTCAGCCAGCTCGGAAGACGCACCAGGCAGAGTTTGCTTGCTGTGGTCGAAAGTTAGAAGAACCTACACGATATTAGTGCGGTGACGGTTGAAATACCACTTTTAGGCATGGCCAGCAGATCCGGCGAGTCATCCATCAAAGAACATCCTGCCTCTACATCTGTAGAATCACATATTCAGGCCGTAAAAGCCTCACCGCAAATTCGTGTTCCGAAGTAGATATTGATATTCGTGAACAATAATCAGAAAGTTCCAAACTACTCCCGTTAGTAGGGAGTTACAAAATTGTTTTAGTGCGGTGGGTTTGGGCAACTGCCACCTATGGGAGAAAAACCCGACACATAGCGAAGTAATACGCATATTGTCTGGTGCGCTGATAGTAGCTGGTACAGATCCAACCTGTTCGGCCCCTGACCGAGGATGCTTTCGATCTCAGGATCGCGTCTCCTTTTATACTCCTCGTGACGTCACAGGCGCAGGCTCCAACCAATCATCGTTCGAGCAACAGCCAATCAGCGCGTAGCTAATAATAGCGCAGTCGAAAGTTCTAGAACATTCTAGAAGTTCTGTGTCCACGTGGTTATGACGTCACGGCAATATTTTGAAGATAATCAAGAAGGGTTGTCTGTGGATAACTCAGCCATTTCTTAACCGATTTTGAAATGGTTTACAGATTTAAAAAGCTCGTTGAATTCTGTTCTTGATAAATTGCCAGACTCAACGGGAACCGGCAATCAATAAAGATTACAGGGTACCATCTCGGTACACTAAAAGCGCCATCCTATCTTGGTCGTAAATTACGTGCTTCATCAAAAATAGCATCTAAGCGCGTGCATGCGCATTATGTGCTTTGACGAACTTAGTCGTTTTCGCAGCACGATCTCTCTCATAGGCCTATATACGCGTATGGCTCTACCCAGGGGGGCGTGTTCAGGGAACGAATCCAGGATGGGCGGCGCGTACCCAGCTTAGCTGGTATGGCCGGTACCCGACCGGTCGATCCGAACTACAGTATCATGGGTTAAAGGACGTCATTGGCGCGGGACCTGCTGGTTTGCAGGGGATTATCAATGTTATTAAAACTGTATGGAATGTGACTGTGGTGAATGAAAGTATTAAGGAGAAGCTGCTAGAAGAGGTCCTTGTTGTGAAAGGCTAAGTGTGTAATGTATAAGAAATCGAGTCGGATAGGTTGTTAGTTAAAATGAAAGTTCCATTGGAGATTCCAGATGAACGAATCATGAATGAACTGAAAAAGTATGGTAAAACACAGCAGATTGAAAGGGAACCATATCCGTTTGACAGAACTTTGGAGAATGATGTAAGGCGCATCTGGTTTGAAAAAGTGGATAGTCTTTTGCCAAACAGATTGACGCTTGATGGCAGCTTTGTTCTCCCCTTATGGTATAGAGGGCCGATAAAAGAATGTAGAATCTGCCAAATGTAAGTCAAGTGGCAATAAGCGCCAGAGAGCAGACAATAGCTCAGAATCTGAGATTGAGGAAAATGATATGGGTGATGATGATACAATGTCAATTGCAGAATCAGATGTGTCAATACAAACACATAGTTGACAGATGAAAGATGAAATGGTGATGTACCGATCAGAAGGTGGTGAAGTGTTAGTGCCCTATGTAACGGCGAGAGGTGTCGAGAGGCGTTAAATATCATCTACCACGCCATGATTCTGATATTTCCAAATATGAATATTTGTCTGTGGTAGAACTAGGAAACATTGAATTCGCAGGAAAATTAGGTAAATGGTCTAAGAAACGAGCTAAAAAAAAAAACCAAGTTAATCTAATGATGGCGGTAGTAAACATCATTTTACTAATTATGAATAAATTGCAGAGGGTTAAATACCGAAGTCAAACAGCGTCACTTGCTTGAAGAATTAGCAAATGAGAGGGTTGATATTGCTTTTCTATAGGAGACGAAAATTCAAAAACATGAAGTGTATGAATCTCTCAAAAATATTTCAAAAGGGCAGATTTTTTTATTCTTTATCACAAGACAATAGTGTGGGAGTCGCCATTCTTATCCTGTCCCGCTGTCTCAACTATGTTGACGTTATATCCTCGTCATCAGATATAAATGGTAGATGGATTTGTGTATCAATTGATGTACTAAACACAAGTTTAAATTTGATGTCCGTTTATGCGCCCACCTCTCATCAATTGCGTAGTGAATTTCTAAATGATGTTTCCACAATAATTCAAGACAGAACTCTTGAAAACCTAATTATGGGCGGTGATCTTAATTGCATATTAGATGAAGCTAAAGAAAGAAACGCTAGGTCTAATTTTAATGACACATCTCATAATATTTTGAAACACATCTGTGAATATTAAAGCTTAGTAGACACTTATCGGATTGAAAATCCAGAGGGCATGGACTTTATTTGGTTTTCAACCGATGGAAAGAAAGCATCCAGATTGGACAGTATCTATGTAGAACGCTCATTGAAAGGTTACATGTGTAAAACTAACATAAAACCAGTAACTTTCTCTGATCACAATATGTTTTCCATCACATTAGACAATGCTGACTGGATCAAACGAGGAGATGGATTTTGGAAACTCAACATAGCGTTGTTACGAGATAGTTGCTATCGCAAATGTGTAGAAAGTTGTTGGAAGCATTGGGATGAAAAGAGAAGTTTGTATGAATGTATAACAGACTGGTGGGGGATGTTAAATCCGACCTGAAACATATTTCAAGGCAGTATTCCATCAGGAAAGCACGAGAAATGCGAAAGCGTAAAAAGGCGCTTCAGAGGTCGGTGTGTAAAATTAATAAGAAAATTAATGATGGAGAATATAATTATTACGAACTATTAGTTAAATTAAAAAGTAGATTAACTGAAATAGAGCAATATCAGTTTGATGAGGCCAAAATAAGGGTAAGAGCACAAATGCACACCGAGGGCGAAAAGACTACACGTTACTTTTGTAACTTGGAAAAGCAAGAGGTATAGAGAAATTAATGCGTTCACTGAAGACTAATCCTCAAATGCAGAGATGATGGAAACAGTATCCAAATTTTACAAATCATTGTATAAATCTGAGGGAAGTGATGAAGCTGCAACTAGAGATATTTTAGCTAATATAACGCAAAGGTCTCCAGGCTGCGATGGACTTCCAGTCGAATTTTATCAAACATTCTGGCACATATTTGGTCCACTATTAGAAGAAATAGCTGCTGGCATTTTTAAGCAAGGGCATATCCCTCCATCGACGGCCCAAGCATATGTTCGGCTTATATACAAGAGGGGTGACAGAAATAAAATACAGAATTATAGACCAATCTCTCTACTCTGTGTAGACTATAAGATTATTACTCGGGCACCAATATTAAAACTTGGCGCAGTCCTAAGCGAAGTAATTGATGATGATCAAACGTGCTCTGTACCAGGAAGAACAATATTAAACAACACATTGCTTATACGTGACCGTATTCAATTAGTTAAACAGGATTGCATGCATCCCAGCAGCAATAATAGTACATGATAACGAGAAGGCGTTTGACAGACTTGAATGGGATTTCTTGTTTAAGTCTTTAGACCATATTGGCTTTGGTTCCAGATTTATTAAATGGGTCAATATTTTATATACTGATATAACAAGTTGCTATTTAGTAAATAATCATCTATCTGAACCTGTAGTGTTGAAACACGGTGTCAGACAGGGTTGCTCATTGTCTCCGCTTCTATTCGTCATAGCTATGGAATCGTTGGGGGCCACATTGAGGCAACGTAATGAGTTTCAAGGAATACGTATACGTGGCATAGAAAGGCCACTAAAGGTGTCTCAGCATGTAGATGATACGACTGTGTTTGCAGGTAAAAATTCAGATTTTAGAATCTTAAACGGAGTATTATAGTAATCCCATTCAAGTCTGACACGACTAAAAGTTGAGTTTGGCATAACTGACAGTGCGTGGAACTGGTTCCAATCTTATTTATCACAAAGATTCCAGTCCGTTTACATTAATGGTACGCAATCTGCGCCCATTGAACTTACATGCGGTGTCCCTCAAGGTTCGATATTGGGACCGGTTCTATTTACGCTCTACACCAAACAGCTAGGATCCGTTATCGATTCTCATAGTTTGTGTCACCATTTTTACGCGGATGACACGCAGCTCATTAATACATTTCCTCCTCCAGCGGCATCTGCATCTCTAGCAACCAAACAGCTAACAGATTGTTGTGCGGACATAAAAGCATGGATGACAACCAACATGCTAAAGCTGAACGAAGAAAAGACTGAATGTATGTTGGTGGGTCCATCTATCAGACGAGACAAAACAGAACTAAGTAGTCTAGTCATTGGTACAAATATAATTCCGATCTCCAACACGGTTAAAGACCTCGGCGTGATACTGGATAGCGAGTTGTGCATGGATAAACATATAAACTATCTGCGCAGAGTGTGCTTTTTGCAGCTGCGGAACATTGCACACATCAGGAATTATCTTACCACAGAGGCTACCACAAAATTAGTGATCATGACGGTAATGTCTAGGTTGGACTACTGCAATAGTCTCTGTATTGGCATGGCAAAAGAAAACATCCACAAGCTCCAAACTATTCAGAATACAGCAGCACGAATAATCTCACGCCAGGCAAAAGATGCACACATCACTCCGATTCTCCATAAGCTTCACTGGTTGCCAATTGCTCAACGTATCCAATTTAAAATCCTCTGTCTAGCTTACCAGTGTGTCTCAGGAACTGCACCTACATACCTTTCTGCATTAGTCGAGCCATACCAACCAACCCGGTCACTTAGATCCCTAAACAAGCAAATGCTCAAAATCCCAAAATACAAAATGAATTCATACGGCTTTAGAACATTTTCTTTCTCGGCCGCCACTGAATGGAACAACCTCCCTATTCATCTAAAATTGTCAAAAAATCTTACAACATTCAAATCAAATCTTAAAACTCATCTCTTTAAACAAGCGTACCAGAATTTAAATTAATGTTTATATTATCATTTCATTGTCTTGCGCTACGAGCATGCTTGCGTGGAGTTTGGCGCGTTATAAATTCACTTATTATTATTATTATTATTATTATTATTATTATCAGAATTTCAAAAGGCATCAGGGCTTAAAGTCAATTTTTGGGCGCTTGGAAGGACAGAACTGGCAATGGTATGGATATTAACTGGTCAGGTGATGTCATAAAGACTTTGGGTATTTACTTTTGTAGAGAACAAGATGTAATAATAAACTGGGAAGAAAGGCTATCCAAGCTAAAGTGTGCATTAGTAAATTGGAAACGACGTCGCCTAACTGTATTTGGCAGAACATTTGTTCTTAATTATTTAATTTTATCTGGACTGTGGTATATCGCTTCTGTAGTTCATATGCTCAAATCAGTAGAGTCAAAGATCAACACGTTACTTTTGTCCTTCTTATGGGAGGACAAAGCCTATTTAGTATCGCAGTCAATCCTCACCAATGAAAAGAATGATGGAGGCCTGGATTTGGTTAATGTTTTAGCAAAGTGTGCTTCTCTAAAACTGAAATTCTTGAATAAGTTACTCACTTCAAACCCATCTTGATCAAGTGTTGCAAGGACTCTTCTAGAAAGGTACGTAGATCCATTTCCAGTAGAATGTTTATTTTTGTGCAATAAACTTCCACCTAACCATCAGAAGATACCAACCGTATATAAGGAACAGCTCGAAGCCTTAAAAATATGCCCAACGCTTAATTCTTAGAATAAAGAATGCAATACCTGGTCAATGGTTCAAATTGCCGAAATCACGTGGCAACAGAGATATGTTTCAACCAACATTAGTATTTAAGTCAGAGCACATAAAATACAACATGGCATCTAGAGACTGGTAAGGAATGCTAATGCAAAGTCGGAGACAGACTCATATTGTAGTTAGGCATTGGAATACTTTAGGATGCACGCCAAAGAACTGGGAAAATGTGTGGAAAACAATACATCTACCTTGTCTACCAGCAAACGCACGGGACCTGGCATGGCGATTACTCCATCGAAGGCTATGGGTCGGCCATCTGACCTATATGTGCACAATAACAAGTACAGACCAATGTTTATTATGTAATATTGAGGAGGAAACAAGAGACCATCTGTTTACAGTGTTGTATAGCTACAGGCTTTTGTGTATATATCAATATTCTCCTTGCTAAATTTGGAATCAAATATGTGAAATTAATGGCTGAAACAATTATGTTCAAAGATTGCTCAACTATCGGACGAATCATTAATAGCAAGGAGAAAGAATTGTTAGTAACCCTGTTATCTGTAGGAGTGTGGGACATTTGGAAGCATCGGTGTTCAGAGGCCAGAGATAAAACAGGAAACAACCACCAAAGAGCCATACAAGCTATAATTCGATTATTGTTAATAAACTGCATTCATTGTGAATTGTCTCATTTAGTTGTTGGCTGAAAAGCTACACGATGTTATGTTTCTAGTTTCCGTTATTTGACTTTGAGCTGATCCCATGTTTGTGTATTGAGACGCTGTTGTCGATTAAAGATGTATTACCTCCGAGATATAAATAAATTTGGGTAATTTTACTGTAATATAATGATCCCGGTGTATTATTAGTACATACTAATTTTTATACATAAATTTTGGACCCCGTCACGTATATTTGTTATTGCGTGCCCGCTCCAGCGGGAACGCTTCTATTTATTGCTGTCTAGAATTGCTTATAGGCGCGCCATTTCGCGCAAGGGATTGTGGGGCCGTGTCTCGCGAGATCTCCATCGATACGAGATCTAATGATTCTCGGAGCGAAGACACGGCTCTATTTTTAGATTGCTGGATATCTCATAATTATTATCTTCATGCGCGTGATTCATGGCGAGTTCTCTTATTTGTTCTGGTCTGACTGTAATAGACTGTAATAGAGTTTGCGCGGCGATGACCGCTTAATTATTTTAATAAACAGCCAACGGATCTCCAAATAACTACTCTAAATAAGTACTCTTCCTTTGCTGGAGGACTGCGTACAAAACATGTTTATCAATCCTTCTGCAGATGAAAGTACTCGAGCACACGCCCACTCGCGACGTCTCTTATAGGTCCACTTTAGCACTCTATCAAACTGACCGCAAATGGCTTCTTGGGGTGATCATCAGAAATGTCCATTTGCATTAGCTACTCGCAGGAGAACTTGTTTTGAAAGTTTACCACTGGAATGACTGGTTTGATAATCGATCCTATAATTCCAGTAGTAAATTGCAAAAGAAAAACCACAATGGTCTCTTGGACGGCAATTAGACATAGGACATTTTCTATGATAATGGATTTTTCTGTTTATTACGTCATAATTATTTAGGTCAGATGTAGCTGGACATCACAATCAAAATGTGTAATGATTGGCGTATCTAGCTCCACCAGGAACATTGAATAGGCAGTCAAGTATGCGAATTGCATGTCTTTACTATTTAATCAACATGCTGTTGAATATTTTGAAACTAATTTGACTAGACGCTGTTCGAATTGTATGTCTTTACTATTTATTCAAAAGTCATTTTCTATGACAATGGCTGGGTTCGATCTGTAACTGAAGGATATGACGTCTTAATCAATTACTTCATATACAGGCTGCCGTCACAATCCAAAATGTGTAAATGAATGGCGTATCGAGCTCAGTCATGAACATTGAATAGTCCGGCAAGTGTACGAATTGTATGTCTTTACTGTTTAATCAACATCGTGTTGAATATTTTGAAACTAATTTGACCTGGCGTTGTTGCGGCCAGAGGCAGCAAACCTTTAAAAGCACCCAATCAAATTAGTTTCAAAATAGTCATCAGCTTAGCTGTATAGTTACCTTGAAATTGGAAGTCTGGGAATTCATTATTCAGCGTATATATATATATATATATATATATATATATATATATATATATATATATATATATATATATATATATATATATATATATATATATATATATATATATATATATATATATATATATATATATATATATATATATATATATATATATATATATATATATATATATATATATATATATATATATATACATCGATTCCAATACGCAAAAAGGGGTGGAGCTTAGCTAGAAATAGGCGTGGCATACCTAGAAATGGATCTCTCTATTGAAATTCTCATGAGCAAATTGAGCATTACATGGCCAATACCACTTGGTAATGCGTGGCCCACACAATATGAACCACTTGTATTAAGAGACCACTCATATTTATAGGTCGCATATTTTAACAAGGCCAATCATAGATTGTTACCCTGAGTACAATGTACTCGTCCTCTGACGGAGCGAGGATAATTAATACCACTTGCTAATCGGCATTTTCATGTCGTCGATCCATCATATTACGTCATATGATGTCATAATCAACGACGTGACGTATATGATGACGTCATAATCATGAAGTTATGACTGACTCAATTTAGTCCGTCTTAAATGCTTAATAGTCCGACACATTGTACGAATTGTATGTCTTTGCTATTTACAAAACATGCTGGTGAATAATTTTGAAACTAATTTGACTGGGCGATGTTACTGCCACAAGCCACAACAGCCCCCAGTCAAATTGGTTACAAAATAGTCAACACCCTACCTGTATAGTTTTCTGGAAATCGATAGTCAAGAAGTTCAGAGATCCATCGAAACCAACACGAGCGTGGTATTAATGTATTAATATACCATCCGGATTCAGTGACCGTTTGACTAACGTTAGGCCTATGGAAGTCATTTCAAGCAACGGCCACCAAGATGTGACTTACTTGGGCACAATTGTGTGTTTTTCTAACAAAATCCTTTACAACGTTTAACACCGAAATTTCAATATCTCAGATAAAGACAACTATACGAATATCCTTTTAATACTTTAACTGGTAGCCCACCCACCCTACCCACCTACCTGTTGCTATCATAGACCTGTATTAAGTATTGCAATGACAACGACTGCCCATGTAAGCTCTTAAAACCGGTCTCTACAGTGATCCTGAGGATGTTAAGTTGCAGGTCAAGAGATCGTTTTTGAAAATTCACCACTGAAATGACTGGCTCGATAATTGAGCCAGTCATTCCAATAGTAACTCTTCAAAACAGTCGTCTATTGGCCTGCAAATAGGCACTCAATAACCAAATTTTTGTTTTATTCTTGACTCAATTTAAGTAATACAGGGTTAATAAATTATGAGGACGACGATGATGTACCATGTCTGTTTAACCTTTCCCGTATTGTATTATAGTATGATTCACATTTGATGCATTCGAGATAGGGTAAAAATTACAGACATGTTACAGACAGTATTGAGGCATACTATGAGTGTGGTAAATTTCAAAAGAAAAACATGCATAATAATATTGTAGAGGGCGAAAAAGTAGACAGAGTTTGCTAACAATAATGGATCCATCTAAAAATAACGCCTTGGCTTCTTCGAAACTACACCTCTAATGTAATGACCGGTCGTCTTCTTACGTTATCACAATGACTAGACTGTTACACAGACTCAACTTCGGATACCAGACAGACCGGGGCCCAGACTGTCTCCGTAGCAGACTGTAAAAGCAACACTGTGGATCGTGGAATCGCTACGTCAATGGATACTCAATAGGCCCCTACATACGAGATACATTTCTCGATCTCGTATCGAAAGCGAACTCGCGGGATACGAATGAATAATGAATGTGTGATTATCAGTAGTATCCTTTTGTCTTTATTCCATCCGTGGGAATAAATTCACGTAGGGCCAATGCAATTATGTAGCAGTATTGACAGACTACCAATGTTCCAAATTTCCAGTCAAAACTGCTGTCAATAACATTGTAGCAGATTGTTGAATACAGAAATCAACCGAAAGTGTGGGCCTATGCATGTGCTAAGTTAAGAACGTCCACAGGAAATTCGGCCACAGAATTTCAACAATATAGTTAGATAGGTATATCAATACGCTAGCGCTGAAAAAATAAGGCATGGACGCGCAGGTTCTAAAGAGTGGTGAAAAATATGCAAGACGTTCCTATGTGATACTAACTCTAAATTTTAGCGAAATGCCGTCTCTGAAGCTCGATGACGGCTCATTCTCTTACAACTCTTCAGAAAAGGCAAGCCTCCTTAACCGGTTGTTCTCTAGCATCGCCAATATTGACGATGCTAATGCCAACTTACCTCCTCTATCTATGTATAAGGACAATACTCTCCACTCAATTACAATATCAAACACTGACATCTCTGATGTACTGTCCAATCTGGACACGTCTAAAGCTGTGGCCTGGATAAATTAAGTCCGAAACTCTTATTCGAGAGCCAACAAGTATTGGTCCCAATACTAGCGCAGTTCTTTAATTACTCACTTTCTAATGCGCAGTTCCCCACTTCTTAGAAAATCGCTAATGTAACCCCGATATTCAAGAAAGGAGACAAGAGCTTATGTTCAAATTATCGACCAATATCACTGTTGAGTTGTCTTAGTAAAGTTATGGAGAGAACCGTTTTTAAACATATCTATAACTATATTAGACACGATATCACTCTATATCAGTCTGGTTTTCTTCCATCACACTCTACAGTAAATCAACTGCTTGATATCTACACTGATATTACTCAAGCCCTTGACGATCAAAAGGAAATAATCTTTCTATTCTTCGATATATCTAAAGCCTTTGATCTAGTATGGCATCGCGGCCTCCAACAGAAACTTAGTAATTTTGGTTTCTGTGGAAATCTCCTTACATGGTTCGAAAATTATCTTGGAAACCGATACCAGCGAGTAGTTATAAACGGCAATGAGTCCACCCTACTTCGTTTACATGCTGGAGTGCCACAAGGCTCTGTGCTTGGTCCTTTGTTATTCTTAGTTTTTATTAATTACATGCCCAACGATATAATTCACAATATTAGACTTTTTGCTGATGACACGTGCCTATATGTAATGTCAGATAATCTAAAAGAACACCCTGCCTCACGCGATTACGATCTACTGACCATGACGCATTGGGCAAGCATGTGGCTCGTCGAGTTTAATGCCTCGAAAACTACATCTTTATCTTTTTTTCCTGCGCAACGAGCCCACATCCTTTTCAATCAACTGCAAAGATTCTGAAATTCTACCATCAACTGATCATAAGCACCTCGACATTACCTTTAATAAAAAAGTAATCTCATAGCAAACACTCAACACAAACTCTCCTTACTTAAAGGTCTAAAATATATTCTAGACCGTAAATGTATCGAGATCATGTACAAAACATTTATAAGACCATCTTTAGAATATGCAGATGTTGTGTGGGATAATATTCCACAATATATTGTAATTCGGTTAGAGGATATCCAAAAGGATGCTCTCTGAACGGTATGTGGAATGACACATAGTGCGAGCACTGAAGACCTGTACTTAGAAACAGGCATCGAAACCTTGTCAAGTAGACGTGAATTTCATAGATTATCTGTGCTATTTAAAATTATTAATGGGATGACCTGTGAGGTTCTGGTCAACCATCTTCCTACACTATCCCAAGCACGAAATCCTTACAATATCCATCATCCAAATTTCTTCACTCCATTCCGCTGCCGCACTGAGCTCTTCTATGGATCCTTTTTCCCAGCAACTGTCCACGCCTGGAATATGCTTCCTGTGCCGGTGAGAGATTCTGTCACTCTTCTAGAATTTAAAAGCAAACTCAAGGCTATGTCAGCCATACGACAACCCCCTGAGTGGTATTACGTAGGCCCGAGGTTTGCCAACATAATGCTATGCAGGCTCCGAAACGGTTGTAGTTCTTTAAATCGACATCTATTTGACAACTTTCTGTCGGAATCTGCCAGTTGTTCTCGTGGGCACAATGATGAATCTACAAACCACTACCTCTTACATTGTGCCCTTTTTAATGAACAAAGAGTCGTTTTCCAAAATCAGATTGCCTTGAACGATATTTCTCTTGCTAATCTTACGGTCAACCAGCTTCTATACAGGACTTACACTGCCAACTTGGAAATGAACAAACTGATCTGTAATGCGGTATGTCAATATATAATTAACACCAACCGTTTTCAGTAGCTTCCCGTTCACGAACTTATAGTTTAAGGGGTAAAAGGACAGTAGCCCAACACGTACAGGTCGGGGCGAAGGCAGCACCTAGAGCTCACCTCTGCTATTCTTCCATTTGATCTTATTCCTCGCTCTCTCTATCTCTCACCCTCTCTCCCCTCACCCCCCCCCCCCTTTCTCTCTTTCTCGGTCTTTCTTCCTACTCTCCCCCACCTCACACTAAACATCCACACACTTATGCACATTAATAGACTACAATTAATTGGCCGCCATTTTGTTGTAAACAAGTTTTGTATAATCTGTATGTGTATGGGAGACACGGGCATAAGACTCTAAGTCTTATCGTGCTTCCGTCTAAACAAAAATAAAGCACGTTTAAACCAATACGTTAGGGAAGGAAAAGATAGAGGATAACAAAAATTTTACCATGAAGTAATTTCGTAGTGCACAATTTCATACCGAAAATTTGCTAAATCACCGGTGATTCACAGTTTTCAGTGCCCTATTGTCTGTAGTATGTTTAGCCCCATAATTTCACCTACATAGACTTGAGCCTTAATATACTAGGTATATTTCTAGATGAAATAATTTTATTAGGCAAAAATTGGCTTAAATGTTGGGATTTTCGTGCTTTTCGGTGCCCTACTGTCTGTATGTAATATGGTCGGCTCCAGAACCTCGCTCACATAGACGTAGAGAGATTTGAATACGATAGTTATATTGGGAATTTAAAAAGAATCGACCGTGAAGTAATTTCGTAGTATACGATTTCATCGCGTAAATTCGTTTCAATTTTGGCAGATCTGTGGGTTTTCAATGCCCTACTATTACCGGTCTGCAATAGGTTTGGCCACATAATTTCACCGATATGGCTTGATAGCGATATGTACGCGCTAATGAATCTAGAGGTTACTACCACGTATAGAAATTTCGTAATATTCGATGTTGTAGCCACAGACAGATGTCAAAAGCCAACAAGTTACAAAAATCGGTAACAGAATGTCTGTTCTCGATTTGTAATAGTTTTTTTTATATATGGATGAATATAACTCAATATGAGCTAGTGCTTTTGCACAATTCTACCATCAAGTAATCTCATCGTAGGTAGTTACATATTCGTCGTATGGCCCAATTATAATATGGTTGGTTCACATTCACCACATTCAGGTAGGTGTCGGTATGTTCTGGCATATCGCTCATAATGGGTTCGGCCACAGAATGTCACCCATATGTTTAGATAGGTATAGACATACGCTTACTGAGTAGTGAGATTTAAAACTATCTACCATGAAATAATTTCGGCTAAAATTTAGGCCGACTCATGGTTTTCGTTGCACCCAGTCAAATTAATTTCAAAATAGTCATCAGCTTACCTGTATAGTTACCTTGAAATTGGAAGTCTGGGAATTCATTATTCAGCGTATATATAGACATCGATTCCAACACACAAGAAATGGGTGAAGCTTAGCTAGAAATAGGCGTGACATAGGCCTACCTAGAAATGGATCCCTCTATTGAAATTGGCATGAGCAAATTGAGCATTACAGGGCTAATACCACTTGTTAATGCGTGCTCCACACTTGTATTAAGAGATCACCCGTATTTATAGGTCACATATTTTAACAAGGCCAATCATAGATTGTAGACCCTTCCCATCCAGAACGCACCTATACCCGAATACAATACACTCATCCTCTGACGGAGCGAGGGTAATTAATACCACTTGCTAATGGGCCTTTTCAGGTTGTCTATCTATCATATTACGTCATATGACGTCGTAATTAATTAAGTGACGCGTAGGATAACGTCATAATAATGACGTCACGGCTGACTCGATTTAGTCCATCTTAAAGGCTTAATAATCTGACACGTTGTACGAATTGTATGTTTTTGTTATTTAATAAAAATGGTGTTGAATATTTTGAAAGTAATTTGACTGGCCGCTGTTGCTGCCATAGGCAGCAACAGGACCCAGTCAATTTAGTGTCAAAATATTCCACGGCTTACCTGTATAGTTTTCTTGAAATTTATCGTCTAGTAGTTCAGAAATCCATCGATCCCAACTCGAGAGTGGTATGGGTGGAGTTTAGCTAGAGATGGGCAGGGTATAGATAAACTGGAAAGGTTCATTGTATTAATAAACCACCACAGTTTTCAGTGCCCTATTGTCTGTAGTATGTTCAGTCCCATAATGTACCCCACATAGACTTGAGCTTTAATAAGTTAGTTATATTCCGAATCTAACAAATTCTAGATGAAGTAATTTTAATACGCGAAATTTAGCTTAAATGATGGTGAATTCGTGGTTTTCGGTGCCCTACTTTCCGTAATATGGTTGGTTCCAGAACTTCGCTCACATAGACGTATAGGAGGTTGAATATGCTAGTTACATTGGGAATTTAAAAGAATTCGATCATGAAGTATTTTCGTAGTATGCGATTTCATTGCATAAATTTGTTCCAATGTTGGCAGATCTGTGGTTCTCAATACCCTACCGTCTGCAATATGTGTGGCTACATAATTTCACCCATATGGTTGGATAGGGATATGAATACGCTAATGAATCTTGAGATTTCTACCACGTAGTAATTTCGTAATATTCAATTTAGTAGCCATGGACAGTTGTCAAATGCCAACAATTTACTGTATTCGGTATTAGAATCTGTTCTCGGTTTGTAATCATTTTTTTACATAAAGCTGTATATAACTGAATATGTACTATTGTTTTTGCACGATTCTACCATCAAGTAATTTGGTAATATGTAGTTACATATTCGCCATATGGCCCCATTGTAATATGGTTGGTTCACATTCACCACATTCAGATAGGTGTCGATATGTCCTGGCATATCGCTCATAATGGGTTCGGCCCAGAATATCACCCATATGTTTAGATAGGTATAGGCATAAGCTTACGACGTAGTGAGAATTTAAAAATATCATAACGTAAATAAGCACAAACTTAGGATAATTCATGGTTTTCATTGCAATACGTTTACACCCAGAATTTCACCCACAAATACTTATAGGAAATGTGCTAGTTGTATTCCGAATTTCGAAAAACGTAATTTCATAGTACACAATTCCATACCGAAAATTGGCACAAATTCTGTCAGATCAACGATTTTCTGTACCACACTGTTTACAATAGGTTCGACCCCAGAAGTTCACCCATATGGTTAGATACGTATATGAATACGCTAATAAAGTATCAAAGGTTTAAAAAATGTTTACTATACAGTAATTTCGTCATAAGCAATTTAGTAGTGGCACACCATTGTCAAATTCCAATAATGTACTATATTCGGTACCAGAATATCTCTACATGCCTTGTAGCCAGTTTTCGAACATAAGGCTATGTAGAACTCACTATGTTCTCGTGCTGTGCGAAATATTGTAATAATTCTACCACCAAATATTTATTATAGTAATGTGAAAATATTTCTATATATCCCATATTATTAGCCACGTGTACGGGTAGAACCTGACTTATCAGGCTAATACCCTAACATTTGCACATATGGTCAACAAGATCGTCATCATTACAACGGTTGAGGCCGATTTTGGCCTTTTTGTCGAGCAAAAATATTTGATTTAATAGTTTGTCACTGTTTCCAGTAAAGATATCGTTTAATAGGTGACATAGATATGATAGCTAAATGAAACAGATCACGATGTCGTGGCTGTTTCCCACTGGGTCTTCAGTCAGAATGTGTTCTACTATATCATTTTCGTTGGAGAAAACTAGTTTCACGGTATTGGTTCTATCCTGGCCATTTAACTTTGTTGAAAAGGTTATCTGTCGGTACAGATCGGGGTCCTGTATTGCATCAAAAATATACTTGCTTTGTGCATTTCACTAGCATTGCAGTGTATATTTCACCAATATATTTCCGGGTAATAAGCTCTTCACGTCTGTTTAAGAAGGTATCAAGATTTAGGTTTAAAATATTCTTTACAGTTTTTCCTTAATATGTTTGAATGGGTGTCAGGGTCTGTACTGCTCCTTGCGCTGATTTTCTACTGACTGGGTTGCCAGTTATGTTGATTTCTTTATCTTTACAAGTTGTTGATACCTAATGACCCAAATTTGATCTGCTGCGCTCTGTTGATGCAGTAGTGCAATTTTCTCATCACTGGCGGCTCTTAATTTTGTCTGTTCCTCTCTCTGTTAAGGAGTTTGGCCTGGAGAAAAAGGATGGATGGAAAAATTGTTGGACTGACCAAAAATATAAGCTGCTTTTCCAAGCCCATAGCTAATACTGCCCATATCTTTTTGCCAGAAATATTCCTTCTTTTGTGTTTATTGTCCGCGTATATTTTTGTCATAAGTGGCGTGTATGCCTTTACATAACTTCATTTTTTCATGAAACAGTTGAGTTTATTCTCAGAATTATAATAACCTCCGGGCACGCTATTTAGCATTGATGCCTTGCATCACTATGTGTACTTGTTATGTGTTGTGTTTCCGAAAACTAGTGCACGCGTATGAGTTTTCAATTTAGAGAAGCATTATCTTTAAATGTGAGGCAATCCAATTGGAAAGAAAGTCTTAAATATGTCTAGACAGGTCGCCGGCGACAGACAAAATACTAGCGCCACGGGGATCGGGGATCGGGGATCGGTAACATCAAAACGGTACACGCCGAGAAACCGGCAAAACAGGCCTCCGCAGCGGTGTTGAGAGCCGGGCATTCTATTGATACATTCTCAAAAATAATCTTCTCTTACCATGCAAATTGGCATTCAATAAGCCAACATTTTGGGACCTTTGACCGAATCTAGCCAATAAAGTGTCAACCAACCCAGAAATCTACAGGTATCCGGTGGTATGATGCTGAGAACATGGTCTACTTGGTTAGCAGCCGTGTGTTGTCTACTGAATATGATTACATGGGTGATCGCCAATATGTGTACCAGTTCATGATCGTCGCGTCATCTGGCGTACATGAATGGTTAGCTTGGTATACTCTCAAGTTAAATCCTAGAAAGCCATCCCCTACGACGTTATTCCATTCTTTAAAAAAGATAGATTATTCTGGCATGCATTTAAATAACATTAATGTTTAGATATTTAAAATTGTTAGAATCAATCCATTAGTTCTGACCCGCCTTCCTACCATCCTGCCTTTATCTTCACGTATCCAGTTTAGTGACCTGTTTTAGTCATAGGCAAACACTCGATGCTCTGCTTAGATAGGTGATATTTTATAAATCATTTACATTTGGGCAATACGGGCTATGCAATTCCATATATCCGTCTATATTGGTGGCAATGGGGTGTCTTCTTGCGGACATGGTGACTGGATATGCTGCGTAAATACAGCTGTTCTAGATAGAGCGTTATTAGGCTAGATCGTTCATCTGAAACATAGGTAATTCATGAATCCATTTCCTCAGTCAATCATATGACGTCATAATCAACTACCTGACGTGTATGCTGACGTCATAATCATGACGCCATGATTAATTCGATTAAGCCCGTCTTTAACACTTAATAGACAGACGCATTGTACGAATTGCATGTGTTTGCTATTTAATAAACATAGGCAGCAACCGCGCCCAGTCAAATTAGTTTCAAAATATTCAACAGCTTATCTGTATAGTTTTCTGGAAATTGATAGCCACGGAGTTCAGAGATCGATCGATCCCAACATGAGCGAGATGTGGGTGGAGCCTAGATAGAGATCGCCGCTGCATAGCTAAAACTGGAAAGGTCCATTGAGATATTATGCTAAAGTATTCTGTCTGTGCAGAACGTTGCGCTTCTGTAATTAATGTTTTTCTGAAAAGTGTTGTTTTCTGCTGGGCATTTCTGAATAAATACCGATATCAGTTTTTCATAGGGCATGCTCATCAAAGCTAAGATTCCATAAGCGTGGATACGGATGCGGTAGGCGTCCACGTTTTGGTGTACAGAATATCCGCGTTGTTTGCTTTCATACGAAACGGCATAATATGCGTTTATTCTTTCATTTCGCTGGAGATACCGAGAAGGAACCATGCCTGCGACAATGCGCGTGCTTAAAGTACAGGATATAACCCTCTACATTTGACGTCATTTTATGGATACTCATCCCCCCACACCACACACACACGCACGCACGCACGCACGCACGCACGCACGCACGAACGCACGCACGCACGCACCCACACACACACACACACACACGCGCGCGAGTGTGAGCGGCGAGCAGCTGGATCGCTACATGTACGATTGAAAAAACCGCTTCCACATCCGCATGTCGTTCCGCCTCCGCGCATATGGAATCACGCAAATTGAAGTTAATGACGTTCGATTTTTACCGCGTCCGCATCCACATCCGCGCTTATGGAATCCTAGCTTTAGAGATTGTCCCTCGCATTGTGCTCAAAGCATACGAAATTGAAAAGGCGCCAGCTCCCAATGGACGACATATTTGACTGTTCTGATTTACAGAGTGTAGGTCCAATAGTGCAAGCAGGTGTTGTCATTTAGTGTTTCTACTAGCCCATAAATACTGTTTTCCTCAGCTCACGAGGTACGTTGATTACATAGAATTAAATTGCAAATCAATCTCTTTCTGTAGATTTTAATCGATATAATATGGAAATTTTGATCATTTTAAGATTAGACACGGTAACAGTGATCTGAAGAATTGGATACCTCGTCAAATAGTTGGAAGTCGATAGGAATAAGTTAGTTGTCATTTCGCCAATATATATAGGGGGCTGGCTGAAACGCTGTAAATGTTAAATCAGCATCAGTTCTGTAGGCGAATCTGATTGCTACGCAGTGTTAAATGCATATAATCATATCAAGATTACTGCCATGTACTCGCAATGATGATTTCAGTGACCTGTCGAGTTGAGGCCAGTAAATGCTAAATTAGGATGTTTATGTCTTTTCCCGGCGATAGGAACGGTTGCTTCTACAAAGAGCTCTTAGATTGCGTACTCGCTACAAGCAGCATTACAAAATTTAACGCGCAATGCAGGAATACAGTTTTAGCCATGCCCTTAGCTAAAGCTCCACTCACACATCGCCCGAGGTGGCATCGATCGATCCCTGAACTTACTGACTATCAATGTTCAGAACTGTACAGGTAAGTTGTTGAATATTTTGAAAGTAATTTGACTGGGGGTCTGTTTCTGTCTATGGCAGCATCAGCGCCTAGCCAAATTAGTTTCAAAATATTCAGCCGCATGTTTATTAAATAGTAAAGTCATATAATTCGTACAACAACGCTTAGTTCGTCATCAATTAATCGTTCGCGACGAACTTGTCTACGTCATTCATGATATCATTTATTATGACGTCAGCATCACATAGTTGATTATAACGTCATATGATTGATGGTTAAACTTGGACTGGTCCATTGGCGCGAACGAGCTATAAGAGAGTATATATTTTAATATTGTCTTTTGGGAACTACCCAGCGATTTGTAAAGAGTTTTTAAGAATACAATAATTTACCCTTCACATAACGGACTATTGGCATACTATTTGAATTGTGTCCTGTATGTTGGTGCGTCAACATATAACAGCCTGAAATCCCGAATGACATCCTGCCTCGTGTTTAGAATGGATATTTAGCTGAGATTAATCGATTTCTTCGTGAAGAGAATTACAGTCATTCCACTCTCAGAAAGATGGGTCGCTTTATCTACTTTATACGCAAATTATAGCCGTTATTAATTATGCAAGGATGCTTAGGATAGCTGCTTAAACTTGGTGCTATCTCTGACAAATATCTTTCTACAACAATGTTTTGTCTGTGAGATTTGCTAAACTGTCAACTGGGGAAAAACAAATCTGACTATGCAATACGTACTTATGCTCAAGATTACTTACCGTATCACGTTCTTCTAAAATCACAGTCGGCTGGTTTTTTAACAGGTTTGTTCGCAGCAACAGCAATTACCTGTTTGAGCTTTGAGTACCACTGTTCGTCAACGGCTTTGCAAACTATTTCTAAACGACGGCTTGAATACACCGGCGCTATCAGGTGGTCATCAATATTCACCGTAACTTAAAGTTCTCATCTATTGATAAAAGAAACATATCATAGCTAATTTTAGGTCTACTTGTTACTTGATGACTAACTGGAGCTGTATCTGCCATTTTAGCTAGATATTAGCCGCCACCATTAGTTCAGACTCTGTTGTCTTCGCCGATGTGCAGTTGTTGGTATAAAACCATTCTCGTAATGCTAATGCTAGTCATTCTTATGCTTGCTTCCAAGGTGAGCGCATAGTGTTAGTGTGTTCCTAGAATAGTTCAATACCAGTTGTATGTTTGCTATGGTGCAAGTGACAACAAATATATTCATGACAAATTTACTGAAAACTGTTGCTGCCTATAGCATCAACAGCTTTCCGTCAAGTTGTTGTCAAAATAATCGGCTGATAATAAAATTGACATTAGGTGCGGTTTGATAAAAATTTGGCTGAAAATCGTTGACGCAACAATTTTCAATGAAATTGTTATCAAAATAACCAGCAGGATAGTCAATGTTGCAAGACGTGCTGAACATATTTATAGCAACTTTATTGACAGTCATTTCTGACTAAGGCAGCCACAGCGTTATCAGATCTTTATCAAAATAATCATCGGATTTTCTGTTTTGTTAGGTAACGAGAGCATGCACAATTAGTTAGGACAATAGCAAGTGCGTATTGCAGGTGTGAAATATTTTCACAAATTTAAGATCAAGCAGTCAACCAGCAAGTGCACGATCGGCTCTGACATGCCTACGTAAATAGAATAATATGCTTACATCCTGATTGACAATGAAATGAATAGAATTTTCGGGCATATCTGACGCTGGGCCTTTGCTGCTTTAGTCAGAAATGACTGTCCATAAAGTTGCAATATTGACTGCCATGTTGATTATTTGAGAACAATTTGCTTGAAAGTTGTTGCGCCGATGATTTTCAGTCAAATTGTTATCAAATCATTACTTAGTGACAATTGTATTATCAGCTGATTATTCTGACAACTACTTGGCGGAAAGCTGTTGCTGCTATAACTTGATATACATATATTTTTGTCACTTGAACCATATCAAACATACAATTGGTATTGAACTATACAAGGAACATACTATGCCCTAACCTTGGAGGCCATCATAAGAATGACTAGGATTAACATTACGAGAATGGTTTTATACTAACAATTGCTCACCGGCGAAGACAATAGAGTCTGAAAAAATGGCGGCAGCAAATATCTATCTAGAATGGCGTCTACAGCTCTAGTTAGCTAAAGTGTCCATAAAGTAACAAATAGTCCTAAATTAGCTAGGATATGTATCTTTTATCACTAGATGAGAACTTTAAGCTACGTACTAACAAATTACGATACGATACAATTTGTCCTTCATCTATTTCTCAGTATTCTAATTCCTGAGCACGTATGCAGATGCAGGTATTTAGAGAAAAATTGGTTGCGATCCCAGCATTATTCATAATAGTAATAATAATTGGTTAGCCCTCTGGGATGCGGAGTTTTCCTTTGAGGGTATGTTGCCACGTGACTCCACAAGCACTGACCAGAGTGGCGTGGCCAGCGAGAAGGGGCCGAGATGGTACACTTAAAGAAATTAAGGAACCCCCCAATAGATAACTAATTTTCCTCATCATAGTATAGCTAACAGTTACGTTGACTGAAAACTGCTGCTACTTCATGTAAATCGTAAATTGAAAATGATAAGATGAATTGCTTAAATATTCATATGCTAATTTTCAGAAATTGGGATGGTATTCTTTATTGAAAGTTATTGCTGTCAAACGCATCAAGATCATTGCATCACGTTATACTGGGAAGAGGCAAAGGGTACCCTGCGTGGTCACAATGTTATTTGGAATATGCACAATGGTATGCCGGCTAGATAATATTATTTTCACAATTTGTTGTTGCAGCTTGTTTGATCCATTGTGTCTCAGCTGCCAGCAAATTTCAATGAAGAACTCATGTCAATCTGAAAGCAGTAGTGCTGGGAATTTCCTTTGTGAAATGAAGTAAAGCTCAATGAGAAATTTACTTCAATAGTGATTCGTGGCGCACAATCGAGTTATATGGGAACGTTATTCTGGCTCGCGCCCTGATAATTCACTCAATTCAGATTACAGGCAAATCGGTTTTATACGACTTCTTAGGAAATGCCAACATCTGATTACTCAATCGCCAGATCACAGAAAACGTGTGAGTTTAATAAGCAGGCTTAGCTGTATGCATAGCTGCGACTACGCGAGCGTGTCTGTGGGATTGATGTCTTTGCGCGTATCTCTGTGAGGGGGTGCGGTCGCGGGCGAGAGCGTATGCGTATGTTGATCGATTTCTCAATACTCACGATATCAAAACTATATCTGGAGAGGTAACTAATATTTCTTTACTATGAAGCATCCTGAGATCGGGACTAATATTTTCGGAAATATAGCTAACTAATTTACGCTCGGGATGTGCTGACTCTCACTTTCGTGCTCTGATTGCCAAATCAAATTGTGGGTATTTGACATGTTAACCTCAATCTCAAGGTAATCCTAATCCGTTGCAATATGAAGTGTGTGTGCGTGCCAAATCCGGCGATTCTACCTTCTGTAATTCGGGGGATATAATAATGATATAATACCAAACATGATTATCTGACAACTGTAATGATCTATAATGTCTGAATTTAAACGAAGCCAGACAAGATATATGGTGAACATGTTTAAACTACGTTGACTGAAAGCTATTTCTGACATATTGTAGACATGTTGTATTTCGCCTGGATTTAAGCCTTCTAGTATAATTGTTCATGAATGGCAACAGAGGTCAAGCTACACGCTGGGGTCAACGTAGTTACAACTCTACTGATGATGATGATGATGATGATGATGATGATGATGATGATGATGATGATGATGATATGAGCTCTGCTGCAGCAGCTTGACAAACATCATACATCTGCGATCAATCCAACTTTTTGGCCAGTCTTTCTTGTCCTCAGTCAATGTCCTTAGCTCCCTCAGGTTATTTTACGTCTCCAGTATATCCAATCCTGCTTTTACGGTGTATCACACTGGACCTTTCCAGTCTACCCATCCATCATCCTACGTCAATTGACGTCATAATCAACTGCGTGGCGTGTAGGATGACGTCGTAATTTATGACTCCATGAATGACGTAGTTAAGTTCGTCAAGAACGCATAATTGGTGACGGGCTAAGCGATTTATTTACTATTTAATAAACAAGCTGTTTCAGCCAGTCAAATTAGTTTCAAAATATTCAACAGCTTACCTGTATAGTTTTCTGGAAATTGATATTCAGGGAGTTCAGAGATCGATCGATCACAGCATGTTAGAAATGGGCGGAACATAGCTAAAACTGGAAAGGGCCATTAGAGCATCTTTATACAGTGGAATTATAGGGCTCTCTGTGCATGGGTGCTCAGTGGCATTCGCAGCAAATGGGGAACAATAGACCATTTTCCTACGCCGCTTTTACTGATAGTGGTAGCATATTGCACATGGTGTATCGTGCAGCATTGGCAAGGGTGCTGGGTGATAGTACAATGGTGTTTGTGGTGCTAGGCATCGAGGCGACATAGAATAGCAGTATTAGCCTCCCAGCTGTTATAGTTGTATAGCCTGGGTAATGCGCATGTATACCCATACACGTGTAGTTTTTTGGCCAGAGATATTCATGGTCATACAGATCCACAGTGTCCATAAAGATTGTAAGGCTATGTGTCTCATGATGTAGGACCGAACAATGTCTGAGGATGGAGCTGCATAACCTTGACCCGAGGACTTTGCTCTTCATTCTTACTCCTGTAGCCTCCGGGCGTGCGCACTGGTCCGCCGAATACTCCCGTTCCGCGGTACCGCCAGTACACGGTACGTTAGGACAGGGCTGCAAGTTAGCTGCGGATCTCGGGGGTTGCGGATCCGGTTTTGAGCGCTACTGGATTATACAAAGACCGACCTCTAGAGCCGGTGGAATGTTCACGTTCCAGTGGGGCCGTGCGACCATCGCCGCAGAAGTTGAACCTCACGATCTCATCCTCGCTGTTGGTGTCACCGGTGTGATGGTCCCACAGCTCCATTTACGGCCGAGACATAATTAAATACATACAATAATTAATATTTGTAGCAGTGAAACAATCGTACTCGTTTGCTGCTACTTGAGAGAGGTCTAGTACGTGGGGTCAAGTTGACGACTTGTCATCATGGTCCTCGCCAGAGGTACCTGACAGAGTAAGATCCATGAAGCATCCCCGCAAAGCAGGGTCCTAACGTGGCTACCTAGCAAGTTTAATATAAACCAAATTAGCCCCTACAAACTTCTTTGTTGCGAGAGGAAAGCGCCTCGCACGAGCCTCCGTCACAGGAAAATGCCTACAACGCCGAAGTCGAGGATCAGAGATGGCAAAAAAGGGCCACTCTCTTGTTAAAATCACATTATGTAAAAGAGTCAACCTAGTGAAATTATATGTTTAATGTGACGCACGCTGTTTTACTAGTACAGTAGAAATTGACATGGACCCGGACATTTTGTATAACAGACAAATTTTAATCACTTCGGTATGGCCCAAAATACATCCCAGAAAAATTCTCCAAAATTCACACATGGGGAAATATGTTTTTAAGAGGAAATTCAAAATGCCCGCCAAGGCGATGACCAATGACCAGGTAATATGTATTTTGACTCTAAAAACCAGTGTTTTGGTAAGTGTTGTAGAGTTTAAAGTATGCCATCATCAAAATCACTTGATAAACTATAAATTTAATGCAAACTGAGCAACTGTTGTGAAACACAGCGAACAGGCAGAATGGCTGAAATTTGTCTATGTAATTTCACTTTCAAATTTCGACCTGTTAAGGCAGTGACCTTCACATTTACAATGTATGCTACAGGGAATGCCTTTCTTGGAGCAACTACACGAGGAACACAGACGTGTGCTGCTTTTACACTGGAACCTTATATTTAGAAGTAGCTCCGGAGGCGCTGCTGACTTGTCCGTAATGATCGCCGTCACTGATCCTTGTTCTACTTCATAACCATACTCTTCTTTCTTTAATACAGTTTTAGGTGAAGCCATGTGCTTGCTTGGAGATGAACCCGAAGCCTTTGGAAGTATGCTGCCCTACGTGTGGGTGGCATCCTTTGAACTGGTACATGCTTAGGAGAGATGGCAGTCATGTATCTGAGATTGTCTAAACCAGGATTTCTTGATCCAGCACTATACAAAGACTTAATGTACTTTTCACCAATAACCATTATATCCGCCTTTGATCTGGAGATGTCGCCAAATGCAAGTACATCTTGTCTGAGGGTTGGTGAAGATTGGATCATTTTCTTATGCTTTACTTTGCCCATGCCATATAAAGCTGATGTCGTGTCACATCCAGACATACTATGGACGAATGGCAGGCACATACACAATTCCTTGCCTAAGATCTATGTGGCCACTTTGATGCATAACTTATGTTGCTTTGTTTGTAGGAAAATATTTGCAGAGGTGCTTGCATGATAGAGGAGTAAGATCAATATGTCTGTATCGTCAGCAACAACTATCGTTGTTCTTTCAGTTCCTGCCAATTCTAATGCTCTCCTTACAATCACCACATCAGCATTGCCTTCATCTACTGCATGTACCACCTCAACACCTGCATCTGATAAATGTTTTGCCAACAGATTTATGGTATTCTGCTTGTTGCGTTTGTTTGATACAAATCCAGTTTTGTTTCCTGGAACAGGTGTGTTGTCTTGGATAGCTACATCAGGAGCGCCAACTTGATTAAGCCGTCGTCGCTTCTGTTCTTGAGCTTTTGTGGTCGCAGTTTGATAGTTATCAAATATAACGCATACAGGCGCATCAAGCCTTTGATAATGCACTACTGATGCTACGAATGAGCTACAAACAGTCTCCATTGTTCCAACCTTAGGCCATGGTATCCGATGCAAAAGTGCGCAGCCATCAAATACTCTTGCAGCTGGCTTTGTTGTCTCTTGCTGTAGCATTGATGTGTTCATTTCAATTATATACTTCGCCAGTTGTGACTTTTGCGATTTCCTCATAGTTCCGTCATCGTGGAAGAGGGCGGGACATACCGTTGCAAGCTCGTATTCAAAGATCGCTTTGTCTGGAGGTCCTGAAACAGATGCAGTTGACATTAAGCGATGGTACAGCTCCTGGGAAGACATATGGACATCTTCATTTCCTACTTTAACTACCTTTCGCATGACAGCAAATGTTACAGCTTGATCTGCTTTCTTTAGCGTAATGTCGCCAAACCTTTTCTCATTTAACTTCTCATGAATTCTTCGACTAATATCAATGGCATCATCGGCAGTAACACGATGGTCTGCAATCAAACCAGTTGCGATATTTCTCAGTTGGTCGTCTTCAACTGCGAATGGATTGTGTTCTCGGAGAAACAGAGTGAATTTCTTCATGTCTTCTACATCTCCTCTCATATTTTCAGGGTGAACATCTCTGTGTTGTTCCGACCATGTCCCGGCGAACGTGTCAGTCAATGACGGCAGAGCGTGTGTACTGTGCTATGATGTGTGCAGTGAGAAGCCATTTTGTTCTAGCGGATTCCTTGTGCGTTATATTGATCAATCCACCCTGTGTCTTCCCAGCTCTCATTAGACTCTGTTCAATTGTCATATCAGACCAAGTACCACTCCAATACAGTTTAGCATTCCTGCGTACAGCAAAGTGCCCTTCGTGCATGGGACCAGCCAGACAAGTACATAGATCATCAGAATCTTGGAGGTAAAGGCGACAAGAGTTTGTGTAATTGTTGTGCCCTGCAGCAGCAAAGAATGGCAACATTAGTTGTGTCGCCTTTAAATGAAGGAGCCAATTACCAGTACGCTCAGTCCTGATGAACAATCGTACAATGGCGACAAATTCCATGAGCAACGACCACAATTTACCAGTTCTTGATTTTTCTACGTTTTCCTTCAAATTAGAAACTTGCTTACATAGGTCTTGCAAATGGTCATTGTCACAAACATCGTCTGCTGAAATATCATGTGACATAATAGCATCGTATAAATTGCGCAGCTCTGACCACATATCATCCGTTGACATATGTGTTTGACTTTCGCAGCATGTTTCTGTTTCGGTTGTTTGCTCATCCGAAGCGTCATCGCTATCAGGATCAACATCACTTTCTTCATCTTGCAGCTCTGCAAATTCAGATTCGCCATATGTACAGCTGGGTGTGTTGTCTGCAGCCTGCCTTGTAGAGAAATTATATCAACATCGGGTTGAATTAGCAAAAGATGCAATGCGGCATCTGTAAGGAGGCATGCTCGTAATGTCTTTGTGTAAGCTTTTCCCTCCATTATCCTAGGTAGGTAATTCCTAGCATACACGGTTGCCCACAAATCATCGATCCCACTCCCCTCCATGACCTTACAGCCCGCTCCAAGAAAGGACATTAGTTGGTGGAAGCCACCCAGCCTTATATACATGTTCCTAAACTGTGGATGAGTGTCTTGCTTAATTTTGTAGCTTTTTAAGTACAATGGCTGGTCAAATGTTATGGTTGCGCAACACAGTCCTGCCTTTAGGGATTGGGACTGCACATACATCATGGTACTATATACAGCTTCATGAGGTCCTGCATTCAAAGGTACCATGGGGTTGTAAACTACTGCCGTGCAGTGGAAATTGTCGCATGTCGTTATTTCAGACATGAACCCCTGCCAGTTTGGTGGCTGACTTGTGATAAGACTAGAGTACATCCACAATGTGTTTAATTGACCGTGCATAGCAATAGGTAAGCTGATGGGGTTAATGGTCTTTATCCTTACATCTGCCATTAGGGATTTATTAGAAGACGTGTAGCGTAGCATGAAGCTCCCAAAATCACCAGCTTCTTTGATCTCATCAGCAGTTATAGTTTTACCACATATTGCCCCAACTGGGTTAGCCCTGCTTTCGGTTGATGCCATTGTTTGACACGAAATGATCCCCATCACATGCGTTGTATCGTGACCAGAAATCGTGTCCTCGTTGTAATCAAAATTATCAGCTACCCATTGACAGAAACCCCCTCCATCCTTCTTCTCCACGAGCCCAGGACACAGGTCTTCAACGGATGTGCTTCCAACTGCAGATCTCTGAAATGCAATTACCTGGTCATAGGAAGCACTGAGTCCCAGGGATGAGAGCATATCTATGATAACACGGGAGCGGGTAGACTGGTGGATGGACAAACCAATGGACAGAAGCAGTGGTGATACAAATGATTGCTTTCCAACAGCTTGCATGATAACATGACATACAGATACCATCTTAAGTTTATTTTCCAACTTGGCAGATTCACTACGAGATTCAGAATAGATACATGAAATAAGATGTTTCAATGCATCTGGCACCTCGATGTCAAGCTTTTCAAGGTCTAAACTGGACGGTTCTGGATACTCATCTGATGGTTGATCAATATCTTTAATTGTTTGATTAATCATAGATCCCACCAGTCTAACAAGTCGCATAGTTTCATCACTCTCGTCACTGGTTGATGCTGCATATGATTCGTGTATGATAGAAGATGCTCTATCAGTCAATGTGGCCACGCTTGTCTTGCCTTCAACCTGGGATATTGTCACATCTGTCCCAAATCGGCCGAGCAGACGACGCTGGACGTGCTTTATGCTATATGCTGGTACGCCATTTGGCAAGTATGTGGTCAATTGCGTACGAAGGTCGTGTAAAGTGAACTGGCGCTGTTGCTGTTCTGGTGCTGGTAGCCAATTGCATAGATGGTTAAAGCCCACATCATTCATTTCATCAAAGTCCGGGCATTAGTTCCAGAAGCCCCACACGAACTGATGTTTCTACAAGAGATGAATTCTTGCATAGATTGACGATGATATTTGGCTTTAACAGCACATAGGTCACCTTCAAAAAGTACGCTTGCTTTAACATCTTTCGCTAACGAATCATGCCTTTTGCCACACGCGTTTAACAAGGTTCCCTGGACTACCCTGAGTTTACCCTTACTAACATATTCAATATTGCTTAGGTGAGAATGCCGTTCAGGGTGACGGCAGACAGCATCAAAGTCGAGCTCTTCAGCACATATCAAACAATGAGTATGGTAATCATAATGATTAGATTCAGAGCGCAGTGTATGGGTAGATGGTCGCACTCCTTCATCGTTTCTGTTTTGCTGTTGCACTTTTGCAATATTTCTAGGCAACGTGTAATTTTTGTAACAGTTATCGTGTACATAATTTTCGTTCGACGGAGATAGTTTCAAATCAATACCATCTCCACGAAGCTTTGAAGCGTCAAGCAGCGTTGAAAGCCCTTTTATGACTAAGTTTTCTAGAACTGCCGCTATCATGGGAAACATTACATACAACACATGTTTTTTCTTGCGTAGGGTCAGACATAATTGTACTAAACCATTAATTAGCATGAACAATGTGATTTTGTCTCTATATATTTATCGTTTTATGATTGAATCGACTTAACTTACTTCAAGTAACATTTTCTAAATTTACCCCGGACTATATATACACCTGTGCAAAAGTTAGGCACCACCCTATTTTTACGCACATGCGAGGGTATATTCATGTGCTATGAAGAAAGCAATAGCATAAACATTTATGTACCCATCCATCTTAGTGCAAGAAGTAATAATGCAACTAGAGGAATGCTGATTATGATGGTGGGGAAACACTGTATGTCTTTGTTTGAACTTGAAAACGAGGCCTGAATATGGTTACGTTGACACAACTGACAACTATTGCCCTACAGTTGACACACGTGGCTAGATTGTCATTAATGGTGTCTGAAAACGAAGTTTAACATCTGTGCACGAGTTTGAGACTGTCATTATTAATACCGGGTATATCCACCTTGTGCCTGGATGACGGCCTGGACACGACGTCTCATGCTGGTCACCAACCGACTGATACGCCATTGTGGTATTCGTTGCCATTCAAGATGGAGTGTGTCTGTTAATTCCTGTAGGTTCTGCACAGGAGGATCCCTCCTTCTCACCATGTTTCCCAGAATGTCCCAGATATGCTCAATAGGGTTCATGTCAGGGCTCCTTGCTGGCCATGGTAGGGTTTCGATGGCATTCTGGCGGAGGTATTCATGCACAGCTCTAGCACGATGTGGTCGGGCGTTGTCATCCATGAATATAGGGTGGGTTCCAGGTGCATGATTTACAAAATGAGGGACCACAACTCTATCCAGTATGGAATCATGATATCTTTGTCCATTTAGTGTTCCAGGTACAGTCAACAGATCCAGCTTACAATCAAATGAGATGCACCCCCATATCATAATGGAACTTCCACCAAATGGAACTTCTTCGATGATGTTACGTTGGTCGTACGCCGTGCGTCTGGACCTCCATACACGAGTTCGACCATCTGTGGCATGAAGCAGGAACCGACTTTCATCGGACCAGTGTACCCGTCTCCAGGATCTCATGTTCCAGTGTCTTCTTTCGTTGCACTATCTCAGACGCTCCTCTTTGTGGTGTGCAGTGAGGAGAGGACGTCTGACAGGTCTCCTAGCTTTCATGCCAGCAGCATACAGTCTCCTTTTGACGGTAGACATTGACACTCTATTGCGCGTTTCCCATTGCTGGCTGAGCACTCTGCTGTTGGTGAATGGAGATCTCCTAATAAGGCGTACTAGGGCTCGATCATCACGGGCAGTAGTCTTCTTCGGTCTTCCAGATCTAGGCCTGTCCTTCACCTCGTTAGTTTGCCCATGTTTTGCAATCAAACGACTGATTACAGTATGGTTAATGATCAGCTGTCTGCCAATCTCTCTGCATGACATACCAGTGGTATGCATGCCTATGATTTGCCATTTCACACGATCACTTAACCTTCGTCTTGCCATAGCGGTTCACAATCAAGAGCTAATTCTCTCTGTACAAATAAACCACGGTCATGAACACAAAATTCCTAATCTTGTCGCCTAAATCTGTATGTAATGTTCTACACCTCAAACTGGACTTTTACATAACTGAACACGTGTGCTGTTTCCCGCCACGCACGGACATCAAGCGGCGTGAAGTCATGCATGCATGTGCATTTCGTACTTGGAATTATGTCAGCTAACGCGGGGACAAAAAGTATGGCAGCCTAGTTGTACCATCATGTTTCTACGTTCTATTGTTTTTGCTGGTGCTTAACTTTTACACAGGTGTATATTAGTGTAATAGTAAGAAAGATAGCGTTAGGAATATTTATATCATTGACTGCATAGTTGCGATCAACATGCTGTCCATATGTGTAACTCTCTCTGTCAGATCTTTAAAAAAAACTGGCCATACATTGATGTACCATGTTCTGGAATTCACACTCATGTATCAAATCATATATGGTTGTTATAGACAGGTTTTACTGATTAATTTTGATTTACATTAGTATGTCTTACAGTTTATTTGGCTGGAATCTGTTGTCATATAGACAATTGACAATAGCAACTGTCAGTAGGTCTAATTTTATAAAATTCTCAACAGATTACCTATTTATGCTAAATATTTTTCACATTTCGTTCCCTAACTTCAAAGGGTTAAAAATCAGGTTTCCCCAAGGGTGAATTTGTGAGAATTTCTTGTGTGGACTCTGGGCAGTCATAAAAAGTGTTTGGAACACAAAATCGTCTGTTATACAAAATGTCCGGGTTAGCCTATATTTCTGTTGATTTCTACTGGACTATACGTGAAGAAGTGGTGGATGATTTTCGTAGAATTCAACACCGCCATCTTAAGTAAGTTCCAAGATACTGTATTGGTAGCTACCGCTTTATTTATGTGCTCCTTCTGCTAGATTCTACGCTATCGTTTAGTTTTTTGAGTCCAGGTCTAGGTTTAGCCGCAAATGGAAATGTACGCTAATTGTTTTTAACACATAAGTCTGACGGGTGATAATGTTCGGTGATCGTATGGTCACCCCATGGAACATCCCCCTCAGTAGACAGCATGCGCAAATATCATGAGGTGAAAGCTCCGGAACCGTATAACGATCCCGTCACCATCGCAACACGATCACATATAACAGCACAAGGACAAGTCACAGTACATTAAGCATTGATAAGCACATGTAAGTTTAGGGTTGGGACAAAGATGCAGCTATCCAACTATAGCGACCTTCCCGTGAGGGCGTGGTGGTTCTAAGACCGCACCCAATCACTTGCGGAGTTAGATGGAGAGCTGAATCCTGTCCGTCACCAGTGTGTCGGGGATGGATCATGTGAGATCCGCACCCGGGGAGCTAACATTTACCTGATGTTAGGATTAAGTAATTCCACCCAGAGATGCACTGCAGGCCAGTAACTATAATATATTTTCGCAGTGCTTCCTACTTTGGCTGGGTTTTCTAACTAACCAGTATCCGAAGATACAAGGGAGGTGTATGCGGTGATCGTCACTTTATTTCTAGCCGCACTGGACCCCCAGTAGTTCCAAAGTCAGCTCTAAATAACGTGACGGAGGGAGGTCCAGACAATTAATAGGCCCGAAGGCTGGTGGAGCATAGACAAAGAATATTACTCATATAATAGAAGCCTTCAGGTATGCGGCCAATTTATACATCTAGCCGATATGCGGTGTTACATATCCACTACTCCCGGAAAAGAGACTAACACAAAACGACTCATACCAATTAATTGTCCCTACTACTATAAACGTATCCTTTCAAGCTAAAATAGTCCATGTTTAGTCAACCGCATGTCATGTTCGCGCAATGAGATCATGAACAGCGACCTCAGTGAAAATTGATGCTGTGCGGTGAGCAAGGTGGTGTGAATGTTGTTGCTGTATAGTGTAACCTAGTGATACCGCAGTCCAAGAGTTTTTATAGCGAATAAACAACACATAAAACTTGGATGGCTACTGCCATATTGCTAACTTATCATAATACAGTAAAATAGGTCACACGATCTTGACGGTGCGTGTGCACAAAAAATAAGAATAATATTTACATAATAATAATAAACTATAAAAGTGACAATCACAGAGTACCTATTAGTCATCGGTACGGAACAAGTTCTAAAGTCACAATAGTTGTAGCGTAACACAATCGGAATGCGAGAGGGCACGGTGCGGAAGTTGGCTGCTGGGAAAAAATGCAGATGAACTGCAGATGCGGCTCATTTTCAGGAAAAGTGAAGACGAACGTTTGCAGAAGCGGATAGCTAGTAGCTAGTCATGTCTACATAAAGAGTTATTAATTTAAACGGTATGTTGAAAGCTCCGTACTGGTGCGGAAATTGAAAGTTGCCCTGTAGTTCTTGAAGTGCTACGGATGAAGTTATTAATGTTGATGCATTCTGTCGGATCACAAGACGATATGCATCGAATTTCTCTCACGATGCATCAGGCAATGTCCCCCAACTGCGGTCAAAAATGTCTAAAAGACTAACACATCATGGGCGGATTGATTACACCACTGGTTGGCGTGGTACGGCAGGTCAGGCGAGTTACCATTGAGCACATCACTCGCCCACATACTGTACCACGCGCCACATCGGGGCCAAAAGTCCCATCCACATGAAAGGTCCCTTTGTGGTAGTAGTGGCTTGGGCTACCTGACTTTAATTTCTTTATTGCCCCCGGGTGATATTCTCCCGGGAGCTTACAAAGACTGGTGGTTGCGGATGTTGTGGCTTGTACCCTAGAGACGACGAATGCTCAAATCCGAATGGCACCGCAGCAGCTGTTTAGTATCTGCTGTAGTTAGCAGTACGATCGACTCGTCCTCTCAGACCAGGAACTTCACCACCACCTTACTGCTGCTGAATCTAATTTTGCAACCCCTTTTGTACTGCCTGTGACGTCACAGCTGGAGCGCCACAGCCAATCAGCGAGCGAGCTTCTGAGGCAGGGAAACGGATCACGTGACGCGCTATCGTACCCATGCACTGAGAGCATGCATGCTCTAAGCTTATGGGGTTCAATATTTTGAAAGAAATTTGCTGGCTCAATTAGCCATAACTCTGCCAATTTTGGGCGGCGAGAAAGGTGTAATTTAAACTGATTACGTGTACCAACTTGGTACAACATAAGATGCTATTTCTCTCCAACGCTAACGCGCGTTGGCTAGCAATTTCTGATGCCCGCGCATGGGCACTACGCGATCTCGCGGACTTATCGTTTTACGAACCTCTCATATACGGCTCTATACACGTGTATCGTCCTACCCAGGGGCCGTGCTTGGAACGTACCTGGCCCGGCTGTTCCGTAACCAGACTGGCTGGGATGGTCCGTACCTGACCGGTCGATCCGCGCTACACTCCCCCATATGTACACTAATAATACAATGCTCAGATAAACAGCCTCTGCCAGGAAATTGCTCATCTCCCTAATTCTCTGAGCTTGGATGTTTCCTCTGGCGGCTATGATCATGCGCCTCTGCAATTACGGCGCCTGAATGCTGTACATAGGGAAATGAAAGATCCATTTCTAACCATGCTCCAATAATTTCAAGCTCAGATTGACCCACTTTTTATCCGTATTGGAACTTTGAAACCTGAATTTGTAGAATCTAATTTTCACCGTAACAATAAAAGTAAGCTGGTCAATATGTTGATGCTAGTTTAACTTGTGGTTGCTGCCTATCAGCAACAGCTCCCAGTGAAATTGATTACAAAATAAAAAGATTACTAAAGTGCAATTTCGTCAAAGACATAGGCCTACGCGCATGGGCACTACGCGAGGATTTGTACACTTTGTGAGAGGTTTTTCGATTTTGGTGAATGATGTTTATGTCCTTTTGATTGTGAAGTCGGCTAACAAGGGGCATGTTTGATTATGACCTCTGATACTAGAGTGACAGATTGTATCCTTCCATGTAGGACGATACACGATGTAACTTTGTCTTCATCAGTAAATACAAATAGCACGCGGTAGGTGGACTGACTTTGTGTGGTCGGACAATATGGATGTGACTTGTCTTTAAATGTTCTCATCGAATACTCGCGTCTTATCGTGAATCTGATTATTTTATAAGCTGTTCTTGAAAGAGCCTCTTGAGGGTGTAACCGTGTTCAGTATGCAGACATTATTTAAATGAGACTATATTCAGCAGAGATTTCCTCGCATCGTAGTTGATATTTTGTATCTGGATATTCAGAAAGCCGATCTCCCATAGCTCCAGATATTACATTAACAAATGCATTAGTCTATGTCTTTTTGTCCCTTTGAACATGACATATGGGATTTAATACCTCATTAACAATTGAATAAATATTATTTTGTATATTTTGAAACTACTGCGACTGGAAGCTTTTGCTTCTTCTGGAAGCAACGTGTATTGTCAAATTCGTTTCTAAATTTTCAACACATTATTTGTATGGTGGTGGTGGTGGTGGTGGTGGTGGTGGTGGTGGTGGTGGCGGCGGCAGCGACGGGACGGCGGCGGCGGTGACGGCGGTGACGGCGTCGTGCGACGATGCGTGACTGTTTTCGGTAGGCAGCTGCAGCACTGAAAACCGCTTTCAGCTGCAATCAGTTTTTTCTTCAACCTTCTCCACTGTGTCCTGTCCACTGCGAGCACCGGGAGCTTCTTTAGGATCTTTCTCGTCTTTAGTGGTCCTAGATAACGTTCCTTGGTGTCTGATCGCAAAACACTTAGCAAATTGATGTTGTGGCGTCCTTTGCGTACCTGATACGTGATGGCAGCAAACGACAGAAAAGTATAGTCCTTTCTGAACAGGCATATGTCCTAGCATTCGAAGAGCATGTCCGAACATAGACCATCGCTTTTGTGCTACCCTCACATATCGTGGCTCTGTGTTACTCTGTGTATAGTGCCGCATTTAATATTAGACTGTGTACCCAGCGAGGATTTGTAATGGCTCACAGATACTTGAGGTGACATGCATCAAGTTTGTTCAGGAGGGAGTTTCCAGCTGCTCAGCCGTTGCAATTGTATAGTAGTATGGAAACACACGTAGCATCATATAATTGCATCTTGACGTTCGTTGTAATTTTAGAGCCACGAATTCACAACGTCCAATATGATCAACGATGCCCTTGGTCAAATGACTACGTTTATACAATGCAACCTCCGTATCCTTGATGATGTATAGCTGCTACAGCTGGGCATCTCCAAAGGCAGCTCTAGACAGACCTGACGCCTGCCACGGCAAACACCTACGCACCATCACTGAACACCGATGGCCAGAGAGCATAATTTCCAACGATGCACTATACAAGATGTGTAATACGCCGCCGCTGTCTGTAAACGTCGCCCAGCAAAGATGGTCCATGTTTGGCCATGTGTTAAGGATGTCAGAAGACACACCAGCACAGAGAGCCTTGGAATTCGCCCTACTCGGAGCCAGCAAATACAGAGCCAGGAGAGGACGTCATTGCATACATCTGCTAAGCGTGCTACGAGGTGACCTCAAGGAAGCAGGATTAGGTACACTCAAGCCAAGAATGGACCTGAGAAAGCTAAGGATTTTGGCTGAGGACAAGACACAGTGGGCAAAAGCGAAGAAGGACTGATTGCAGCTGTAGGATGTTTCTACTACTACAGCAGCAGAATACAGTAATCATACAATAGGACTGGAAGGCGATTCTTCCTTTTACACAGCGAATGGCAATGTTGGTAGAGCTGCAGAGGAAGTAACACCAGATTATGCTCCTCCTACATTTCTCAGTGACCCGCCCCACCCCACCCCCACCCCGATGGTTGGCACAACCATCATTCATTTCTGTGGTGTCGGATAGGGAAAGGTGAGTGACGTCTGTGTTGGCTTCATTCACGCTGGGGTTTGCAGCCTTGCGCTCCTCTGCAGCTATTGGAAATACTGTATTACGAGGATCTTTTTCCTCGTCAATAACGCCAACATTATCGGCATATTCCATTTCTAGTGGCATACCTATAATTGAGATTGTGGTGGGTAGTTTTAAGAAGTGTTCTCGAAGAGATGGTAGAGGTGCCGTGAGTTAGCAAATGAAGAGCACTGGTGATAAACCGTCACATTCTTGTGATCCTATTAATGTTTCAATCTGCGCACAGAGTACTGTGCTGATTTGACGCGAATATTTAGTTTGATGTTTGCCAATAGGAGTCCCCAGGCGTAGATTGTCATCATCACAAATTGACGGATTTGTGGTCCCTGGTGGTATCAAATGCTGGTGACATCTCGGTTCCCATCCTGTAGAAATCCCAATGTGTTGATCATACTACTGATATCAACATTCAATGTCCCCAGACTATGTCGGTGCAGCTACGTTATCTCTTAAAACCCCTCTGCCAGTTTCCAGTAAACTTGTCAATCGTATCTCGGATACGGGATAATGTCACATATGATAACATTCTTTTGGATGCTGTTCAAAAGCACTATTGGTTTATTTGCATGACTACTTTGAAATTTAGATTCTTGGAATCCAGGTTGAAAGGTTTAAATAAGTAAACGTTTCAACGAGGCGCCATCTCGTCCCCAGAAAAGTTTAGTAATTAAAGCTTTAGAGTGTGTCTCTGCAAACACTGAGTAACTGGATAAGCAATATGTAAACCGACCAGTTGCATCGAATTCGCTAATTATGTCAGTTGTTGCTCACATTATTATGAAAACTAATATCTCATACACATTGCTGCACACCTGTTCATCCACGTATCGCATGAGAAATAATTTCTTCGCGCAACATTACCTGAAACATGATTACACAGATGTTTATAAACGTGAAGCTCGGTCAGAAGAGCACAGTAGGAATGATGATGAGAACAACGATTGTGAGATTCAACAAACCATTTTAACCCTTACCACTCTGATGTCAAAATCTTAAGAGTTCTAATTAAATTAAAAGATGAACTGCTGTTCATTCTTTCATAAATTTGGTGGAAGATGCACATCGTCCACCAAAAGTGTTGACACATGCAGCCTACATTAGTCTCTTTGCTATTAATAAAGTAAAAGATGGAATATTGACATCCGAGTATGTATGGGTTAAACGGATAACCGCAGCATCGTCCTTATTGACTGGTTTCACTATTGTTGTGTTTATATCATCTTACAAAACATGTTTCTGTGTTTTCACAGTGCATACATATTTAATCTCCCTTTTGATGATTTCTATATGTGGAGATACTGGTAGAATGTACAAAGTAAGCTAATTGTATCTTCCAAAAACAGATTTATAATAAATATAGACGAGGCTGTTTATATTACATTACATGGCAGGCAGCCAACTTATTCTAATGAAGATACATTTATAACATATTTTGTCGCTGTTTATGCCACTCTCTGTATACATTTGTTACATCACACATGTGTGGCATTTGAAGGATAGTATCATGCACGCACCATAAGGCCAACCCTCTTATAAGCAACGGCATGTATAATATAATAGAGCAACAGTGATCACAAATGGCAGGGTGTCGTCTACTGTTTAGCAGTATTTATTGACCACACATTCTAGCAGAGGACAAGACACTGTATGATGCTTCTACTACTACAGCCGCAGAATACAGTAATCATACATGCATACACATTCTCTGGCAAAGCATAAAGGAATCCAATCAGTCGATCAACCATATGACGTCATAAGCAACTACGCCACATGTTGACTGACATTATAATCAATTACGTAAAGAATGACGTCATTAAGTCCGTCATAAATGCTTACTTGTCCGTCAGGTTGTACGAATTGTATGTCTTTATTATTTAATAAAACATTTTGTTGAATATTAGTGTTCCCCAACCCCAGCAGGAAAATAACTATTCACACTATTAAGTTAAAAATAGTTTCACCTGAAAGAGCATCCTTTTAAAACCTTAAAAACCTTAGGACAGATATAAAATATGTGCACATTATATAAGTATTGACCAATATATTAATATACGTTTAATATTATGTAATCCAATTTGGTTATTCTACTACGCTTTGGTTATGTGACAATTAATTACATCTAGCAGATCGAAATTAAACAATTCACTTTAAGAGGTGCCGTTGAATAGAAGATAAATAAGTAAATAATACATGAAATAATACTATCAAAACAATACACAGACGTGCCTAAAATCTGTTATCCGTTATTCATAATTAAGTATAATACTCAAGAACTAAAACATGACTTATATTAATTATTAATAGGCATGTGTTGTGGAAGCCACGCCCACAGATAGGCGCCTGGCACATCACGTATTCGGCTTCACTTTCTTATAGTCATGCGCACTGTGTCTAAAATTATACTTCTGTGGGCACTTTCTGTTGGTTTTATGAAACATTCATTCTTGCAAGGAATTGGTTATGACAAATCTAAAATTGAATGATTTCATTTTTTCTGATAACGTTCAAGGTCATTTAGCGGTCAAAAATAGAGGTCACTTCTTCCATAATATCATGTTTTTTGCTGCAGGTGCGTTACTAATCAATAGAACTATGGCATGTTGCATATCAAATTTAAAGCTTATTGAAACACATTGTCAGAAATGCGACGTATATGAAATTGCATTATTAACTGGCAGAAATGTCAAATGTAGAATTTGTGACAATGCATGTAAATCATCAAAATGTGATCATCATTATTATATTGGGAGGACATGTGGCGTGATGCATAGCAAAATAAAGCTTATTAAAAAGCGTTGTCAAATAGTTATAAATATTCCATTTTCTTTTTCATATTAACTTGTTATTTCACATTAATCATGTAACAAATTGAACAGATTGCACCGAACTTGTGACGTACGCCCTGATTAACTGTAAATTCGTTCTTGCCTTTGGTAGCGGGCAAATGAACTTCTCTGCTTGTCCTTGCGATAACCATTAGCCTACCAAGCAGCGATTTATTATCTATCTTTGATTTAGATCATCCTTTTGTCATCTCATGTGTGTAGCACTTCAGTTCCGAACGCTTTTGTTGGTTTCCATAGACTAACATCATCATAAAAACAAGCTGTCACATATTCTTCAACCATTTTGATGCCCAAGTTCATCAACGTTCAGGATGTCACGTGCTGCTTCCTTTGGTATCACACAGGGGTGTGCATTTGGAGCAATACCTGTACACGTGTACACGTTAGTTTTAACCACCCTGTACACTTTTTTGTCATTCTTGTGCAAAGGAATGTAGTAATACTATGATATTCACTCAGCCTATTATTAAGTGTGGAGGGGTGGGCTTAAGAAAAAACATGATTTATTAATCCGTCTTGTGTCAACTGCGCCTCAAAGTTTTCAAAGTGCTACTAATTTTGTTTAAAGCGATGCTAATCTCATCTCAAAATGTTGTATTGCACCGATAGATTATGGTTTATAGATTCCATATCGTTCATATGCTGTCAGATTCCCGTATCTATGTCACAATTATCTGCTTTGTAATATCGTGTAAATGCTGAACAGTGATCTCCACCATTTTGTCTCCTCTAGTGATAGTGTGTGATGCCATGTAAGTGTCAATGCATTACCTTCTTTATCGTTTAATAATCATCTTGTTGAATATTTTGAAACTAATTTGACGGGAAGTTGTTGCTGCCATAGGCAGCAACAACTTCCAGTCAAATTATGTTCAAAGTATTCAACAACTCACCTGTATGATTGCTTTTAAACCGCATTGTCAAGGTATAGATGGCGACTCTATGACTGAGCGCGTATACCGAGGCATACTCGCTAGCATGTTATGACTGGTTGACAAGTAAATCATGACAGCCATCTTGAGCTGTAAAAATCTATCAACATTTAGCTACTAAAACCGTAATATCTTTCTTTGACTGGATGATAAAAGGCTTAAAGCTCCATGCATAATTTTTGAGTGGCGTATTAGATCATCTATATAGATATCACGAGATGAGGTGGTGAAGGCCATTTTTGTAAATTTATCATTGGAATTTAAACAGGAGCTATATGATGCCATTCAAATACATATTTCTCAAAACCATTGAAGATGATGTTTAGGAAAGATTAACATTAAAAGGAAAATCCAAATCTTCGCTTGATTAGCGCCCATTTTGCATGCCAAGACAAAACTATTTTTTAAACATTAACACTGAAGTGACTGGCTCGGTTACCATTCCAATGGTAAATTTACAAATTGCGAGTCCACTACAAGGACTGCTTTGGTCGGACTGACATTTATAGGGTTATGTTGACACAAGAGGGTTAAAGCAACTTGTTTATCGACTTTTGCAAAATAATTGAAGTTGGCCGTTGTCCTGGACAGATCAACAGCAAGCAACAGGGATTCACCCATTGATGGTCAAGATTGTCTAAGAAAATCTAAATATGTCATAACCGACTGTCCATTTGTGGGTAAAAGCAAGACAATTAGTTAAGATTATACGCCTGGAATAACTGGCTCGCTCGGTAAGCCAGTCATTGTAGTGGTAAATTTACAAAACAAACGTCTTCTCTCGTCATGCAAATAGATAGTCAATAATGTCATATGCCTCGAGACCACTATAGAGGCCGTCTTAGCCACTGATGACTTGACCAAAGGCTGGCGGCAATCAGTTCACTGTGAGCTTAGGTAAGTGATAAACTTTGTCGATTTGATCACGCTTGAACAGTAATTCACACGTATGTGGCCTGTGAAAGCCAGGTGGCGGTTGTTCTTCCCACGCTCTCACGTTGATGTTGTGCGCGTATAATTAGTTTAACACCGTCTCATAAAGAATATCCATTAGCAGACCAAGAGATGATTGTTTTTGAAAATTTAGCATTGCAAGGACAACGCGGTTATCAAGCCGGTAATTCAGCGATAAAGTATTTTTTAAATAACCTGTCGCCTCTTGGTCTGAAAATTTACGTTTTTCAAGGCCACTACAGGAGCCGTTTTTGGAACACTTAAGTGTAAAAGAGTTAATTAAGAAATGACCGAGAGAGAGATCTTGGCGGTAAAATCGGAAAATTTAATTTTTCAAAAGGTATATACATTTTTCTTGAGGGCTATCTTACATATTTCACATAAGAATGCATATTTTCTAAATAAATGTTCCGTTTAGGATTTTTTGTAACCGTGTACAAGCCACATGAACGTGTAAATGTGTACACATGTACACGTTCCCAGCCCACAACATGTAATACTAGATTAAATAGAATTTCATTGTTTGCTACATTGAAGGGGTTGCAGTAAGACAGGATAATTTTCTTTAGTTTGTTTGCAATTCGCGCCGTATTTTGTAGCCCATGCTGCAGATTGATTTCTACGATCTCCAAGAAACTGGGACATATACTCTTGGCTTATTCATGCTAATTCTGGCCCAGTTGAAAAGAATCGCTCTCTTACAGTAGAATTGAAGGATATGCCAATCAGTCATCGGCTTTCTTTCATAGCTTTATTTTGTATTTGAAATGCATGGCCTGGACCAATTGACACAAAAAGGAGAAAACTTATTGTAACACAGAAATCGCCTGACACAAACGCACTCCACATGTCAGGATCAGTTTTCCCCAGGGATTTCATGTCAGCCAAATCTCTAAGCCACAGATCTTTGTTCTTGGTCCTATCAATGGCAAAGAATATCTCGGCGAGGCTTTCACCTGCGTTAAGAAGGACGTACCAGTCATTCAATCGCGATGGTTTAATGAATTTCGGGCACATGCCAATCTCTTTCATGTAATTGATCATTGATTTGAGCATAGATTTATCCGATAAACTAACTCTAATGAACTACTGCAGTTTGTCTTCAATTTTGTTTACTTCGATGGTGTTTTCGAATTCCTTGTGTGGCTCTTTTGCTTCCGCACTATGTATTTTACTGTATTGTTCTTCATACACTTTTTCAATTGCTGCAAATGCATTAAAACATGTTTCTGCAACGTTTGCATTTGTCATCAAGAATTTTTCCAAGAGGATTTTAGAGCTCCAAGTAGGTAGTAATGTGCGCATTTACGGTTCATTTGTAATGTGTAAAGCTCAAGACTTGCTTGCTGGTCCGTTAATACATTATTCTTCCCACACATCATCATCCAGAGTTCTCCATTGAATCAGAAGTAGCTCATGTTGCAGCCACGGGTGGCTGGAGCTCGTCTAGCCTAAGAACAATACTTCTTTAAATGTGGATGAGAGTATGATAACTGAAAAAGCCTTTATGTCTAATACAATGACAGTTTTGAGGTTATTATCAGTGTATACTGCTACATGTATTTGTTTTAATATGGTCAGCAGTGTAATAATAATAATAATAATAATAATAATAATAATAATAATAATAATAGGATATTTATAGTGCGCTATAATTCCATGCAAATATTGCGTGCTCTAAGCGCTTACAATAATAAAATAAAATGATCATACAGTTGGATATGTCTGACGGAACAAAAACGTTTTAAGATTTGATTTAAATATAGCTAGAGTGGATGAAGATTTAAGACTAGCTGGAAGATCATTCCATTCTGTAGAAGCAACAAAAGCAAATGTTCTGTGACCATAGGTTTTTTATTTAACTTTCGGAATTGTAAGCATGTTTAGATTTGCAGATCTAAGTGGCCTGCTTGGCGTGTACGTTTCTAGCAGTTCTGAAAGGTAGGTTGGTGCTGTAGATATGATACATTGATAGGTTAGGCAGAGGACTTTGAAGCGTATTCTCTGTTCTATTGGAAGCCAGTGAAGATCTTGGAGAATGGGACTGATATGATCACTCTTACTCTTTAGGGAAACAACTCTAGCGGCTGCATTCTGAATTGCTTGGAGTTTGCGCATAGCATCTTTTGAGGCGCCTATAAACAGACTGTTACAATAGTCTAACCTTGAGATAATTAATGTTAGTACCAGCATAATAGCAGCTTCGCGAGTTATGTATTTTCTGATGTTTGATATATTCCGCAGCTGCATAAAACACACCTTACGCAGATAACGGACATGATGTTCCATACTAAGTTCATTGTCTAACATGACACCCACTCTACTGTGTGCTGGGGCAGGAATAACTGGCAGCGGGCCCACAGATGTCAGCTCCTGAGTAAACGCTATAGCAGAGTTGTATCCAGACCATCCATTTGGTTTGCAGGTGGTAGCAGATTTGCCTGGAGATATATTTGCGGTACACCATTCTAGATCACCAACCTTTTTCTCAATGTTTTTAATACAGAAATCCCTCATACTGACTCTCTTGTTGCTGTCTTGAATACGAAGCTTTGAATATTCTAACATTTTGGTATATTGTGAATTAAGTGTAAAACGTTTCGAGTCTTCAAGTTGCAGTAGTTTTAAAATGGGTTCACCATCGTTCGTTATCTTTAGATCGACCACAGTTATAGTTCCATGCAATGTATCTTTACCATCGGGAGTGTCTTCACTAAAATCGGTATTTTCTGCAGCAAAAACAAAACTTTATTTTTCTGAGGAATGGTGTATACAGATACCATTAAACTATTGCATGTTACTGATAGCTGCATTATCGATGTTTGTTCCTAAGAGCGTTGTTCAACACAATGCTCAATATACACAAATCCAACCCCACCCCCAACCCCACCCCCACCCATCCCCACCCCCACCCCCACCCCAATAGTAGCTCAACTAAGTATCTGCTTCTCGTGGCGTGATGCACAGTTAATGATAATCCTAAAACACGTAGGTTTTCTTTATCCTTTGGCATTCTTAATGTAGTCTCATCAATATTCTGAGTAATTTGTCAGATTCCTGAGTGCACATAATATTCTCGCATAGTTTTATAACATTACTATCTAAATATTTTTCCTGAAGACCTATCTGCTTCCATATCAGGTCCAGTGATTATCCATCTTATGAGCATGTAGAGAAATGGGGGGTAGGTTACTTTCATCACTCGCAACCTGAATATCTGGCATTTTATAATTCTCAGCGCTTGAATGTGTTCATATTCTTTCTGATTATAATAACACATATATAAATGCATTGTATTTCCGTTGGATTGACATTGTGTGTGTTAATTCAAGGTTTGACCATATGTTGCTGATAAGAAAAGAGCAGGCTTATTTCATGGATTACCGCATGGTCTCTAGATGAGGTAACTCCTGCATAACACGATGTCTTAAGCATTTGCGATCCTATGCTGGGACATGAAATTCAAGTCACCTAAAAGACTAATATATGTACTTTCAATGTCTTTAATTGAGCGATAAGCCTTATTCGAAGTCTGGCAATCAATCATATGAATAAGTTCAACACAACCTGTACATTGATCTGGACTCTTTTGTGGTTTTTCTGTAGATACATTTGTACATGACTCAGATCCCTTTTCATTTTGTTACATGATTAATCTAAAATAACAAGCAAATACGAAATGGAACCTGAAATGTTTATAACTATTTGAAAATGCTTTGTGATAAGCTTTATTTTGATATGCAGCATGACATATTTCCACCTAATATTATGACGATGGTCACATGTTGATGATTTACACGCATTGCCATAACCTTTACCTTTGACATTTTTTACCAGTTAATGATGAGATAGCATATACGTGGCATTTCAATAAGCTTTAGTTTGATATGCAGCATGCCATAGTTTTCTTGGTATGTAACATGTCCACATCAAGAAACCTGATATTATGTCAGAAGTGAGCCCCATTGACATTTAAATGACCTTGAACCCTATCAAAAACATTAAATTATCCATTTTTTTATTTGTCATAGCCAATAGTTTGCAAATATGTATGTTTCCCGAAATGAACAAAAGGTTTCTACAGAATCACACATTGATTAATAATACTAATACTTCACTTGAAGTTGTTACTGTTCAGTGCACATCCTGCATAGAAGGGGCATCGTTAACATTTGTTAGTCAAACTGCCTTCAGCTTAGCTGACTTGAAACGTCACAATTTCCCAGTACGGTGCAACTATATTTCACGAAAACAAAAGCAATAAGAAATTGCAAACTGTTAATCAAATTATGGACTTACTGTATAAGGTAACCACTGTATCATATAGGGTCATGAATCATATATACCTTAGTACATGTCGAACAAGCATTGGACATGCATGTTCTTTCTAGCTTGCAGGCCAAAACGTCTGCAATTGTTCTCTCATAACGTTTGATATAGATATGTTATGACTTTTCTGACACATTGCCATTCTGCAATTTAGCTAACTTACTTCCGCATAAGCCAGGAAGAGAGCAGAATAAACAGATGGTTGCATTGCCATACTTTGAAGATTGTTTTCTTAAGAGTCTCTAAAATAAAGAAACTTTTCTAATGTGGACTGCATAGGCAATGAGCCATGGTTTTAGACCTGTGAAGTGATACACCTACTGGCAATGGAGACACACAATAGGCACATACGAATAATGTTATTTATAATGTTAGGTCATAACATATGGAACAATAATCAGCTTTGAAAGTAGTCTAAAGATATTAGGTCAATTTCAGAAACTCTTTTCCAGGTATTAGACGGTATGGAAATTGAAATATTGCCAATTGTGATTTTCACTGTTTCGGGAAATGTAGATAATATTTCAAATATTACAGATCCCTTGATGGTCGTGCGTGCATGCGAGCGTGTGTGAGTGCGTGCGCGCGTGTGTGTGTTGTGCGTGTGTGTGCGTGCGTGCGTGCGTGCGTGAGTGCGTGTGTGTGCATGCGTGCTGCGTGCGTGTGTGAGTGTGTGCGTGCGCGTGTGTGTGTGTGTGCGTGCGTACGTGCGTGCATGCGCGCGTGTGCGTGTGTGCGTGCTGGCTTGTGTGCGTATGTTTATATGTGAATTATTCTGTATCATAATGTTAGTAGTGGATGTAGGAATGTTTCTGCTCAATGGCATCTCGCACATACAAACATTACTGGAACTATTAAAATGTGTTCCCCGTATAGGTTATGTAGGAACGATTTACCTTATCCTCAGTAAATCCAGGGTACTTGTAGTAGAATGTCCTAGTGTATCTGCCAATTCTCGTCAGATGTAGAGCTTTGATCAGTGCTAGAATATGAAATGTGGGAATTGTGTCTACAACTTGTCGCCTCATGTCAATGTATAAGACTTTTGAGATGCTGCCGAAAGATATTATCCTATTCGAATGTGCGGTCATAGAACCGTTAGACCTTTTCCAATAATTGGCTTACATAGGGGCATTTGAATGTGAATGTACCATTTCTCCAAATTGTCTCTAATCAAATGGCCTTTACATCGGAACGATTGAATGTCTTTGTTCTGTATCATTCTGTGATATTGTGAATTTCAAAATAGCTACACATAGCATTTTAGCAAATTCATTTACAAAATGCATTCTACTTTCTCTTACTCTGAAACGTCCAATATCGAATTTCACAATGAAAGCTATGCGACTGACAGTTGTACAAGGAAATCTGACAAGTGAGGTGGGTGTTTGTATGAACGGCCGGTGGTGCGCGGTGCCAGGAATTCCAAGATTATGGCATGTTTGGATATTAAGATAAAATAGACATTCATACGTGACAATAGTGTGCTAAAGTGTAATAAAATGATTGCTTAATCTTCTTCAATCAACCAGTTTAATTCTATTTACATATTTATGATACCTGATAGGTTGATGCCTGGTTTAGTAATATCATTCTTTTTTTAACGTATTTGGTTAAAAAGCTACCACTGCCAATGAAAAGACGGGTTTCTTTCTCAAACAGTTTTCTATATTTCCGGCGTGTTCCATAATTAGATATGCCGAATTATCAGAGAATTCAGAATGAAATTGGTTACACAAGCATCGAAAATGTCAGATGCTTGATATCCGGGTTTATCCGGAGACCAAGGAACTCAAGGATAATGCATTCATAAAGTAAATTAAATCTCACCAAATGCACAAATTAAATGTTCATTTTACCGTCTAGGTGACGCAGGCAAAAGGATCTATTGATAGCTATTAGCTAATTAATACTTGAAGGTTGAAACCGTATACTTGTTTTTGATGTGGAATGCGGTTATTTGTGATTTAATATGAGACAAGGGATAAGGAGATAGCGAGGGATAGATATCGGAATTACATCCGATGCGCAAACAACCGGATGATTAAAGATACACTGATAGACGCTAACTGAGAGAGTAGAGATAGGGGGAGGGGGGTGAGGGAGCGATATAGCGGCTATGCCATCTGACAGAATGGTGTTCGTGTATGGGTTGATCATAATCCCACTGGTGATATGAGAACAATGACTATGGTGAGTATCAGTGTGGAATAGAACGGTTTGTTGAGTTGTCTGGCAAGTTGCAATTGTTTGCTATGGTAGATCAATTTTATTTTGTTGCCTAAATTAGAAACCTGGTAAGATCTCAAAAGAATATGAAAATAGTGTGAATATACATTTCACTTTGCCAGCTGTAAACTCTTAACACAATAAATAAAATAGCAATTGGGAAGACATGGGACATTGATTTTAGTTAACAGACCAATAGGCATCTGGCACACAGTGGTACACACGGTGGTGTTTACATGGCTTAATATCCAAATAAAATTAGCAATTTATATATCGTACATTTGAGCCAGCGAGTGTATATGAAAATAGTGTGAATATACATTTCACTTTGCCAGCTGTAAACTCTTAACACAATAAATAAAATAGCAATTGGGAAGACATGGGACATTGATTTTAGTTAACAGACCAATAGGCATCTGGCACACAGTGGTACACACGGTGGTGTTTACATGGCTTAATATCCAAATAAAATTAGCAATTTATATATCGTACATTTGAGCCAGCGAGTGTATACATTCTAAAAAAGAGTGTATACATTCTAATATATACAACAGTTGAACAATATAGTAACCGTTTAATGATCAATCGGGTCCAAGCCGGCCCTTGATGCCGCAACGATATCATCATCATCATCATCATCATCATCATCATCATCATCATCATCATCATCATCATCATCATCATCACCACCACCACCACCACCATCACCACCATTACAACCAGCACCAACGCCACCACCACCACCACAACCATCATCATCATCATCACCACCACCACTACCACCGCCACCGCCACCACCACCACCACCACCACCACCACCACCACCACCACCACCACCACCACCACCACCACCACCACTGCCGCCACCACCACCACCATCATCATCATCATCATCATCATTTTAAGGAGCCATAAACATTAGGCTTTTGTCCTGTTGGAAGTAAATATGTATTAGGCTAGTCAAAGTCCTAGATGATACCATCTAGGAATCTGTCTAGGTTTGTCCTAAATGCTCTACAGTTATCTGCCTCTACTACATAAATGGGAAGTGCATTCCAGTGTTTCACTACTCTTTTTGTAAAACAGAAAAGATAATCTAGCATTCTTATTGCATCTATCTACTCTTAATTTATATGGCTGCCCTCGTGTTCTCTGTGTGTATGATTCGTGGGGGAAAATCTAACCTATTCACATTATATTTATTGTTGATGATCTTGAAAACTTCAATTAAGTCGATATTTCAAGTACATTAGATTTAGTGATATTAGTCTCATCTTGCAACCTAGGTTCCTAAATTTTGGAACAAGTTTTGTTGCCCTTCGCCGCACATTTCCTAGGGTTAGTGACTGTCTTTTCTATTGAGGTGACCATATTGTATTACAGTATTCTAAAATGGGTATCACCAAAGTTTTATACAATAGGTTGAAAGTGTGGGCTCTATACTGGTTATTGTTCTTTTAATTATACAAAGAGAGAATTTGCTTTATTGGCTATATTGTTGATATGTGTATCGAATGATAGTTTAGTATCTATATAAATTCCCAGGTCCTTTTCACACGCAGGAGGAAAAACAAGTGATATTGTATTTTCTTCAGTTATTGTGTATTCGCTTACTGGATTGTTTGCACCTAGTTGTAAGACGTGAATTCTTTCAGCATTTTTCAGCAAGTTGCCGTTTTATTGTCCATTCATAGACGTTTTCGATATCTTCTTGTAAGTCTGTGTTTGTGTATTCCCACATATTTTTGTATTTTAAGCAAACATCTTACATGTATTCTCTATTTCATCTGATAAATCGTTAATATAAGTTAAAAATATAACTTGGCCAATGACACTTCCGCTGGTTACAGTTTGCCAAATTGAAGTTGCTTGATTAACCTTTACTTTTTGTTTTCGGTTTGTTAGAAAGCATTCGACCCACTTTATAATATTCTTATTGGTGCCATATGCACTAAGTTTAAGAAGTACTCGTCTATGGGGTACACAGGCAAACGCTTTTTTTTAAATCTAAGTACGCTATACCATTGATGTTATTGTTATTATCTCAAAGAATTCTAACAACCTAGTTTTGCTAGATCGATTCTGCCTAAATCGATGTTGGGAATTTTCTAGCAATTTAAATGATTTTAAGTAGGCCATTATCTGATCACGTATGAATGATTCCAATATCTTACACGAGGTGCACGACAGGCCTGTAATGGACCTTTCCACTGTATCCATCCATCATATGACGTTATATTTAACTACAGGATTATAGTATGACATCACAATCAATGCCATTATAACGTCATGCATGACGTAGATAAGTACGTCACGAACGCATAGTTGGAGACTTGTATGCCTTTACTATTTAATAAATATTCTGTTGAATTTTTTTAAACTAATTTGATTAGACGCTGTTGCTGCCATAGGCAGCAACCGCGCCCCGTCAAATTAGTTACAAAATATTCGACAACTTAACTGTATAGTTTTTAGAAAATTGATAGTCAGGGGGATTCTGGGGTCGATCAATCCCAACACGGCGAAGTGTCTGTGGAGCTTAGCTAGACCTGGGCGGGGCATAGTTAAAACTGAAAATGTCCATTGCGTGGATCATGTTTATCTCCTTTTTGTAAAACCGTGCAATATTTGCCTTTTTCCATATACTCGGGATAACGCCTTTACTTATTGATTTATTTTACAGTATTTCCAATGGTTTGCTTAATTCGACCGGCGCCTCTTTGATGATTTTCGGTGCCAGTACGACACAAGCATGCGCACACATTCAACGTGGGTGGAAACGTCATGATGTGCTGGCGATGTTCGAAAGTGCGGGCATTTTCGTTATAATTTAGAACGTAGAGTAGGATCCTTAAAAGAGAATATCCAACGAAACGCTAATGGAGGAATCAAGTTTCGTAGTCAATCAGATGCCGTCATAATCAACCACGTCATATGTAGGCTATAGTCATAATCAATGCCTCGATTTATTCCGTCTCACAAGCTTAATAGTCCGTCAGGTTGTACGAGTTATATGTCTTTACTATTTAATAAACATTCTGTTGAATATTTTGAAACTAATTTGACTGTCCAGTCAAATTAGTTTCAAACTATTTAACAGCTTACGTGTATAGTTTTCTTAAAATTGAGATTCAGAGAGTGCAGGGATTGATTGATCCCAACACAGGCATCCCGTGGGTGGAGCATAGCCAAAGATGGGCGGGCGGGCTATAGCTAAAACTGTATTCATCTATTATCCTTAATCTACTGGTGGTCACTGATATAGAAGGGCAGGATACATACACAGTTCGTATGCATACTGACATAGTTATCGGCAACAAGGCGTAGCCTCAAGCTACTGTATATTGGGTTTAGATAAACAACCATGGGAATAGTTGTGTAGTAAGAGAAAATGCTGTACTGGAAACAATCACATTGGCATACGACCATTGTTTGTCCATGTTCTAGCGTGATAAATATAAACATTCCATGGTAGCTTTATAATTAAATACAGCGCACGTACAACGCGAAAGATCTCTCATGTATTTTCGTTTGTCAGCATAGATGAGGAAGGCGATCCAAGTGTTGGCGATAGGCCGAACACATCTCTACCCAAGCTCCTGATAAAACAATGACTGAAATGAGTAGTACGTTTCGATTTCAGCACACACGTTTGAAAGTTTCTATGTTCTACTATTCACGTCGCACTGATGGTTCGGTGATGGCTAACTGATGAGAATTTCCAACTAAATACGACATTACTGCTCAATACGGGTGGTGATGCTTCCGCCGCTATACGGTTGTAGCGATGGTGTCGCCTTTGATCGCCATAATAAAGTGTATGTTTGTTGCTGTTTATTAGTAGCTAAAAAACCTGTGGTGTTTTGTATAGGATACGGGTGTTTAGCCGATGTAAATCCAGGATCCTTTATCGTATGAACGTGTTGGTGGGGGAGGAGTACTCTGCAGTCATACTGGATCAAAGCAGTTCTCTAGGAAAGTTATTATATGTATAATGAATTTCTGTCCGCGTTTACAAATCAGAGTGCGAGATACTAATAATGAAGGGATCACATCCTTTGCCATTATCGAGATTATATTCATCGAAAATGTGTAATAGATTCGCATGCGGCCATTCTCTAATGAGTGCTTGACAATGAACCAGGTTTTTAATGCCTTGTCAGCGACAACAAAATGTAGTATTCATGTGGTTTATCACAGAACGCAGTTTCCAAATCCAGTGTTTAAATCTAAAGTATACAGTGAAAACCAGTCAATAAGCGAGGAATTGTTTAGCACCATAAATACGATTTATTAGTAAATACGTCAAACGATATGGGAATAGACTGTGTGGGTTGAGGTTGTCGTGAATGAACGTGTTAAGCATCTATTGTAGCATAAAGTATGTGATAACCACAGTTTACAATGCCTCGCTGATACCATCCTGAAGTGTTAGCCAGAAAACTTGGTGGGCGCGATCGCCTTATGGTACGGCTATACATATTATGCGCCTTCTATTGCGCACGCACCTGGCGGTGTAATCTATTAACAGAACCAGTAACAACAACAACAACAACAACAACAACAACAACAACAACAACAACAACAACAACAGCAACAACAACAACAACAACAACATTCTTTACGATCGTGAAAATATCAATATTGATTTGGAACATTTGATACATATAATCTAGTATCGAAATCCGCTTTTTTACATTCGCGGTTAGGTTCTGGCAACGTTTGTTTGTATCTGACACTTGATTCACGAAGTACAGCTAATAGCTCCGTTATTTTTTGTGGATGCCACAAAAATGACGGTTTAATTAGGTAGATATCAATCTCCTTTAAATCGCCTACTTCTAAGCAAAAGTGTATGGGTTAAGGCTCTAGCAGTCCGGCAGAAGCATGGCTGAACCTGGAAATTAGTTTATTTTTTTATTCATATTTATAGACAACGTTGTCCTCTTTCAAAATCTACCGGGTGGACCTTGGTCACCACTGAGAGTTTTCAGAAATTCGAGATGGCGTTTCAGGCTTCAGCGTTATACCAATTATGCCACCAGGAGCATGATCGTGTCGTATGAGTGTTGGCTCGACACACATGTCACTCCAAGTATCATTTCACAAAAAACGCTGATATCTCATGACATGCTCTCCCTTCGTGAACCGAGCAAGAGCCTTTTTAGGATGTGGCTACATGGACTAGCTGTAGGTAACGCATAACATATCTCCCATAGTGCACATGGCGAGCCGCAAAGAAGTGTGAAATCCTTTTTTGAAATGTCAATCAACCTCTCGTTTCCACCTCACAAACATCATGATTATGAAAACTGGCTCCTTTGGCTAGCTATTCTAGAACCGTCGTCAAATCTCCTTTTGACTCGAGCAAGTGGTCATAAAGAACATCCCGGAATATTTCCTCAGCGAGTATGCTCAATGCTCGAATGTCCTGAGGAAACATTTGGTTATTAAGAAATTAAGGGTTTCGTACCCACAACGATCCTATGCTATAGATACCAAAATCATCATAGCTCATTGCATAAATGACATCCATCATGAAACGGCAACCATTATTGGCTGCCATATTGGATGTCATATGGTGTAATTTCGTGGTTTCATATATTCCTTAAAAGTAAAACCTATATCTAGACACCAAAATTAGCATCCTAGCTTTAATACGAAACAAATTAGAGCGCAAACCAGAAAACGATGGCCAGTATTTGCGGCCCTATTAGATTTTACCCGATGTAATCCCCGAACGAACATAGTTTAAATGGGCCCTAAAATCATTATACTATATTTATTGTAAAAGAAGATAAAGACGAAAACATGAAATGGCGGCCTTCTTGGATTTCTCAAAACGCTTAGTGGGGCCAAGGTCCACCTGGCATAGTTTGACAGAAGACTCATATACGATATTTCCACGTTGATTAAAAAATCTGATTTGGCTGCCGGACTATAGATTTCACAATTAAATCAGATGTACAGACAGACATATGGTCGAATGGATGGATGGACAGACTCATTTCCATAACTCCATAATTCTCATCTTCAGTGATGGAGGGAGTTTTAAATTTTTAATTCCTAGTCATATTGTGATATAAAGAACCTTTAGACATTAATTTTAGGATTTCAAATATTGCAAAATACCTCAGAACCGATAACAAAAAAATGCTATTTTCAGGTCACTACCACCCGCAACAAAAAGTCTGTATACGGCTTAATCAAACATTTCTTTCTTGACATCTGGTAAAAATAATATGCCGATAGGATCTACTTTCAAGATTATATGTCAAGCAAAGGTTGCCCGGAGCGGACCACGGACCAAATTTTAATCCCTTTTTCCAGATTGGTTAATAAGATATAAACAGTAAAATATCCCACAGCTCTCATATTTAGCTCCGGTATACCTAATACTAATAGCTCACAGTATTTAAGTGCAGGCCATAAATGGCTACTCATGTCACACGACCATCATGTGTTTGCAATAGAGGGCTCCGACATGCCATGCAAGTATCTAACGTATCACTAAAGGTAGTAAAGCGTACACATTGTTGGTCTTTGAAGAATTTACAATTTAATGAAAGATTATTCAGATTTCAAAGTTGCAAATTGATTCCGGCGCGCATAAAAGTGAGCGGACCTTATCTACAGATGTACGTGGCTTAGCTAGAAATGGATTCCTCCCAATTCACCGTTCCAGAGTACCCACCCATCATATGACGTCATAATGAACCGCGTGATATGTAGAATAACATCATAATGAATGACGTCATGAATGACGTCAATAAGTACGTCATGAACGCATGTTTGAAGACGGTCTGCGTTGTTGTACAAATTGTTTGGTTTTACTATTTAATAAATATTCTGTTGAATATTTTGAAACTAATTTGACTGGGCGCTGTTTCTGCCAGCAACAGCACCCAGTCAAATTAGTTACACAATATTAAACAGCTTCCCTGTGTAGTTTTCAGGAAATTGATAGCTAGGGCATTCGGGGATCGATCAATCCCAACACGGCGATGGGCATAGCTAAAATGGAAAGGTCCATTGGTTTAGTTCAATTCAATCAGAAGGTGTTTATCTATACCATGCACACTATGTATTCTCTTTACATTGATTGTGACCAATACATACGTCATGTCTACTACCTGATATTTTTCTCTAGGTTGCACGAGGATTTAACATGTTTCACGTCGAGTCTGGAGTAAATGAACATGGAAATGTGTTGCTATGGCATTTTCTTACACCACTACATATCAGTAACATGTATTTTTAATAGGCATATGGGAGTCTGCTTTTGGGCCAAAATGTTCTGGTCAACCAATGTTATTTCTACCTACTTGCATCTGCACCCGGAATCTAACAATACAGCTGTATGAATAGCCGATTCAAATAGCATGCTATTTACTCTAGTTGCATCCAAATAATCATAATGTCGTTAGCTTTAGCTAACCTTGATCGAGTTATTTAGACCAGGTTTAGATGCGAGCGGATTTACGCTCCCTCTACCCCCTCCCCCCCCCCCCCCTCTCCCTCGCCCCCCCCCCTCACTCCCTCCCTGTTTCCCTACTTTAATGCCCACCCTGTCCCTACCGGTCTCCTTCCATGCCCCCCTGTCTCATTCCCTCCCTCCCTGTCTACCTCCCTCCCTCCCTGATTCCTCTCACTGGTCTCTCTCTCTCTCTCTCGCTCCCTCTCTCTCTCTCTCGCTCTCTCTCTCTCGCCCTCTCTCTCTCTCTCTCTCTCGCCCTCTCTCTCGCCATCTCTCTCTCTCTCTCTCTCCCCCTCTCTCTCTCTCTCTCTCTCCCTCTCCCTCTCCCTCTCCCTCTCCCTCTCCCTCTCCCTCCCCCTCCCCCTCCCCCTCTCCCCCTCCCTCTCTCTCTCTCTCTCTCTCTCTCTCTCTCTCTCTCTCTCTCTCTCTCTATATATATATATATATATATATATATATATATATATATATATATATATATATATATATATATATATATATATATATATATATATATATATATATATATATATACATATATATATATATATATATATATATATATATATATATATATATATATATATATATATATATATATATATATATATATATATATATATATATATATATATATATATATATATATATATATATATATATATATATATATATATATATATATATATATATATATATATATATATCTCTCTCTCTCTCTCTCTCTCTCTCTCCCCCCCATCATCATTTAACAGCTCACTAATAATCAATCCATTAATGACGGATGTTTGATTCCCAATCATGTTGAAGCTGTGCAGTGTGTTATAACGCGCACCAATCTGTAGCGACGATATACGCAATGCGTGATAAACATAACTCATTTATTACATTCCCGTTTCCTAATTCCGCTGTACAGATGCTGGTAAAATACAATTTATTAAATTGGATTTAAGGCTACTTAACTTTTACAGTTAACTCTTGAATATATTTGAATATAACCTTGGTCACGTACACAATCAGATTATTAGCCACCTTTTCGGAGATTTATTCAAAGATTGATATCAGGTTTATGCTAATCCATGGCTTTAAATCAAGGTTCGCTACGTTATTAGTATTCCCTCAGGATCAATATCTTTCTTTTGGCACTGTTATGTTATAGCAACTTCAATTTTTGTATTCGAACAGAACGTCGACAATGCCCATTGCTACAGCCCTCTCCTAGTGAGTTCTCTGCTTCAGTATGGCAGCTTTTTGAAAGCAATGACTCTGTGCCAGAAATGATCGGGCATAGGCATATGTCCTTTTTGTCTGTGAAAGAAATATTTAACAAAACCTACCCGCCGTGTTGTAGTATTTCTGCCCGACCATATCGATACGAGTTCATCAAAGACACACAAAACGTAGAAATGTGTGACGGACATATAGATTTTCGTGAAAGGGTCTATGATTATAATGTCATTATGAGTGTGACGTCAGCAAAGACGTCAAATACTTAAGTGACAGATCGGACACCTACATTAAACTGAGACTTGCGCATTCTCCATAAAATCCACTAATGGTGCGTGCTCATAATCTAGTTTACTATGTATGAAGCGTGCCTCTTTAAATAACTATAAAAGCGCGGCACTGCTGATATATACAAAAAAATAATGTATCTTGGATTTTAAAACGATCCACACACCCCCCCCCCCCCCCCCAGTTCCATTCCAATACCTACATCATAATGGGCACAATAATAAATACTGCATCTAGAGATTACGGCACTGTGCTTGGGGTTCCAATAATGGCAACAGGAAACAGATTTCCGTAGACCCTATGGACCCTATGGATTTGCTGATCATGTTGAGAAAAATAATTTGTTATTCGAAAAGATGCTAATGTCTGATGTCCCAGACTATCAAAGATGTTTCTACAGTTAAACGGTTGTATATCTCAAAACGAATTGGACAGGATCATGTTGTTGCCTAATTAAAATAATTTCGAAATCTGCTCCAGAATAGGTAAATTTCGTATTTCACCACTCGCGTTCCAAGGGCCTAAATACATATGTATTCAACTGAAAGCAGTGACGTGTCTATAACTGTTATTACGATTCGCATATCCATTGAACGTCATTAGAAAATGTTATGCATAGTAAAATACACATTTTTATATTAACGACATGGAAGTGCAATACTTGATAGTATAAAAGAAGTCATATCATCTGTCACCGGAAGTTATGCTTATGAATTATTGCCAACGGTTTATACATTACTTATAATACTCTGTGTTCTATTAAGCGTGAAATTGAGAGAAATTCGATCCAATTTTCACTCAGTCAGTGTACAAGTCGATAAATTGTTCCCCCATCCGTTCAGAGGCAAGGATCCTCAGTGACCTTTTGTAACCTTTAACAAAGAGAGGGCTTATTTATGGTATCATTATGCGCTAGTTGTGTCATGCATAAGAAATCATTCCTGAACATGGTGACAATAATACAAATACAACATAAAGTCATGTGCAATGCTCCCTTTACATTATTAATTCGCCATATTTGTCAATCGCGGAAACAATGTTTCCGCACAGTCATGATATTACGTCCATAAATCGTGGGATCTTTTAAAACCAAGTGTTCACTCATTCCGGCATCAGTGCATTCATAGCACTGGAAATAACGCGATTTGGGGGGGGGGGGTGAGTAGTGAGGTGGCAATGGCAGTTATAAAAAAAAACCAAGTGAGATGTGCTATTTTGAGACCATACACACTAAATGTTTAATAAAAATGGCCACAGAGGTTGAAATGTATTATTTTTTAAATGGCCATGTTATTACATTTATTCTTAGGGAGACATATACAAGAATCAGAAACTTAAAGCTGGATGTATCAGCCTATATGTTTAGAATTCTCTGAAAATATGCTATACAATAATGTAAGATACATTTGTGGTCAAATTCAGCATTCATTCCCGGAGAGGACATTTTTTGCAACATTCCCACCAAGTCAATGCGGCATAGACATAACATATTGTAAGGATTCTAACGATGTATTTCACGGTACTGGTGAAACATCATAGGCTAGATATTTGTAATAAAACTTTGACTGAACATTGTTGCTGGCTGTATCAGCTATCACAGAATCCACCTTTAAATTGTAGATTTGTCCAACAGCACATATCTAGAAATTTGTGTAGTGGGCGGGTCCTTTATCGCCTCATTGACAATCACCTGCGAGTCAGGCCGTCCCTCGTCTGACGAGGATGACAAGTTCGGCTCACGAGTTGGTGTCGGGGTATACGGCTCCCAATGAAGATACCAGGCTGAGAGTGCTACAAACATGTGTCGGCCGCATAATGGGCCGACAGACGTATCGTGTTCCCGCAGGGCTTGGCATGCATTCACGGCTAAACGGTTCAATTCAATAGTGACGTCGGACGCCATATAGAATTCAGTGAAGGAGTGGAGTTCCATTTCGATAGCTGACTAAAATAATATAAAGTTTAAAATGTAGCAATTCAAACAAGCTAGAAACACGGCTCGATAAATGTATGCATTTGAATTGCTACATTTTAAAGTTTATATCATTTTAGTCAGCTATCGAAATGGAATACATTATTTTTTGTACGTGCAGTTGGTTGCAGATATAAGGCGATGCATGGGAAAACAACGGATATTAGCATGGTCACTGACCCAATCGCCTAATCTGCTTGAAAAGATTAAAACCCCATTCAGCAAACCCAAAAGATATATATGGCCATTTTTGCCCGACGAACAAAAGTTGAATTTTTATCGGTCAACTACTAATGGAATGGAATGGGCGAGCGAGCAATTCTCAGTTATTATCCTAAATGATGTTTCTTGCATTTCACGTCATTTGGCAAAGTGGTTTAGGAAAAGACCATTAAAGGTGTTTCTAATATAGCACAACATCTTAGATGCTCGCCCACAATATCAACTAACCAGTTTCATTTGAACAATCTAAACGACCAATCTCATTTGAATGTGTCAAATTCACATTCGGCAGCCACGAATACCAATAAATGACCATCCTTAGTGTCAAATTCCATCAACTAACAAAAGCCTAATTCTGATTGCCAACTGCTAGCAGGTTTTTACCACGTATCGACTTCCCTTGAAAACCTTGAAAATCAGTAGAGAAGCGTCGCCATAATAGTGTTGGCGTTTCTGGTATTTTGTTGAATTAGTACCATATTTGTAAAACTAGAAGTAATTTTTGTAAAGCCTAGGTCATCCAAGATTCCCAGTGGGCTAATAAGAATGAATCATGGCAAATATGGGTGGTGCACATTTTTACCAATGGCCTTTCTTCATGCAACATCTACAATGATGCATGGAAACTGTTGATTAGCACATCAGGTATGATGTGGCTGTTGTTATACATGTATACCTTGAAAGAACATGATGGCTGGAATTCAATAAGGCGGTTTAAACCTCAGTTTAGCCTAGACCTGGTAATAAAGTACTGCTTAAACTGGGTAATAAGAGATTTATTACTAGGTCTAACTTAGTCCGTATTCAGATAGTGAGATTAAACCAGGTAACGGAAATACCTGTCTTAAACCTGGTTTATATCCTCTTAAAGTATGTTTATATCATCCGTATTCATCGTAAAATCGTGTATTATAGGAATCCCATCATATACGTTTCCAAATAGCAGTACATAAGGAGCATGCATTAGAAGCGATCTCTATTAATAGATTGGCCAAACGAAGCATCAATATAACTGCACCAAATTTTGTGGATTAAGGTTATTTAAATACATCTCGAATGCACATCTCACTATGCATATGAATGGGAGAACTCTGTCCCGAACTAGCTCAGTGCATTGTCAAATATAAAAATCTCAGTTTACACAGGAGAATAGGAGTTCAAACACCCTGACTCAGGTTTAATTTTTCACAATATGTGTTACATTATCTATGTTTTAAATTACCCTCCTTAAAGCAAGCGGTTTAACTTGGCCCCAGTTTATTATCTAGTTTGATACCTGGTTTAAATGCTTACGTTCTCTTATAATCGTGTTATTGCCGTCGCAAAATCAATTTAAGTATATACCTCTTTCGAAAGATTATTTGCATCTTTGTTGAAACTTTTTTTTTCTTTTTGGACAAGCATTTTAAGTCGGTCTAAATTCAGATTTAAACTTAATTATAGCTAACCCAGGTTTACCACTTTAAACCTGGTCTAGCTAAACTGCCTCATTGAATTCCACCCTATGATGTCATGTGCAATATCATATCGATTAAGTAAAGTGACGTTCATACTAATGGAATTGTGTGATTTGGTCATACGCGTTAGGCATTGTTTTTTATCTTAAACGCAATTTTTTTTAGAATGGAATTGAATGGGGAAATTAGTACCATTTTTTCTTCAGAAACGTGGCTGTCAAAATTGAATAATAGCACGATTTTATGAGACAGCGATCCAAATGCAGTGGTTAAACCTTTCTAGCTCAAGCGATGCTATCGATGTTACTGTCCTTAGCTCCTTAAGGATACCTCGATTGTGTAAGCGAGAGAAAGTGATAACTCACACAAATTCAATTCGGAATAATATGCCAAGCTATCTCTTTTTTCTATAGCTTCGTTCTAGAATAGACCGGATGACTAGCTTGGCTTTGGTATTCGATTCTGTGGTAGAAATATGCTACACTAACCCAAAGACTCTGCTTGTCATTAATTATATTCCAAAATGGTGTAAGATATATATTTGCAACCTGGCTTAAAGGACCACGACATAACAAGACGCCACTATAGACCAATTCTATCCATCGTGTAGAATCATACCAGGAGATCGCTAGTGTCCTAATCAACAGTTTGTCATTTTGACCTGACACGAGTCATCACTCGGTTCTCGAGACTCGAGTTGAAGTGTTAACGTGTTCAGATATAATGTCTCTTAACCAGCTACCAACCTAACTCTTGAGTTGAGGGATTAATCGAACAAGTTTGTCTTTATTGCTACCAATTTACCATATTACATGTAGGACTCCTATAACCCCCCTTGAATTGCCACCAACACTCCTCACAAAGAATTTACATCATGTTTTCTATCTTCTTCTTTGCTTAATGGTTGATGGAATCAATCTATCAACGAGGCAACACTATGTATACATCACATGCTGGTTGTAAGGGAAACAGTTCCAAACTCATTTTCTTTTACATCCTGACAAATTGGTGCCATTGTGGCTGAACTTGGGTCTCAGGAGGCCATGTGCAAAGTTTCTGAAATTCTTAGCCGGGGCCCCTTGGAACTGATGTTAAGATAAAAAGAAAGCTAGAGAAATCTCGTCTCAACTGTACTGCCACTAGGAGCCCTGGCTGATACCGGAGAGCTATGGGATTTGGCCACAGCAGTTTCATATGTGTGGCATCCATAAGTGTAACACAAAGGCCCTAAAATTAAAACAACACATTTGTGTGTCACTTTCTGGAGACCCTGACAACTTGAAGGCCCTGTCCAAATGCACTTGTTGCATTGCCTTATGTTCATCTCAGGTACCATGCTCTTAGACAATCTTCTCCGATGATTGTATATTTCTTTGCAGTAGATGATAATATGGCTCTGCACGTGTCTGTGAAAAAGTACAGGACTTAGTTATGTTTGAGTCGTTCGTGTTTCTAAGAGAAGAATACACAGGTTATATGTTTGTTTGTCAAACTGCAGGTATGTCCATAGTTTCTACATCCATACCACATCTTGATTAGTATATCTTCAATCGATCAGAGGTAGCGACACCAGTTTTATACAGATATTCATGTATAGTGCTAATTAGAGATAAGGAGTGAAGAATGATGTTTCAATCGATCCCACTACCACGGATTGAGTGGTGGAACTAGGGGGTGGTGGGGGCGCATGCAAATAGACTATCAACTGCGAATTAATTAAACAGAGTAAGTACATGAAAACCAAGAAAATGTTTGTAATACATACACAAATTTAACATGTTTCTAAACAAGAAAATATTCGGATTTATCTTATTTTTATGCAGGCACTACGTTTATCGCGTATATACATACACATTGTCAACTGCATAAATAGAATAGTGCCTTCAGCAAGCTCACAAGCGCATAGATATTACGCATATATGCATTGTATTTCATTAAGTTTGATTTTGGAATTACATTCTGAATCACAAATCAGAGGATTCTATTATCTTTTTTGTCGACGGGTGTCTTTTGTAGGAATGATGTACATCTTATTTAAACTCGTACACAAATCCTTTGTAAGACTTGTGTGTAAAACCGCAACTGTGGGAATTCCATGAATGTGTGATAATTAATACGGTACACGAGCTGGTATAGTTATACTTGCGGCGACTGAAGGCATATGCTCTCAACAAACTGAAGTTATATTCGAAGCATACTTAGTGCATAATGGTTCCCAAAATAAATCTCTTGAATTTTGTCTGTGGTACGGAAAACTAAACTTCCGTGAGAATATCACTCCAGGGAAAAACACGTCTGACAATTTATGCGTAATGGCACATACGTGTTACAAGAACAATGAATGAACGGGTGCTTGTCGGCAGGGTTCTGAATGCCCTCAATATTCTCGTGAGAGAAAGACAATCTTTTTTCAATGGCACATAGCTGTTATGAGAGCAATAAATTAACTGGTGGTGGTGGGAATGGAACCTAAAGCGTTCTTTATACATTTTATGTATCGAAAGCCACGGTGTAATATCGATCCTTAGCCTAAGACGGTTATGTATTCAAACACATAAAACGGGACCCCAACCTGTATTATTTAATCTAATTGACAAACTCGTCGCTACAGTTATGTTGTACAATCACGCATGACGATTGATAGCATGATCGAATGATAGAGTTAACGAATTAATAGTTTGAACTGTTATTTACTGATTTGGTCTAGGATCTACGAAATGGTATAATTAGCAGCTGAACTTGGAGGTCTACAATACAAAATGAAAATCCGTGTGTGTGCTCATAATTTGTAGTATTCTAGCTAGATACCATTTGTCCACTGATAGGATATATTTTAGAATTCATTATTCTTAACATTATTGTATAAATTGTGTTAATTCTCAGAACTTCACATTTAATATCATGATAGACAAATTTAATCCCTATAGCGTGAAACAATCCCAAAATATAATCCAATCACAGGGCCTGGGTTTGTAATAGGATCGAGGTGGCATTGAGTTTTGACCTTGTTGCTTCAATGCTATTGTGCTGCATTCTCTTGATATAAGTAAGCATGCGGCCAAGGCTAGTCCACATAGCGTGAAACAATCTTGAGAGGTAGTCAAATCTGTGGAGCTAAACTGAAGATTTTACCTGTCAGATAAAAGTATTTCAAGGAAGGTTATAATGACTTTGACGTTTCAACTCCATATCATCCTGCTGCATTCGCTTGGATTCTTTCAGTATTTGCCCAAGTTTCGATCCAATAGGCTGAACGAATCCTGAAATAATTATAAGTCAATTCATGGAGCTAAACCGAAAACTTCACTGCCATGACCAGGGTGTTACAACAAGATCACAGTGACCTTGCAATTTGACATCATGTCTCCAATTTCATTGTACGGCATTCGTTTTATTTAGCATAGAATGTGTTCCAATATGCTGACACTATATTATCAAAAAACGACGACGACGACGACGACGACGACGACGACGACGACGACGACATAAGGTGAAAAGCAGGTAGGCAGGCGGGCGGACAGGCGGGCGGGCGGGTGGGCGCGGGGGCGAGCGGGCGGGTGGGCGGGTGGACGGACGGACAGACAGACAGACACGACCACTTTATTGGAAAGAATTCTAATTTGTATCAATAATTCATTTTGCCCTATCCAAAGCACATGTTGTCATGTGTATAGCACTTATTTGCTTGTACAGAATGAGGGTGGGTTGAAGATTGGGTCGGCGCATCCACATGTTACATGATTTGATGGTGTATATCTTCTCCATCAGACAGCTCTGGCTTTTCTTCATATAAATGATTATTTCTTCTGAAGATATTCAATCTAAACCAGCCAAAGTCATTCAAGTCTGCTAAGGACTTTAACCGAAGGTATATTCAGAACATATTCGCCAGTTTCGCATGCTCCAATTCAGAGTACACATTGCAGAATATCGACGATAGCAAGTGATATCGACATAAAGATGCTTTCGGCAGCAATCTCTTCCAAACCAATTATGTTTAAAATATTCAGCAGTAGGTATTTATTTTGTTTTGAAAACATGTTAAGTTGTAGTGTATCACATACCTCATTGTAAGAACAAATCTTAGCGTGCGCCTGGACACATAATGATAATGGTGGCTATGAAAACAGCGTCATGATGTGGAATGTTTAGAAATTACTTTGACTGGATGTCCAGTGGATGATTCTGCTGCTATAGGCAGTACTATCTTCCAGTCAATAAAATTCCAAAACATTGTAGCATGTCACTATACATTGTTTTTATCCAATGAAAATCCATGATCACCTGTCTTGCTGAACAGCCTAGTAATAATAACTTACCATATTGTGTTTCTTTCTAACCATCTCCCTTAAGAGGTTTGGCAAATATTTGCAATTGAGCTTTCCAGTTTTAGTTATGTCCCACCCATCTCTACATAAGCTCCACCCACACCGCGCTCGTTTGTGATCGATCGATCCCTGAACTATCAGTTTCAAGAAAACTATACATGTAAGCTGTTGAATATTTTGAAACTAATTTGACTGGCTGCTATTCCTGCCCATGGTTTCAAAATATTCAACAGCATCTTTATTAAATAGTAAAGATATGCAATTCGTTCAACAATGCATAGTCTGTCACCAATTATGTGTTCGTGACGTACTTATCTACGTCATTCATGACATCATTGGTTATGGCGTCATCATACACGTCATGTAGTTGATTATGACGTCATATGATGGATGGATAAACTGGAACGGTCCATTCAGCTTGATCTGTTTCAAATGCTATAGACACAAAGGAAATTCGTTCAACTTAATTGCGTTTTTCCATAGGAACGGTTATGCAAAGCGTGTCTCATGGGCGGATCGAATAATTATGGGTCTATTACAATGGCATGCCGCTGGAGTACACATTTTCACTCCGAGCGTTGTGAGAACGATGTCGATGAGAATCACACGCTAATAAATAAAAATAGTACGTTCAAATTCTAGTATGTTAGTAGACTTGTTGCAGTGTCATTTTTCACATTAGATAGTTAGTCCAGAGTGACACCATGAATCGATTACTTAAGGAAGATCCTCTTGACCTAACAGAGAACAAATCAGACTTTTGTCTCATCGACTGATTGAACACGTGGGACAATGACTCAGGAAACTACGTGGCAGTAGGTGGCTTTGTAAACCAAACAAATGCAAAATCTTGCTATGGTTAGGTAACAGCATCCGTTACCTTAAAGGATAATTGTTCAGCCGCATTCAGCAGTCGAAGCCGGTGATAAACTGTTAATAATAATCCATTACAGGTAAACAGATGTCGTTGTTCTTTCTTTCTATTTCTCTTGCACAATTGCAGCCACTAACATAGTGCCGTGTCTACTGGAACCAAGACACTTTACGTGTAATTTCCGGACAGTTACATGAGACTGTGTGCAATAGTTGGTCTTTCATGGTCAAGCTGTGACACCAAGGCAGGCTTTTGGAAAAGGTAAGAATTTTGTTCATCGACGTTTGTGATCTTCTGCGTTCAAATCCTAAAGGAGTTAAATGAGAGGGCGCTGTCGGATACAGACATGTTTGTCGTGCAGTGTTATTCACCATCGTCAACAGTCATAAATAGATATGTTTGTATGCTTAGGCTAAAGAATTCAGAAGTTTGCCCATCCATTGATGCCCTAGACCTTCATGTCAAAAAAGGTCAATCTGCAACCCAGTGTTTGGTATTCGGCAACATTTGCTACATACGAACCTCGTCAGTCATTGTATTATGCAGCAGTAAGCAGCTTCAACCACGATGACCATTAGTAAGTAGACCCCAAACATGTGTCATGAACTGCTAACTTGCAAACGCAAAGGTCAATGCGAGACCGGGAGGTGTACTTGTATCAATAATGGTGTTAGGTATTTTGACCTGGTACATGTTCTAGTCAGAGTCAATGATGGATTGTGCATTTTACCTTTACTTTAAATCATTGGTGTGTACCAGGGATTTAATGTTCCAAGTTTACCACCTGTGTCAACATCATCTGTAAGCGCTCAGGATGCTACTTATATCAAGTAACCATTTATGGTCAAGACATTTACCAAGTGCATGTACATAGCTTTCCGTTGTCCTGCAAATGAACACTGCAGGTGCCATCTTTAGCCAACTTGACCATTAATTACCTAGTGGTCGAGAAAACCTTTGCCTAGTCAGCGGCCAGCGGAACCTTATTTTGTGAAACTTTCCACTGGAATGCTGGCTCATTTATCAAGCCAGTCATTCGAGTGGTAAATTGTTTAAAATAGCCATATCTTTACCTGCAGATGGGCATTCCTCAAGGTAGTTGAAGATGCCGTTTTGGAAGACTTGACCATTAAAGAGATAAGTTGACATAAATGGGGTTAATATTGTCACTTATCTTATGAGATAGTAGATGCCATTTTCGTTGAATGTCTGTTCGCTGCAAATTGGTTTGTTTATTGTCTGAACTGGCTGGATATTCTCATATACAGATACGTGCATCGTATACAGATACGTTCAACATATGCAGATATGTGCAGTATATACAGATACGTGCATCATATACAGATACGTGCATCATATATAGAATCGTGCATCATATATATATATATATGTGCATGAGATACAGATACGTACATCATAAACAAATACGTGTAGCATATACATATACGCGCATCATATACAGATATGTGCATGAGATACAGATACGTACATCATAAACAAATACGTGCAGCATATACATATACGCGCATCAAATACAGATATGTGCATGAGATACAGATACGTACATCATAAACAGATACGTGCAGCATATACAGAATCGTGCATCATATACAGATATGTGCATGAGATACAGATACGTACATCATAAACAGATACGTGTATCATATACAGATATGTACATCGGATACAGATGGGGAATCAGCTTGCGACATCATGTTTATTTTATATAATTGTAGTTATATAGTGTACAGTTCAATTCTAGGTGATGGTGCCTAATGTTATATATCAAGATCGGATAAATAACAACAATATGTGATAGAATGTTCTCCATCCAGGCTAAACCCTTTTCCTTCGTTTTTATGTTTAGGTCGCATAGTGCACATATAGTGGCGCTTAGATTACCAAGCATGCGAACTGCATGCAAATTGTTCCCCACCTAATTTCCGATAGAGAACTATCGGTCTCTAACTATCGGTCTCAATCTCAGAAGCGAGCGATTATTTTTTTAATAAGATTTTAATGAGCCAAGTATCTCATCACCATAAAACTATAAAACGGACCGTCGTTGTTATCTTTATTTTCTAACCTTTGCTATTGTGTCTTTTAGTAATATCGTACAGCTTGGAAGTGACTAAATCCCACCAATCTGCCCATGCAGCCGCATCGGTTTTAATACAGTAAAGCTCCGAAATAACATAACATGTCTCCAAAACAAAATAAAACATACTGTTGAGTATTTTGGACTTGATTTGATTGGAAGACATTGCTGCCTTAGTCAGATTAAGCCCACTATGTTAAAAAGAGCATTTCTTAAATAGTGTTAAAATTTGTACTAAATAACACGTCTATGTTTTCGTTTTGGAAATATGTTAATTTATTTATTAGCTGTACAATACGTTACCGAACATATTCCTTGATGATACTCGGGACTTCGAGGCAGACATTGATGCGCGTCTATATTAGTCATGACGTCTCAAGAAAAGGTATGCTCGATAAATCTTTTCACAGGTTATATTATGTTCTACAATCCGACAGCTATATATCGTCTACGACTCCTTGTCAAAAGGGTGGCCTGCTTGTGTTCAGATGCTCTGTGTATGCGGGCCATTATTCCCTTTAACACTGTTGTTTTAACAAATATAGATCTACTATAAGGAAGTGGAAGATGAAAGCATACTTTAACAGACACCTGCTTTTTCTGAACATAGCGTTCTTCTCAGAATAACTTAAGCAAATGGTACTGGTGTAACTCACAGCGCCATGAAAGAGAGGGCAAATTATATATTAAATTTATATAGTTGTTACTGTGATGTTACCATCGCCATTACCGTCTTGGTTCTGGTAAATGCACGTGATTTGTGAAAATCGTTTAACCACTAATAACGATATAAGAATGCCTTACACGGACCACTGCTCATTAGTTATATAGCTGTGCGTCATCCAAACAATGACAACAGTCGGAGGGTGAGATTTATAATAATGACTCAGCATCGAGACACGATGAGTTCCTTACTCTCAATATAATGGACCTTTCCATAGTAATGACGTCATATGACGTAGTAATCAGCTAAGCCGCGTGTAGGATAACGTCATAATCATTACGTCATAAATGATTATATTAGGCCCGTCCTTAACTCTTAATAGTCCGACACGTTGTAAGAATTGTATGTCTCTATCATTTACCAAACATGCTGTTCAATATTTTTAAACTAATTTGACTGGGCGCTGTTGCTGCCAGTCAAATTAGTTTCAAAATATTCACCAGCTTGTCTGTACAGTTGTTTGGAAATTGATAGTCAACAAATTCAGAGATCGATCGATCACAACACGAGCGAGGTGTGGGTGGAGCATATCTAGAGATGGGCGAGGCATAGCTGAAATGGAAAGGTCTATTATGCGACGAGTTTTTCATCATGAGTTACCCACGCTAGCCACCACAGGTTCTAATACAGGGTCACACGTCAGTTACATTAAAGAGACAAAAGAGACAAAATTTAGCATGGGTTTAATCCTGAAACTAGATAAAGATTAACCTTCTCGTATTATAGTCGGAAACTATATGATAATAGTTGGTATTAATTTAGATTATAGATTTATAGACCTGCTTGATGTGCTGATATTAGTACTAATGGACGAATCCACTTTTATATATGCCCGGCCCATGTCTAGCTAAGCTCCACCCACGCTTTGCGCGTGTTGTGATCCATTTATACACTTGGAATCATGAATTCACAGAATACCAATTAATATAGTGACTAACTATATAGGTAAACTGTTGAATATTTTGACACTAATTTGGCTGGGTGCTGTTACTTCCGGTGGTTCCAACAGCACCAAGTCAGATTAGTTTCAAAGTATTCTACATAATGGTTATTAAGTAGTAAAGACATACAATCGTACACTTGACGGACAGTTAAAAGTTGCTGACGGGCTTATGTACGCCATTCATTATCATACAGACATTATTCAACAGAAACGATAATGACTCGATAATGACAATTATCTCGGAAGATAAAGAGCTGAAGAACAATGCGTTCTTATCCTGGGTTGCCACGGGAGATATATTTGTCAACGCAAGTGTAATAGAGATTTGCTACGTTTATTCAATTCTTAGTACGTTCAAAGTTATGTGTCAACGTCCGACAGATCAGAATTCAGCATATATTTGATTCCTGATAGCCGGGTATCCACAATAGGGGTAGTGGATGCAGTTTGCATCCACCCCAATGGCCCACCTCCCAGATTCGCCCTCCCCACCCCACCCCACCCCCACCCCACCACCACCCCCACCCCACCACCCCCACCGCCCCCGCCCCCCCCCACCCCTTTCCAATTCATTGATCCCTGCAAACAAGGGCAGCGAAACCAAACACACACGCACGCGCACGCGCGCACGCGCGCACGCGCGCACGCGCGCACGCACATCACCAACAGTACCTGGCGAATTTATCAGAAATACTGTCTGAAATGACTTCTCAGAGTATACTTTTCACAATTCCCCCTACATGACTGAAGCACCATTCCTGCTACACCCTTCCCCAATTCTACCCCCAAATACTCTCTCCAGAGATGTAATCCTCCAAATGGGGTGGGGTCCATTCATGTCACAGGGGGTGAGGCTGAACTTCCCTGCCTGGTAGATAATACATTTGACATTGATCGATCATTAGGTAACTGACATATCGTACGTTCATAACCAATCATGTATCGCTGCGCGCGTACGTGCGTGCGTGCGTGTGGGTGTGAGTGCGGGTAATGTATTAGATGTAGAGACTGTTGAGTAATAAGGAGGATTGTAAAATACTGTTATTAAATAATTGATGTCAAATATATGTCTGTCTTTGCTTAATTTACAGTTCGTGAGGTCACGGTTACTGATACGACAGCGATATTACGCTACGTATCGCAGACTCATGTCCTGTTATAGGCCATACCTGGAGTGAAACCAAATGCAGATGAACCGTATCGCTGAGATGACAATATATTCGCCTCTCGTAAGTCGTTCGTGTCATTGACATGGAACGTGACATACAGGATCCAATCGATGATGAGCGTATATACAGAGATAATGATCTTCTACCGTCTCATAAGTCAGATAGTTAGTCAATCACGTATGACATTGGCTGTAGAACGAGTGTTGATCTTAGCAGTCCACCAAGTGTAGCGAACACAAATGAGCGGACCGTTTAACAAGAAATGTAAAAAAAGGTTTTCCCATCATGCATCTGTACCTGTCCACATCTCAATATTTTCAAGTTTGGATTTAATAAAGATTTACAGCGGATGGTTAATTTTCTTGAAAGGGCCAGAAGGGACGCATTTCGCTCCTATGTCGTTTCCATGGCATGAAAAGATCCTGGATCCACGTGGATGTTTGATCCACCAGCCAGTGAAGAGGTGAGAACATGGCATGCATTCACAGGCGTGCTGTGTTATACAACACTGGCTTGTGAATAAACCTCTTTAATTCTTAGTTTACTGAAATTCAATACGAATTGAATGTGTTCTATAGTAAGATAGACTTTAGCCTATGGCTATCGAGTATGCACAACACAATGGAGAGGTTGAATCGTTTGCCAGGTTCAACATACCCGTAACCGTAGATTTAATTAGTCGTAGTGAAACCGGCTGATTTGATTATGGGCATCGATGTCCATTATGTCGTACTTAAGTTTCATACCCGATTACCCCTAATGGACCTTACCAGTCTATCCATTAATCATATGACGTCATAGTGAACTACGTGGCTTTAGGCTAACGGCAATCACATAATCAATAACGTCATGAATGACGTAGATATCTTCAGCACGAACGCTTAATTGATGAGAGACTAAGCGCTGTTGTACGAATTGTATGTATTTATTATTTAATAAACATGCTGATGGGCAGCAACAGCACCCAGTCTAACTAGTTTCAAAATCTTCAACAGCTTACCTGTATAATTTTCTGCAAATTGAGATTCAGAGAGTGCAGGGATCAATCGATCCCAACACGGTCAAAGAGTGGGTGGAGTTTAGCTAGAGACGGGCGGGGCATAGCTAAATCTGGATTCCTCAATTAAGCTTGTTGCCACTCATCAAAGATGGCGATAACAGACCCGACTACCTCTAAGCAAGTTGTCACCCAACAAATATTTCAATGTTCATTCATGATAGGTCATGAGTGACGCCACCTGAGGGAATACTGTAAATCAATAGTAATCGCGTGTATGTCCATATTATATTATCTGGCAACACTGTCCTTATATGTAGTTTGTAATATCATGAATTTGACAGCCTGAAAAAAAGTCGTACTCTTCGTTCTTTATTTCCCTCAGCCCAAACTCATGGTTAGAACATAAACAAATATTGATAGTTACTTGACTGGAGAGAGAAGAGTGTCAATATTTAAGCTCAATATTGTCACTGCCATGGGAAAACAGATCTATGGTTAAATAGTCATTGCGTAATCGAGAACTGTGTATTCATTCCGCGGTCTAACATGCGAATGGATGGATTTTAGCACATCCACGCCCAATTATAGCTAAGCTGAATACCACCCCACCCCTACTTTGTACGTGTTAGAATCAATTTATACACTCCGAACCCTGAATTACCAGAATCCCAAATTCAAGGTAACTATGTAGGAAAGTTGTTGAATATTTTGAAACCTTCTGCAGTAGACTTGAGAAATGTCCATTTGTAAACCAAAAGAATACTATTTTTGAAAAGATACCGCTCAAATGACTGGCTCGATAACCGAGCCAGTCAATCCAGTGGTAAGTTTCCAAAAATAGTCTTCTCGTCTGCAAATGGAAAGTCTCTATGAGAAAATTAAAATTTTCTTGAATAAATTCGATGGTTAAATGGTTAAAGATTGGGGACAAACAGGCATCCCATTATGCACGTGATGAACCAAAGAACTGGGTGACTTACCTTTCAGAGTTGTATATAACTTCAAACACACTCATGTAGTAGTAGTAGTAGTAGTGTCAGAATTAAAATGATACCACCTCCCTCAACTGGCCGCCGTTTGGCGATCCGTGACCCTCACCGCCCTCTCAATCCATGGGGCATAGGTTGTTGAGACGTGTCGTTGGTGTATGCCTCTAGATGGAGGCCCCAGGGTTGTTGAGACAGGTGGTTGGTATTCCTCTAGATGGAGGCCCTAGGGATTGAGAGGGTGGTGTGGCCACGGATCACCGAACGGCTGCCAGTTGAGGGAGGTTGTATCATTTTAATTCCGACACTACTACTAGGCAAATGATACCACCGCCGTCTCAATCCCTGGGGCATAGGTTGCGGGGGCCACCACAGATCGCCGAACGGCTGCCAGGGAGGTAGTATCATTCCGACACTACTACTACCAAGGTCTGAACGCCCATTTAGAGACAAGCCTCCACAGTGATTACACCACTGATCGCCATCAACCACAGGGCCGGCCTCTCTCTCTCTCTATTCTGTGTAGGCTCAGACAAACACGTAGTCTCTGCCAGAGTCGCATCGGCATGATGGGACCACCCATAGGGGCTTCCATCTACCTTGACAACGGTCACCTGGGAGGAGGCTAAAGTGATTAGCATGTGAGCCACGTCAGACTCTGGCATGTTCACATGTTATGCAGAGAATCTGGTGCTGAGCAGGGGTCTCCAGCAGACAACCACGGCCTACCCTCTCCACCCCATAGAAGTGGTAGACAGACTTGATCTCTTCACGTGGGTGAAAGTGGTCGTAAATGTTTTTCCGCAATGGGTCTACCCAAGGATTGTACTGGGGGTCATCTCGGAAGTGGGCCCACTTGGCATCCAATATCATGGCAGTCTCGGCGCCCTGTGCCACTGCTGTGGACGCCAGTACGAGCAGGATGATGAGAATCATGGCTATATTTGAATAGTTAAACTGAACAGAGTGAACCCCTCGAGAAATATCTGTGCCAGATCGAGCCCTGTTCCATCCGGATTGATAGTGATCTTCATCCCCTTAGGGGTAGGGGCTAGCTGCTTCACTCTACTGCCGGATAAGAAACGTAGCTCTAGGACTATATGAGTCGTTTGTGGGCTAGTGAGTCCGACTCGCTGAAGCAGTTTAACAGCACCCTTGACGTTGGAGACATGTGACGCACCATCTACCCATATGATGCCCTCCTGGAGGTTAACAGCTTCTTCTGGTCCATCGAATGGACGACGCAGCAGGAGCTGTCCACCTATAACCCCGATCCGGTGACCCAGCCTTGTCAGGGAGACACCTTCGCCTATGTAGATGAGAAAGGATGATCCCCGATTGTAGAGCTTTCGAACTGTCCAATCCGTTTTCACAACAGTGGGGAGGGGAGTAACCTCTATGTCAATGACTGCGGGAGGTCTATATAGGGGCAACCATGTTTGCCAGTCACCCCCAGGTCCAGCGCGGTACCACACTTCATTCTTCTCAAATATGAACTGTAGGTTTTTTGCCAGGGTCAATAGCAGGCCATCATGGGCCATCGGCGGGGCACCGCTCGAATAGGGTTTGACCAGATGAAAGCTGAGTTCGTTATTTAGGGTGTTGATGTCTGCCACCTCTGTATCCGAGAGCTCAATCAACAGCTCGAGGATGTACTTCCTCTTCGGGAAACCGTACCGAAAGACGATCTTGTTGCCATCTATGGTGCGACCCAGGCGCTCCTTCGACACATCCTTGAGGTCTGTGAGCAGCTCCACCCCATCACCACCAATGGGGTGGAGGGACAATGCCTTTGAGTTTGCTTCATACTGTAGGGCGAATGACTTTCCATCACTCTCTTCTACCTTGGCAGCATCAACTGCGCACACAACTGCCAGGTCAGCAAGACCAGTCATGTGAGCAAATATGGGTTCCATAGCATGCTATAGGAGGGGTTTAAACAGGACATATAACCATGCCGATTGTCTGACTGCTGCTCTCCGGTGGTGAGAACGTAATCTCACCCTCTCTAGGGGGGAGACGGGTGGTACAGTACCATGTAGAATGGGTCCTCTTCGAGGTGCTCCAGCGGGGCACAACATACATACACGCTGATGTGCTACATCACCCTCCAGGCAGTGCACACAGCAGCTCACTGGTAGAAGTCAGCCGGGACGTGATAGAGTATCTCCCAGGTGCCAACAGCAACCTATGGAAAGCTATCAGTCCTAGCATGTTCACACCTGTAAATCACCTGTTTGACAGCCCCTCCATTAACATATATGCCAGCAAGGATGGGGTATCGGACGCCAATTCAGAGTTTACCCTCTTATTACTCATTGACCTGACATGATATCACACCAGGAATATCTGACCTTTGCCGAGATGGTGAAGAGCCCGCTACAGGGTTGCCCCTCCATGACCCCTACACAGATGCTCGCACAGCGACAGATCAGTCAATAAGAAGGAGAACGACTACAGCAGGAGAGCTGGTATCAACAGAACGCGAGCATTGCAAGGAGGCGACAGAAAGTGAAGGTTCCCAATACTGGCAGGCCCTCCTGGGTGATGAGCCAGATGTAGAGGAGACCGTGGACGATGCAGCAGAGACCGCGGACGAGGATGAGCCAGATGTAGTGGCGACCGCGGACGATGCAGCAGAGACTGTGGATGAGGATGAGCCAGATGTAGTGGAGACCGCGGATGATGCAGCAGAGACCATGGACGAGGATGAGCCAGATGTAGTGGAGACCGCGGATGGTGCAGCAGTGGAGACCGTGGACGAGGATGAGCCAGATGCCATACAGTGGGAAGATGAAATGGCGCAGAAGTGTAAGACCAAGAAAGCCATCCGGTAGTGGACCTACTATTGGTCATAAGGTGAAGTTCCAGATGTCACATGTCAGAGAGCTACTGGCACCCAACAGTGCTGGATGCCCACTGTCTAAGAGACGTCTGTCTCGACGCCGGCAAGCTGGCATGGTTCGCCAGGCTCTCCAAAATGAAACCTTCTATGACTCATGAGCAGATTCTGCAAGTGATGCTGGTTTAATCTCCAGGTATCCCATGGCAAAATCAGAGTGGCGGAAGCAACCAGAACTATACCCCTCACTGATGGCTGATGAGGGCGGTACCATCCACGGCTGGTGACTCCAGCAGATAGATACCATCAGACAGAATCTCGTCCATGAGGCAGAAAGGTACAGTAGAATGCGCATGCGATATAAGACAGCTTACAGCGTCCTCGCGCATACAACCACAGCTGCTGGTGTGATTAGAGCCAGTGCTGGGGTGCCAGCTGTGGTCACTCTCGCTACAGGGCTTTAAGAACACCAGTATAGATGGTCTTCCCACTGAACCCATGACAGTCATCCGGAGCCAACCACCCCTCCTGGGTACACCCTTGACTGGCCTGAGAGGTCTACTGGATGATATACCAGAGCTAACACCGTTCTCCATCACAGTGGATGGACGGTCCCGAGCCAGCTTCTCCGTCAACCAACAACCACTGACAAACTGCCCCTCACCATCAAGGATGCGAAGCAAGCTCATACTTGGATAGCTGCTCCAAGCCCCTCATACTGGAATCAGCAGCTGAACTTTGCCATGTGGTGTGCCACGGCAGGATGTGGAGTAAGTTCCACCTGCTTCACTCCTATTCTGGTAATCCTGAAGCTGTGCTCATCGCCAGCTGTCTCAGATTCGACGTGTACCTCACGGTGTGACGAATCCTCCATGAGCTGGGTGCAAGCCTCCCTGATACAAATGCCTTCGACCAACAGCTAAACAGACATAGCATCTCAGCGGCCAGCAGACTACAGAGCGAGTTCAGCGCTCACCCAGACTAGCGGTGGTATGGTGGTGACAACAGCAGTCTAGGGGTTATGTATGGTGACCCGAGGCGTGACTACTCAGGATTCCCCTATCGAACCCCCCGACGAGTAGGCCGTCGGAAGACAGCAACATTCTCGTTCGATCCAGACTCCGACCCTGGAGCGCTGGTGCAAAATATGCACATCACTGGCTTGTAGCAAAACGATCCAGCTGTGTGGAAGTACTTTGTCCCACACACCACCTCAGGCCTCACACCAGCAGGGATCGTTCGGATCAATCAGTCCCTGGAAGCACTGTGATTACTGCCGCCTTACGGTGCAGACCCAGCTGCGGCATTCCATAGATGGTGTCAGCGGAGCAGAAATCCAGGCCATGTTCATCAGTCTCGTTGAGGATATGATCATCGTGGCAGATCGCAGTAGTCTTATTGCTAAGTTCCAGCAGGGGTTGCAGAAGGCCCATCGCAAACTTGACTTTGCTATTTCACCACACCTATGGTTGATTCCGAGCAACATGAACATGAACATCGAGGATCTCCAAGTCAGGGACTATAACAACATGATAGTCGAGCGGAGTTCCCCCGGTGTCCTCTTCAGCTTCAACACTGACATCAATGCACCCATGTGTAGTACGGGCCATACAGTCGTTCCGACCCTGACACTGCAGCCAGTCGACATGGCAGCTCAAGGCACCCCGACACTGCAGCCAGTCGACACGACACCACTTCCTATGGTAGCTCTACGTGTGGTGTCAGGCCTAGCTATCGTGGCACTCGGGATCAGCCTACTCCGCCACTAGCAAATCAGCTATAATACTATCCTGACTCTCTAATGTAGCAGTGGGGATAACGGTGAGACACTGAATCCCTACACCCGCTGCCAACATGCACATCCAAGGGCTGGAGGGTTCGGCAGCACATCCTTTTTCCAGCTTGTAGTATTGCAGAGCCTTGTTCAGCTCTGAGTCCGGTGGAGCCATGGCAGTCTGCAATTGCTGGAACACATCTGACAGATACCCTCGATCCTTGTAGAAACATTCAGCTCACAGGATCTGCTCGACGATACTCCATAATCCGCCCATGATAAGGCATTCGAGAAAGCAGATCTGTCCCTTGCCAAATCCTAGATAGAGCTACACAGCTGTCAGCTCCTCTGTCAGCTCAGCACCGGAGAGCTGAGCGAGCTCATTTGTTGTTGTCTTCTTCTTGTAGTCCTTCAACTCCCTCCGGAAGACATCATAGTACTTCTCACATGGCGTGTGCCCGGACATGTCTAAGATGTCTCAATAGAGAGGTGAATATTATTGAGTACCAACCCGGCCACCTGGCAGATGCAGACTGGGAAGATCGTATTAGCTCTCTCGACAGGGGACGCAGATGTTAACCGCATTGTATACTCAGTGCTTAAACAATGACGTCAATGGCACAGATTTTGAAGCAACTGCCCAAGAGCCAGGCGAGTCTTCAGAAGGTGGGGAACCTGCTGCGAACCAAGACACAGAAGTTACTGACCAAAGCAAAACCTCTGGCACTCCATGTCGCCAGTAACATGGCGGCGAATGTGGCCATGGTGAAGATGACAAGGGGAAATGAGGTTCTTCCTGCTGCCATGCGGCTGTCCTCGCTACAGTGGTGAGTGGGGTGGCTCTGGGCACTGTCTCGGAATAACTCACCCCATCCCAAAGATCGCGCTCAGTGTGGCCTCCTACACTGTTGCCACCAATATCATGGGTGAAAGTGTTACACTAATGGAGGCCGCGGTTCAAGGGCTAGCAACGAGTGCAATGGCTTGATCATCGTCGCCAACGTTTAACCACTCTGAATAGTGAGAGATGGATCACGAGACCCCTGCAGAATATGAGGCAAGGTGTGCCAGAGGGTGGTGTGTAGCCCATAGTCGAGCACGTGGACTGAGGATTGCCAATGTCCGGGAATGGTGGACCGCCCACAAGGCATGCCCCTGCAGAGAGGACCAGTACCCTGAGCACTGCTACCTATTCCCTTGGCCGACTGCGTGGTCCTCCTATGCCCAACTATTTCACTGGGGGTATGACTAGTAGGTTCAAGCCATCTGTATATAGCACTATGACTCTGTCACTCACAGACCTAGAAAGCAATGCGGTATGCGATCTTGCTCACTTGGGCGAGGCACGCCTCGGTTCAGAGGACACTGTTTCCCCTATCGCCTTCCCAGACTTCGATGAGAAGGGAGATCTGCGGGAGATCCGAGGTACCATCCCAGCCCGAGATCTCATCGGGAACACTGATACGGCAGGACAATTGGCCATTAACAAGGGGAGGGGCATCAAGGAGAGGGCGACGATGCTCGGTATGCTCGGAGTCGATGAGGCTGGAGCCATCAAGGTTATGGCTGAGTCCTATGCACAGGACCTGGTTAAGGATCTCCTGAAACCACGGGCCTCATTCCGACAGGATGGAGAGAATCTCAAGATAGGCACCCTCGGCCTGAGCCATATCACTGTCGATGGCCAAACAGGCGCAGGTGCTATCGCCAGCCTCCGGCTACCAGAGGTGAAGAAGTCAGGGTTCTTTGGTTTGCCGTTTAAGACCACAGGATAGTCATGGCTTCCCGTGCATGTATCATACAGATACTGGATGTACCAGACACTGTGGGCGCTGACACAGGCCCTCTACACTATCTTCTCAGCTGCTGCTGGGATTTCATGCTTGGCGCCTCCATCGCATACTTCATATCCACCGGAGGTGCAGGATTCCCCGCTCTGCAGGCGAAAGAGCTGGTGCAGGAAGTACTGCCGTTTAGTCTCCCAGATATAGACGAGGCTACCACCGACCAAGTGCTAACCATCCTCCGCACGCATGTCTGTACCATTCGACAGTAGGCCGGCCGATACTGGCCAGGTGGTGCTGATCATTGCCCCATCAGGACACGGGGAAAACATCTTGCTGCGGGCTCTCCTGGCCGAACATCTACACCCTTAATACATCCTTCTGGTGTCTGACTCTGCCGCTGAGGTGGTTGACAGTAATGATCAATGGTACAATGGCCCAATCACCAAGACGCAGAACGTGCAGGCACTGATGGAGAAGCTGCTGGCAGTCCGACTTACAGAACCACTTGTTCTAGTTATCGATGACCCTGCAATGGACCAGAAGACCTACCTCAGCAACATCATCAGGCACATCCGGCACACAAAGATAACTGTCTTCATCCTCTTTCAGAAGTACACCAGCGAGATCTCACCGGACATCCTCCACCGGTTGCCATACTTCAGCTCCAAGTGTGGACGTGCCCTGCTCGAGACCATATACGACAGCCTAACCCTCAAGAAGACCAAAGGGGACTTTATCGCAGGTGTACAGAGGGGCAGCTGATCTGTACCGCTTCATCTTCAGCAACATGGAGACAGGTGAAGTGTCACACTTCAAACCATCTCTGGAAAAGGTGCAGACCTTCACCTACAAGCTGAATCCAGCCAGGAAACTAGCCTGCTCTACGCGTCATCGCTGACAGACTGAGCGGAGACTGTGGCGGTCACCGCTGCAACTTTTTTTCAAGGCTGTACAGTCTCCGCTACTTCGTCCATGGCTGTTTGAGGACCCATGGTCTCCGCTGCTACTTCGGCCGCAGTCTCCGCTGCTACTTCGTCCATGATCTCCGCTACAACTTCGGCAGTTTTGGCCGTGGTCTCCACTGCTATTTCGTCCGTGGTCTCTGCTGCTACTTCGGCAGTTTTGGCAGAAGCCTGTGGGTTCTTCTCCTTCTGACGACGTTGCCTCTGCTGAAGCTTCTCCTTAAGATGATACTTTTGCTCAAACTCTTCCCACTGAGGGTAATTCTTTGGGATTTTGTTCAGCTGGAGCAACTCATGGAAAACCCACTTTTCCCATGTGAGCTCGTGACTAGCAGCATACCTGCTAGCAGTGGGCGTGCCAGGGGGGGGGGGGTTTAATGAGGTAGTCCAGGAAGTGCGGGTCATTTTCTGAGGATGCCAGAAAGGCTTCTAGACCACTGTACAATTTCCCGTGCCCTTTTTCGTTGAAGATGTGCTCAACAGCCTCCTTGTAGCCAATAGTGATCCCCTCCTGAGTACCTTCTGCTACAGCGTCACTGACAGCCTCCCTGAGGTAGTTTTTGCTTCAAACTGGATTCTATCCAGCATCTCTCGCTCTTCCTGGCTATGGAGTCTAAATACGGCAGCCCACTTCCTGACTGTTTGTAGATATTTGGGGGCCGATCCTCGCCCTTTAGAGAGCCAGAATAACAGGACTGTTGGTGGGGCCACAGGTAAGTTGGGTAGTACATTGCCCTTGGTGCTGTCAAACTTCCGGTAGAGTATCCGAGTCAGGAGTTCTTTTGTACTACGAGCTGGCGCTTCTTCCTCTATGGAGGCCACTATCTCTGCATCAGACGGAGGTGTGACCTTGGCTCGCTCGTGGACAATGTTGATGTCACGAAGCAGTCCTCGGACCCTGTCACAGTGGAACAGTGCACGCCATGCCTGCCGTGCTGACTGCTGTGCCAACTTGTCCTGCTGCCTATAGCCAATCTGCTGGAGGACGTTACCAAACATGGCAGCCATTTAAAACCTCTATATACCCAGACCTTAAACATGCTGCAGTATGTGCAACATCCAGATGGGGCCATTGAACACGCGACATCGCACCGCATATATCCTCAGAAGGACTGCCTGACGGTCATTCGACCCAGTATATACGATGAGAACCCATTGTCCGCTGCTGGGAAGTATATTGACTCGGCACAGATCCACGATATCATGAGCATGACACTCGAATTCAAGCTTCAGAGCACAATAGAACAGACGGTAGAGCTCCCGCAGGTTCTGAACAGGTGGGAGATCGTGCAGAGCAACAGCAACATGGACACCACCTATGGGAACGATGAGTACCGAGTCCTAGGTCCGCTGGCTCGTGGACAAACCTTATATGCGAAGGGAAAGGGGTACTACGCTGTGGGGTGCAATGAGGGGTTCACGGAATTCGAACTATGGGCAGGTGTCGAGAAGCTTGTGGCAGTTCCACTCTTAAACCTCCTCGAGAACACATGCATGAATCCAGCTGCCATGCAGGATAGGATGTTCCTCCGGGTGTACACTGAGCAGCTCGCAGATGCGACTATGAATGCTCCAAGACTTCATGTCTTGCATGACATGAATGACCAGGAGCTGAAGCAAATGGGTTCCAAACAGCGGATAATGCATGTGGAGTGAGAACACCAGCAGGTCCAAGCCACAGCTAGCCAACGGGTAGAGCTGACATTGCATCGTGGTGCATCGGACTGTGTCGCTGTTGCGGTCCTGGTTCAGAATGGAGGAGCCATCCAGCAGGTGGATAAGCTAGACGACTTCAAGTTTGTCGTTGCTGGGACAAATGTTCTTGGTGAGGTACGCGAGCTGGCTGATTGCCGACTCTACAGACAGAAAACTAAGGCATATGCACTTCTGTGCCTAACCGGTGGAAGCAACGAGCTCGAGTCGGCACTCGAGGGCCATCACCACCTCGGGGGTAGGGACATCCCACCTAATCAGGGCAAACGGCTCAGCTTCAACATCGGAAACCTCATAGCTGGGACTCGCTCACTAGGTGTGACGGTACTTTACTTTGGCTATGCTACGGTAAGCGTGTCGAACACATCAGGTATTCAGCTTGAGCATGCATAGAGCACGACTCCTGCTGTCGTCCCCACTGCAGCTGCCACCATTACTATAAGCTCTGCTGTCTTCTGACCTCTCGATGCTTCATAGTCACGCGTTGGCTCAGATATTGCCTTGTAGTACTCATCGAGACTCTCATCTGCCTCTTTGAGGCTCTGGTTGGCCTGAGCTCGGAGTTGCCATCGGCATGCCTCCCTCTGGTGCATATGCTCAAAGGCTTTGCTGTACTGAAACTTCTCCTTAGACAGCTTCTCCATCGCCTGGTTATGACGCTCACGCTCGACCTCTGCCACCTTCTTGTCAGCGAAGCTGAGTCCCCAGATCGCTAAGCCAAACATGCCCGCATTCAAAATTGCAGATGCCATGCTATAGACTACAGTTTAAAGCTAGTATATAGCTGCAGTGGGGACCACGGCGACGCAATGTATGAACCAGAGGCTGATCCAGTCAAGGATATAGATGACAAGGACTATGAGGAGGACTATGATGAGGAGGATTATGATGCAGACGACTACGATGTAGCGGAGACCATGGGTGAGTATGATGCGGAGACCGCGCATGAATCCCACAAGCTAGTACACAGAGCGAAAGGAATCTATCACACTTAAGTAAAGGGTTCTATCAGGCTGCTGGCAGCAGTTGGGGCTCTGATCGCTCTGTTCAGAACGAAGGCTGGCGAGATGGTCCGCAAGATCGCCAACAATGCTCTCCATGGGGTGGAGAAGATTTCTGAAGCCACACCAGCCATCGCCTCAGGAGTAGATACATTCTTCGGAGTCACAGGCCCTTGGCTACCGTACGTTGTCATAGCACTCGCGGCCATCTGGGACGCCGAACATTTAAGCCATACTATATAAGGATGGCGTCTCTGTACGACCTGGTCAAGTCCCTTAACTGGCATGACTTGGTCGATAAGCTACCCTTCAGTGACGGCACCAGTGCTGCAGAGATTAGACAGCAGTGTTCACAGGTATTCGAAGACGTGTTAATCGATGGCCGGATGAACGACGGTCGTCTGTTCGCCTGTCTGGAGTTTTCCCAGGCCATACGTAATAGAACAGGACTCAACGTCAGTGATGAAATCCGGGAGTTATTCAACCGCCTCTCTTGAGGAGCTCTACTACCAGCCCGGTGGATATTATCGTGAGCCTCACCAGTTACTCGAATTCGCACGTCGCAAGGGCCACAAGTTCACATTGGAGGCAGTTAGCCAGTGGCTCAGCTGCCAGGCGATGTGGCAGATATACAGACCCCGTCCATGGCACATAACGTGTGCACATTTCGATGAACCTGTTCTGAACAGAGTTCACCAGGCAGATGTTCTATTCCTTCCACATGACAGAGTCTGTTCCAGCCATTCCGGCAAGGGAACATGTAAGACGTACAAGTACGCCCTCACCATCGTCGATGTCGCCAGTAGGTACAAGGCTGTTGTCCTGCTTACATATAAGTCCGCAGGGCAGGTGGCCCAAGCATTCAGCAGTGTGTATGATGATCCGGGAAAGCCCCTCCATTGGCCAGAATTGTTACAGGTGGATGAGGGTAATGAGTTCAGGGCGAGACAGCAACCCTCATGTGGAAACACAGTGTGGTGATAAGATGAGGTGAAGTTGGTCACCACCATACCCAGGCAATCGTAGAGCGCTGGAACCAGACTCTGGTAGAAAGACTGTTCCCACATCAGTATGCTAAAGAGATGGCGTGTCCTGGTGATCGCTCCAGGGTGTGGGTGAAAGGTTTGGCCACGGTGGTAGAGAGATCCAATACTGTGGTTACTCAGTTAACTGGTAAGAAGCCAGTACAGGCTATCCAACGATCCTCTGTTGCCCCACCATCCGCAGGAGGGAACAAGGGAGAGGAGTGCATACCATCTGATGCTCTGGTTCGGTTCCTGTTTGAGCCTAGTGAGCTGGAAGGTGGTCGACGGCGTGCAACAGACCCTAACTGGTCGATAGATGTTCACAGGCTTGACAGGTATATGGAGGCGGATGGGCAGCCTACATTGTACTACCTGACTAGCGGTTCAAGACGACCGTTTGTGCGAGAGGAGCTTCGGCTAGTCCCTACAGATACACAGCTGCCACCATCCGGAGTGCTCAAGCCCGCTGCTGTCTATTCATGAGGGATATGTCGCTCGATGGGCTTGGTATGGACACCATGTGGCAGCACATGGCGCCTATCATAGTAAGCGGCGAGTCTGAGTTTTTCCTGCGCATACGTCACCATACCTTGGTTGCACATGCGTAGGCCTCGGTTTTTAACTCTGTCCACCCCGCCATGTAGGGCACTGTAGAACCTCTGCTAAGAGACCTCATTCTGCTGCTTTGGCATTCCCTTAGCCGAGCACTTACTTGCAGCTGCGCTCTCCACATAGTAGCATTTGGAGCAGAGAGTGATGCCACGAGAGCCTTCGAACTCGCACTTGAACAGTCCCGGAGGCCATCCAGACCATTTGTCCCAAGCTAGCCAGGCCCGCCCGCTTATGAGCCTGGTACTCTGCTCGCATCTCAGGGTGAATGACGTCGTCGAGGTTGGAGCCTGCTATAGCAATATACGCGGAGTCAGTGTCCATCTGCAGGTACTCAAAGCTGTCACGAGCTATGTAGCGATCGAGGAAGTCGTAGTAGAGCTCCAGCTTCGCGAGCTCATAAACGGCTATCCCCACCTGGAAGGGCCTTCGAATAGTGATTCTCGGCTTGTGACTCTGGAACTCATATGACTCACTGATCTCCTCGAGACCTTCGAACTACGCAGGGCCTTGTCTACCACGCGTTCATCCTTCGTGAAGTTGGTGTTGCTATGGCGTTCTAGGGCCTCGATGAGCTTCCCGTAGGCACTGTTGCCGAGGAGTTTGAAGAGATCTGCCAAGAGCGCTTTACTCTTATCTACATCTCCCAAGCGGCGGGCCTCCATAACATTCTCCATGAACCACTTGAATGGGCGCTTTGCCTCATAGTCTATGGTGCGATATACAGAAGTGATCTCCAGGCCATGGGTTATATACCACTTCAGGGTCGGGGCGTACAGCAGCCGCTTCTTGCCAGAGAGGGCACCGACCAGCTTCTGGGTGGTGGGCCACTTCCTCCCTGTTCGCCCTAGATATGCCAGCATCTCAGATGAGATTGCCTCTACCGGGATCTCATGGTTATAGAAGAGAGGAGGAAGTTCCTCGAACTTTGCCCACAGAGCCTTGGGGACCTCTATATCCACCTCAGCAAACCCAAACCTCTGCTAGGAGAGCGTCCTTAAAGCTAGCTACCCCACTGGCACTGGACAAATGGCGCACTGTCTCCTTACCACATGGCATCTCTTTGGCCATCGTTGACAGGTACAGAGCATTTGTGTCGTAGCCAAGTAGACGTTGGCAGACACGCTCACTCTGGCGGATTCAAGTCACACAGGCCTCGTGGTATCTGGTGAACACGATGCTGGAACCGCCAACAACAGCACCCTTCAGCATCTCGTAGGCTTCCTTGTCCAGTAAATAGATGCTAACATCTGGCATGTGCTGAGCGGTTCCACGTAGGAGGTACTGCAGTGACACACCTGGGAGAGACAACACGTCTTTGAGGATGTTTATTTCTTGTTCTGTGTAGAACTCCCGCATCCGCTCTAGGGCTTCGATGAATGGACTGACGTCCAGGTTGTTGTAGTACTTATTATTCAGCCAGTCGACGAATGGCCGCATTCCATGCTCGCTGAATGTCTGGTTACACTGTTCCCACTCTGTTCGCGTCAAGAGGTAGCCACCCTTGAGCTTAGATGTCCATGCTGAGTAGTCAGGAAGCCCTGGATAGTTGAGCTTCTCATGTATGTCAAACCATTCACATGGGAGCCAGCTCTTCTGCTGTGTACACCCGTTAGCTTGGACCCATACCTCGTACGAGACTCCTGGGCCGAGGTAGTTCAGCACATCGGGAAACCGTAGGTCAGGTGTTATGAGGAACATAGTCTGACTATCCTTCTTGGCGAGTTTCACTGTACCTGTACTGTCAGTCAGCTCATCGACAAAGTAATTCTTGCTGAGGTTCAGGTCATACCACCCAGATTTGAACCCCAGTACAGGCACTTGGTCACACCCCTCATTGATCATTCGCTGCTGTTGCTTTGGGAGCTTGTTCAGGTCTGTCGGTATGTACTGTGCCCTAACCCTTGTCTGGATTGGAGATGCTCGCCGTTGGATCTCCAGCATGAACTCTCTGATCAGTTATTTGGGGTCAGGATTGCAGAGGTGAGTGGGCTCACTCGTGGCACCCTCTAAGGAGCAGCCAACTGACACAGAGATAGGTATGTGAGTACTCTCGATCGTGAGAGTCTCGGTAGGATGAGTCTTGATACCATCTAGGAGTGCTTCGAAGTCGTATACTATGAAGTATCGGTATGGGACAGTCCAAACTCATTATGGGACGCTTGGGCAGCGTTTTATACAGCACTCCCACTGTACCACAAGCGTGCATCCAGAGGCTCTAAGCTTCTCCTCTCTCAGGACTGTCTTGTGGTATCTTTGTTCGGCATCCTCACCTCGCTGGTGTTGTGGACACCCATGCCAGTGACAGCCATGGAACTGTTAAACGGTGTTGGTGGTCAGATCATAACCATCTACGGGAGCCACCGTTCCCACACTCCACATGGTGTATGTGTACACCTCTGTTTCTCGACTCTATCCAACGAGTAGCCGCTGAACCGGATGGCTGGGGTGGATAGAAAGCTTTCTCATACGCAGACTGTGGCACCTCAACCTTCTCGCCAGGACAACAATTATTGTTTTGCTGCCTGTAGAGTGATCAGTGTGGTGTTGAAGATTGCATGCCTGTGTTAACCTCTGCTGACAGTGACTGCAGACTAGTGTATGTGCCAGCTTGGAGATGTTCTTGATGTAGAAGGCATGGTGGTCCCACACTCCAATGGTCATAGTGCCACGGTAGTGAGCCGCTTGCCTGATCATGTGCCAGGTGCCCTCTTTGGTTGGCTCATACACACGAATTCTGATCTTGGTGAAGAACTCTACCTTGTCCAGCCGATCCAGCGAGGTCTTGCGGACATCAGGTACTGTTTTGCCGTAGAACTGTGTGGCAAGCTCTCGTGCAGGAGCTGTACTTCTACCAGCTCTCGCTCCTCGGTGGACTGCTAAACATCTCCAGAGACACATGTTGTCCCTGTAGGTGTCGAGGGCAGTCATACTCTTCTTCTGTCATAACCAGTCTGGGAGAGGGGCCTGTCCCAAGCAGAGGTTGGCGGTCGATGACAGCCCTGACCTCAACATTGATTGATCGAACGAAAGCTCACTTAGTGTTGGGTCGATCGATATTGTCTGTGTCGAGGCGGGCTTGCTCTCTTGCTGACACTCAGTCCTGAGCTGCTCCTATCGTTTTCAGCGACGGATCCCTGGAGCATTCTTGTGGAAGAGCATCACCCTATCGTCTTCGATGTTACGGATGCGATAGGTATGGGTGTAGCGGAGGTAGAATGCGTTCTGGACAGTCTGCTGGATCTTTTGCATGATCCGGCCTGTAAGGTCTCCTTCTAGACCTCTGAAGCATGTCCAGCATACTGACCGGCGTCCTCTATCCTCTGTCTCCCTTTCGCCGATATGCTGGTTGAGAATGTGTTCGCCTTCTCGCCTTATGCTCCGGGCTAAGGGTTTAGACCTCGCCCCCCCCCCTTATGCTCTGGGCTGGGCTTAGACCTCGGCATTGCTTAACGATCTTGTGTTTGAGAGTTAAGCGCTCCAGTGGATGGTCCTCCATCTGCCCCACTACAGTCTTGGCACGCATGCTAGCAGTCACCTGCTCGTCCAACTGATGACGCTCACGTATCCGCTGCGCTTTCTTGTGGGGATTCCAAGGATCCTCTTTGGTAAGTCCTGGAAACCTTCCCGTATTCATTGCTCGGGAGAGTAGCATCTTCCACTCCTCGGCATGGACCTGTCCGATCATCTGGAGCAAGTCGGCTTTCTTGGCCTTAGAGTAGACTTTAAGGCCGAACCGTTTTACAATATCGCGAAGCTGTGCAACCGTACTCATGGTGTATATCCCTGCGGATGCCTGCATAGGGTGCAGGGCCCCCCCCCCCCTCATACATTGGAGAGTTAAGTGCTCCAGTGAATGGGTCTCCATCCGTCTCGCTACAGTCTTGGCTCGCAAGCTAGCAGTCACCTCCTCGTCCAACTGACTAAACTCACATATCCACTGCGCTTGCTTGTGGGGATTCCAAGGATTCTCGGTAAGCGCTCAAAACCTTCCTGTATTCATTGCTCGGAAGAGTCGCTTCTACCACTCCTCAGCATGGATCTGGCTGATCATCTGGGGCAAGTCGGCTTTTTTGGCCTTAGAGTAGCCTCTAAGGCTGAATTGCTTTGCAATAGCGCGAATCTGTGCAACAGTACTCATGATGTATATCCCTGTCTCTAAATGGGCGTTCAGACCCTATTATGTGTGGCGATCAGTTCCTGTGGGTGGTGTATATACCTGTGGATGCCTGTCTGGGCGTTCAGACCTATTATATGTGGTGCTGGCGATCAGTACCTGTGGGTGGATGCCTGTCTCTAAATGGGCGTTCAGTCCCTATTATATTTGGCGATCAGTACCTGTGGGTGGTGTATATCCCTGTGGATGCCTGTTTCTAAATGGGTGTTCAGACCCTATTATGTGTGGCGATCAGTACCGTGGGTGGTGTATAACCCTGTGGATGCCTGTCTAGGTGTTCAGTCCCTATTATGTGTGGCGATCAGTACCTGTAGGTAGTGTATATCCCTGTGGATGCCTGTCTCTAAATCGGCGTTTAGACCCTATTATGTGTGGTGCTGGCGATCAGTACCTGTGGGGGTGTATATCCCTGTGGGTGCCTGTCTCTAAATGGGCGGTGCGCATGCATGCCCCCTGGATAGGATAGTATGCGTGCGTGTATAAAGCCCTATGAGAGAGGTATGGCTAAGTCCGTAAGAATGTGTAGCATGCATGCGCACGTGTCAGATCCACGTGTCAGTATTGTGAGAGAGTGTATGCTTATATTGTACTGAGAAATCACTTCATTCTCGTCGTTCTTGGCACCGATCAGGACCAGAATAAAGCGAGAATTTCAAAACTGTTCACCATTTTAAAAACCTCCTCAGGATACCGGTCAGAACAGAGAGAGAGAGAGAGAGAGAGAGGCCGGTATTCTGAGGAGGTTCTCCCGGACAATGTCGTCTGCACTGGAGTTTTATCTTTGCCACGGCCTTCCATGGCCATGGATCGCCGAACGGCGCCCAGTTGAGGGAGGTGGTATCATTTTAATTCCGACACTACTACTCATGTGGATACTCACATGCCACGACCCGGGATCACAACGTACATGAACAATTCTAATAGCTTTTGGAATTGTGTCGTGGTCTCATTTCCGTAGCTAAATTTCGATACATTGTCTAATTCAGGAGGTATTTGGAGATTCATTCATTTAATTCCTCAGGATTTTTAACCAGACCATCTTATCTCAGTCAGGACGCTGGTGTCCCCGAGAACCTGGCGCGTATTAGATGTGAACACACGCCCTGATTCGCTTAGAACAGGGGGAGTGGCCGCGCGATCTGATATCACCACTCCAAAATCCTTTAAAGGGCGACTCCCAGAGCATTTTAATGACAACGGGCCCGTGATCGGGTACGAGGCTGGTGAAAACATTATGGTTGCTAATGCTACAAAGCCGCGCAAACAGGTAAATTGCCATGCACTTCCAACCTCTGCACTGACAGCGACATCTACATAACAGCTGGTAGGTCGCCTGGTCCATAGCCAGTTTGTGGAAACCTGCCACTGGCAAGTAGTGAGTAACATAAGACAAGTAAATTAAATGTATGTTGCACCTGACCTGCGGGCAGAGTCTTCCCGGCCTTGATACATACCCTCCTCTTGATCTGTAGGAGGTGCATTGACAGATTAGAACAGCGGAGATATACGTTAAATAACGGATCAGCTGCGACTAGCTAACCGCACTCTCTGCTCGCATTAGAGGGTCCATTCAGGTACTTGTTGTGAACTTCAGCGATTGACAGCCTTCTACGGTGGCATGTGGTAGAAAACCGCCATGGGCTATCGGAGAATACTAGTTGAATAACTGCAGCACCGTGATCTACACAGATGTAAATGTGTGTGATTTGATACTTGTGATATTACTGCTTAACAGTATCCGCTTGTCATTGTGACTCTGACTGGTTAATTGTAACTGCTTGCAGTTACATAGATATAAATATCATACTTTTTAATGTTATTGTTATCCATTGATTTTGAGCATACTGTAATATTTTTAGGATGAGAATTTTGGACCTGTAAAAGCTGTGTTAACTCATATCGTTACTCAAATTATACTGCTATTAGGTGACCGCACTATTTCTGGACCATTTATATACGTTAACAGATATATTTTTAGCGATTGTAGCCACATTGGACATGTGCTCTTCATATACAAACCACTAGGAGCAAGACGAAGAGCATGACCCAGTTTTGTGGGGTATCCTAATGACCTACATTTGGTATGTTTGCCCTATATACGACATCAGGGGTCTTTCCAGTGTTTTGATGCCCCGAATATGGGCCATAAGGAAAAAAAATTCATTCCTATTGTCTTTATTTTAATGTTGCTCCCGCCACCGCTAAGGGTTAGATTTCCCAATGACCTAATTTTGGTGTCACTAAATGTCAGTAGGGATTGCCCAGTGACTTAATTTTGGTGTCACTAAATGTCAGTATGGATTTCCCAATGACATAATTTCGGGGTTTGAAAAGGACGGTATGTAATATGTATCTCGCAAATTTTCTGAAGATATTGTTCACCTCTCACCTATAATGGCGGCCCCATCTATAGGACAATGCAAATTGTTAATTATGAAACTGAATTGGTACAGCCCTCGCCGAATCTACAGTAGATAGCACCAAATTACAGCTTGAAAATCCTGGAGCTGATCGGGAGGAACAGTGTTCAGTCGTGTTCACGCTTAAAGAGAGAAGGGGAAGATCACCAGTACCATAAGGAAGCCATGGTACACAGCGCTGTTATAACAAATGTTCACACTCTTATAGTCTTCAATTCTGATTGGTCGAGAGATCTGAATATTATGTCTGGTGTCATGGTAACATCAAGTAAACATTACAGCTACACAGCAAAGAAAAGAATCAATAATCCAGGATTTACTCTACTTCACTGGATGCTTCTCAGCCAATACATAGCGTATGCAAAGAGAAAATTCAATAATCCAGGATTTACTCTTCCCCCCTGGTATCTTCTCAGACAATGTTTAGCTTACGCTAAAGGTGATACAGAGCATAAATAATCAATATTCAAGGATTTACTTTAGCCCTCTCTTTTGATCTAACCCTTTGTATAGCATAGGAAATATGTAAATACGGATTTCAAGCCAGGCACAACCCTACTTGTAAGTTGTTGAATATTTTGAAAGCAATTTGACTAGGGGTTAGCCACCCGGGGAAGTGATGTTACGGCTTGGTTGACTGAGCCATATGGCTATACGTGCTGCTACAGTACCAGTGATCATGATCTCACACACACGTGCTGCTGCAGTACGCCTGTATTTGGGAGTGCGGGCGGGATGTGTGTGTGTGGGGTGTGTGGGGAGGTGTGTGTGGGTGGGTGGGGGGGGGGCGGTCGTGCGTGAATGTGTACGTGCTTGCGTGCGTCCCTGTGTTTTGGTGTGCTAAATCTGTTTATAGTACCATAAGCTGTAAATAGTTTTTGAGCTTTTAATAGACTCTGATCCATATATCGAGTGAGGTCGGTGACCCGGCTGGATATATATCTACAATCATCAAACCAACGTGCACATGAAGAACCAATGTTTTATTACAGTAGTAGTAGTAGTAGTAGTAGTAGTAGTAGTAGTAGTAGTAGTAGTAGTAGTAGTAGTAGTAGTAGTAGTAGTAGTAGTAGTAGTAGTAGTAGCAGTAGTGGTAGTAGGGGTGGGGGACATAACGTGATGCGTGTGTGTTTATGTGGGGTGGTCTCGCGTCCCTACAATCCCATAAAATGGCTCAAATTCAATCCTTTTTTTTCACTATTGTTTAAACTTTTCTGCAGAATAGTTAGGGAGCCTTAGGAAGTAAGAAGAGTTCTCCAACTACAGCCTAAAAACCGCTTCACCAATAATAAAAAAGGACCCATGACTAGTTGCTAGTTTTTGTGCTGTTTTAAACCCTGTGCCAGTTTCTGTTCTCTGTTATATAGTTTAGGTGTCAATCAACGGTGTCTGATTGTATAGAAAAATGCATCTGTAGTTGCTGCGATCATTGACGGACGCAACCTTCTTGCTCCCTTTGCTGGTTGATAGTAACTCTTTGGTGGCTACGTCTACAAACTACTAACCTAATAAGTTCGGATAGTCTTACGCAACGAAGGCATAAAGCACAAACACAATCTAAACTTCTAAACCCACTAGTTTAGGTACGCACACGCCTACAACCGGTGTGTAGCCAGTGAAGGGCCGCCACGAGACATCAACCGAGGCATCGCCTGAATTCTTAGCAACTTTACAACTTTCGGATTCTACACAAATCAATGTAGCAAGGCCTCTTTAAGCTTTTGGCTAGGCCACCCATAGTTTAGCCTCTCCCCGAGGTCGAAATACGTTCCTACACCCCTGTCACGCTGCATTGAATCATCTATGCCATATGCTATTGCGACTAGAAAGCTGATAGCATGAAAGAAGCTTGGTCATACATCGTAAACAACTTTAACAGTGGGAGATAAAATAGCTAGTATGGTATTAGGAAAGTAGATAACATAAGTGTAAATGGATGAATCCAGCTTAGCAATCAATCCTATGACCTCATAATTAGCAACCTCACGCGTAGGCTGACGTCATAATCAATTAATTACATTATGAATAACCTAATTAAGTCCGTCAAGTTGTACGAATTGTATGTCTACTATTTAATAGACATTCTGTTGACTAGTTTGAAACTAATTTGACTGGGCCCTGTTGCTGTCATAGACAGCAAACTGGCACAGTCAAATTAGCTTTGAAATATTCAACAGCTTTCCTGTATTGTTTTCTGGAAATGGGATTCATGGAGTTCATGGTTTGATCTATCCCAATACGGCCAAAGCATGAGCAGAAATTAGCTAAGAGATGGTTGGGGCATAGCTAAAACTGGATTCATCCATTGCACTACGGTTATGATGTGTACGCGTAGACGCACGTGTGCTTAGACGGTGCGATAAACGGTTGGACCGGAAGTAATCAAAAGTAATAATATGCTAGGACAACGAACGTGACCATTTTCCTCGACCAACCATAAACTCTCTAGTGTCGGTTGGTATAAAACCAGCCTTTACAGACACGAGACGAAAGAGTCGCCTGAGGTAAGGAATATTATGTTGACAATATTGAAACTAATGACCCTTTCCAGTTTTAGCTATGCCCCGCCCATCGCTAACTAAGCTCCACCCACAATTCGCTCGTGTTGGGATCGATCGATCGCTGAACTTCCTGACTATCAATTTCCAGAAAACAATACAGGTACGCTGTTGAATATTTAGAAGCTAATTTGACTGGGTATTGTTGCTGTCATGCCGTCCAGTCAAATTACTTTCAAAACATTCGTCAGCATGTTTATTAAATAGAGACGACAACAATTCGTACAACGTGTCGGACTATTAAGCGCTTAAGACAGACTAAATAGGGGCATTCATGCTGTAATTTATTATGACGTCATCACACAAGTCACGTAGTTGATTATGACATCATATGGCGTCATATGATGGATGGATAAACTGGAATAGTCCATTGGACAGGGAGCTGGTGATGCTTATAGCAGAACAAATATTCAACAGTTTTTCTGCAGTTTGAGACACAATGGTTAAGAATCACACACTGCACATACTAGTGTTATGTACAAAAGTCAATACACCTAAGTAGAAAATAGTTGGGGTTTTCGTCCGAACGATAACTCCTTTCTACCTAGCCGGAGTATTTGTCACCAAGTTTCTGAATTCGCAAGTCCATGTTGCGAAATTGAAATATCTGTTTCGGCACGATGACAGGCAATCTAACTAGTATGTTTCAATAATACCTTTCGTGACGTATCTGTGATTAAGCCATACTATTTCAACGCGTATGTGCATTGCTACTTAGGTTATTTCACTTCTACCACTGTTTGACATACACGGTACAGTATTTCATAGGTAGAGCCAGAGATTTGGATATATTGGCTAGATGGCTCAGGCGCATACCCTCATTATCGGGCTAGTTGTTGCAACCGCCGGTGACGTGAGTTCAGTAAGTCGTTATTGCGCATGACCGGGTATTCACCGACTGGCTGACGCAGCCGATCATCTGCCTATGTAGCCCGCAAAAATAAATTTTCTTTTGGTAATTTCAACAGAAATTGAACAGACGCAGATGTATATATTTTTATCAGAAATAAAATTGTATTGACTATATTAATCTGACACTTTATTTGACTACGTAATAGATTTAGCAACAAAAAATATTATTTTGGATACTATACATCAGGTGAGTAAATACTGAACTCTGAAATGCCGCTTTTGAGTGTCATGAGCGATCTAGCAAGTGTATACTAAATCTATGGGTAGAGCCTATATTATACTGCCGATATCAAGTTAACAACGAGTATGATAATATGAGGTCATTTAGCAATATAGATGTTCTCTGCACTCCTCTACGGTGTGTTTAAAATCTGCAAAGAACTACTCCACGTCTTCGGTGTCTCACCCAATGCTGATTTTTAAAGACAACGCGGACTCATACAATAAAATCCATATTGTACTCGGAAATGTTAAATAACTTAAACAATATAGTATATTCAAATGTCGAAGGAAGGCGCGGTGGGCAGGCTGCCATGGATCGGGGCATATGCATACATAGTGGCAATGTAAAGAACGTCAAACTGCATGTTGAATATTTTTAATTACTTTGATTGGAAGTAGTTGTTGTCTTAGATTCCAGTCAAATAAATTTTTATATATTGGCCATATCGCCGTAAATTGTTCACGGTTTCCTGATATATCGAACTATCACGAAATCGTCTGATGCCCTGTCTGGCGCACATCAGCTATATTTCAGCTTGTCTTTGTTATCTTTAACGCGTGTCGCTGTTGATAGATAGCCTAATATGAGCGCGTCCACAAGTGCTGTACTGTTCACAACTGAAAGATTACAGATATGGATCGGTGGGTAGTTGAACGGTTGAGTGGGTAGACGGAATAATGGATGAGGGTGTGGGATCAATGTATGGATATTGCACAGCATGAGGTCTGAAAGAAGATTTACAGGGAGCGGGAAAAAACATCACTCATCAGGCTTATAAAGAATCCGAGAGTGCCAAATGACTGGGAATATATTTGAAAATAAAACATTTTATGTGAATTTGGAGATATTGCGCTACACATATTTTTAATTTTTTTACGACAACACAGCTATATGATGCTTTTTAACGGTGAAAGTGTCCCATTTTATATGCAGATGTGTTCCGTACATTCATCCAGCTAAGATTACTTTTTCTGCTTGGTTAACGAGAACATTTTGTCAGAATCTTTGCCTATTACTAACGCATTCACAAAAATGCAGAATTAAACGGTGTTGCCATAATACTGTTACCAGCATAATGGATATATGTTCGTTTTCGTCTTTATCCCATTCCTCTATGGTGTTGTTTGGCGTGTCAAATAGGGGCGTCAATCAAGCTGAAATCACCTACCTGTAGTAAGAAAAGCTGTAGGCGATGTGATACTATTTTACTAGTGATGCCGTGGAAACGAGGCTTTACGATCTGAAATAACTTCAGTATGCACATCTTTTGAATGCGATTGCGTATTGCTTGAGTTTGACATTAATATGTTAAGCTACTTAGTACATGTCATTGTATAACGTTGTCACTGGGGCATTCACCGCCCTGACATCTTAACAAATGCATCGCGCTCAGATGAATCTCCTTCGATGAGGTCTGACATATTAAAAGTACGAAAGAGAATTATATAATTTAGTTTGAAAAACATGAAGTATGGCACATGGAGATTTAAGTCAAGAAATATATTTGGTTTGAATCACCTAAAGCCGTGGGTCCAAGTGCAGGGTATTGCACTTAAATGCAAGTTTTTGTAAATGATTCAAATGCAAATGCAAGTGCAAATGCCGCCTAGCGCCATTGCATTTGAATGCAAATGCAAATGTTTGCAACTTATTCAAGTGCAAGTGCAAATGCAAATGCAAATGCATTTGGAAATGCATTTGGATATTTGGGCACACATCTGGTACTGAAATTCTGGAACAGAGTATGCATCTGTCATCTATGTATCTGTTTGTAGTGAGTATCTTTAGGAAAACCTTTTGCAGACGAAAAGAAGGCTATTTTTGAAATTTTACCACTGGAATGAGTGGCTCGCTTATTGAAGCAGTCATTTCAGCATAAAAATTTTAAAAATAGGCTCCTCATTTATCTGCACATGGAACTTTACTATGAAATAATAATTCTTATTTCACCATTAAAGGGTCACTATTAATGGCGCATATTCACACCAGAATGATTGTAAATAAAATTGTTAAAATTGCATACTTGTATAAGCTTAAATTATTAATTTTTGTTTAAGTTGCGGAATTGAAATAGAGGTCTGTCTGTGCCTCTATTTCAATTTCGCAACTTAAAAGATTATATTCATTTATATGAAATGGAATCATCATAATTATGTTAAGATTTTATTTCGTTTCATTACATATAGGCTCACAGTTTACGCCTCTAAAAGTGTATAATTTAAACAATTTTATTTTCAGATGGTTTACTGTGAATATGCACGTTTAAAGCATTGGTTTGTTGACTATTTTGAACGGTAGTTTCATTGATAGCCATTGCGCCTATAGAAGCAACCGGTGTCAGTCAAATTATTTTCAAAACAATTATCAAATATTGTGTTCAATATTTTGAAAGGAATTTGATTGGTATCTGCTACTGCGACTATAGCAACAACAGGTTCCAGTCAAAATACATTCAAAACTGTTATCATTTTATGCAATATCTGTATGAATTTAAAAAATATTCTGTTGAATATTTTGAAGATAATTTGACTGACAGCTGTGAGTGAAAATTTCCTGTCAAATTTGTTTCAAAATGTTTTTCAGCTTATTCAAGACCTGAATTAAGATTATGTTACTTCAAGATCCAAATGTTTAAATGTTAACTTTGTCTGAGATCATCTTAGTCACACAAGACTGAGTATGTGTGTATAGTCATAGACTGAATGATAGGCGTCTCTAATCACAATGGGCGAACAGTAAACTAACCAATGTCTCGGAGAATTATCAGCATCTATTATGTATTGATCGTGGTAAATGTCCATTTGCAATCCAACAAGATAACTTTTGACGATTTACCACTTGAATGACCGACTCGATTACCAAGCCAGTTAATTCAGTTATAAATTTTCAAATATCTGCTCTTGTAATGCAAATGACCATTCAATAAGCCAATCTTGAAAACTAAAGAGTTAAGAGATTTCTGAATGAATGGAGTTAACAACCTTATAGACTGAGCAAGTGGAGATATATTACTAAGATCACACTAATTACTTTGAAAGGATCTTGACAATTATAGAGCACTTGTTGAACAGATTATACAGTTAAAAGTGCTCTGATTTTTGGGGGGCCAAAAGAGTGTGGTTCTTTAAAGGTGCCTATTCATAGAAGAATGGTTAAAAATTAAATTGTTAAAATTACATACGTTTAGAATCTTAAATTGTGTGGCTAGATGTAATCAAACGAAATGAATCTTAGCATATGATGATTTCATTACGTATAAATTAAAATAATTTTTTTAAGTTGTCAAATTGAATTAGAGGCACAAGTCCCTAATTCAAATTTATAACTAACCTACAAAATTTATTTATATCGAATTTATTCATCAGATGTTAAGATTTATTTCGTTTCATTACATTGGGGTACACAATTTAAGCCTCTAAAAGTATATAATTTCAACAATTTTCAAGCATCCTGGTGTGAATATGCACCTTTAAGACAGATGATCGTATAAATATTGTTAATTCTCCTGAAGATCAACATATTGATTACCGCAGCAACAACGCTTACTCTAATTGTTACATTAACACTTTGGTGGCCAAACCGACCAAATTCAGCCTTTGCGGTGGTCTTTAGTAATGCCCGTTTGCAGGTCAAGAGAAGAAAGTCACCGAAGCAATCATTCCAGGGGTCTTGTATGTAATGGAGCTTATTTTAGAAACAAATTGACTAAAAAATTTTGGCTTGCTAGGATATCAACTTATTCAAGTCAAACTAATTTCAAAATATGCATGATTTTACATATGTATTTTTGAAGGCCGAAAGCTACATGATGAGAAATTCAGAGTGAAATGACTTAATAAATCACAGTGAATTAAGTTTATGATTTCTAGCAACAGAAATGGCATTTGTATGATTTAAGAAATACTTTGGTTTAATATTTTGAAATTGATTTGATTGGGAGATGTTGCTGCTATTTGCAGCCGCCGGTTCCAGCCAATTTTGAACGAAAAGCAAAATGAGAAACGTAGTGGCTTTGAAAAAATCAAATGCATTTGAAAACTCAAATGCAAACGCAAACCTGTTCACGCAAATGAAAATGCAAATGCAAATACATGGGATTCAAATGCAAGTGCAAATGTAAATGCGTCAGAAATTTCATAATTGCGTTTAAATTCAATGCAAGTGTAAACGCATTTAAATGCAAATACAAATGCATTTGCACTTGTACCGAAGGCTGGCCACCAGCGTTGTCAATATAACAATCCGCATTATACAGGCGGATTCTGAGCTGCTAAATCAAGAAGACGTGTCTAATGTTGGTGTCACACTATATGAAAGTCTGCTTAGTCAGTTACTATATTTGACCGAGTGAACGATATTTGAATATGGTGAGCACTCTGTCTCGTCGTCGTCTTCGTCGTCGTCGTCGTCGTCGTCGTCGTCGTCGTCGTCGTCGTCGTCGTCGTCGTCGTCGTCGTCGTCGACGTCGTTATCATCATCAGCATCATGCGCATCATCATCATCATCATCAGCAGCAGCAGCATCAATATAATCATCATTATCATCATCATCATCATCAGCAGCAGCAGCAGCAGCAGCAGCAGCAGCAGCAGCAGCAGTAGCAGCATCATTAGATAATAAGGAATCAGATTTTGTCACTTAGTTTTTATCACCAAATTAGTATATATTTGTGCGACATAGTATCTAGTGTTACTATTTCAACATGTATTAGAGAATTGTGCATTGATTATGTAGCCAGAGTCATCGTTCGGCGGTCATTACGCATGGGCGATTGGGAGGACGGGGTTCAATAGTTGCTGACAGGATACAGCAGCTGCATCTGAGGATGTGCGTGGGTAAGGCCATCTGAAATTAACGGAGCTAATTCCTGCACGCAGGTTGAATTCCACCGACGCATCTGATTCGTCTTCTGGCCGAAGCATCATGCCGAAGATATTTTTGCCTGGTTGTAAGCCTCTTGGTCCACTTTCTCTCTTTACGTCCTATATATCCACGGGGCGGATGCTGTAAGGCGGAGCGTAGACTAACGGATTAGCCGGCTTATACCTAATATTAGAGGTGCATAAATTCCGCGAGAGAAAGAAGAGAAGAAACAGAAAAGAAGCTGATCCTTTCCAGATATCCCTCCTGTGTGGAGGTACAGAGCACAACTTGAAACCTCCTTTACAACTTGTGAACAGCCGTTGCCAGCTAGAGAACCCAGAGTGAAACACGATAGAAGGGAATGCTGTCTTTTCTATATGCACTACCAAGTCATTTCGACAGACGGTCCAGAAGTGTGAATCGAAAAGAATATCTAATCCAGAAAGAGAGTGGTAGTAAGATGTTTAGTCAATGTCATTGATGTCTCGTTTCGGTCCATCTAGGCTACAGCTAGACAGCTGTGGGACTTTGCATGCCTAAATCAAACGTTTGAGATTTAGCATGTGTGTGTCGGGGTGGGGGCGGGGTAGGGGGTTGGTGTGCGTGCGTGCATGTGTGCCTGCGTGCCTGCGTGCGTGTGTGCGTGCGTACACGCGTGTGTGCGTACGTGCGTTGTAATAATGGCTGTCTTACGTATTAGGTTATATTAGTAGACATGACCGAGTATGAGAATGATAACCTCCGTAACTGAAGGTTGAGTCACACCAACGTCCGGAAAGACACTGCAGTATCCACAGTGACAGGCACCGATAAGCCACGCAATCCATCATAGTAATGAGCAGATACATTTATAGTGATGCAAACAACCATACAAAGCGCATGCTGTGCGTGCCCTCCAAATAGTGTGGTAGTGGGCTTATGCGTGGCATCGGTTATTCACCCATCTAACTCCTAGTACAGGCTGGACGTTTCAAACAGTGGGTGATCGCATAAAAACCGAGACAGCCCATTGCAGTGACCAGCTGACAAGACCAGGGAGACCTGAAAGTTACTTATGGTTAGGTACTAACTAGGTACGAACACGGATCGTGCAGCAGTGGGCTATACACATAAACACATAGGCATATAAGACAACGATTTTACAGGAAAGACGACAGACACGCAAAACAAGAAAGTACAGAGCTGCAGCGCATGCACACGGTTGATCCGGTCGTTGGTGACTTGCATGAGCTTACTTTTTAGGATGCGAGCTTGGGGAGGTTTTCCAGCTAGTTCTACCTATATAACCTTTTATCCAAAGTCCCGCTTGCAAGCCGAGAAAGTGTAAAAATCTACACGAAGTAGCTGTAAAGTGAGTGTGGTTAGTTAGCAGCTTATATCCTTCAAATGGGACGAAAATCCTATTGAGAAGAGTGTGTAGTTGTCCTAAAAGCAGGCAATCGTTTACGAATTTGTAATGTATACGGCTGTCACGGGCGATGACATAGCCTTTCATAGCCCGAAAGGCTAGGACAGCAACAACGTCAGACTGGGGCGTACAATGTTCCAGGTGAGAAAACCCATAGTGCGACTTAGTAGGGAGAGCTAGCGAGAAGGTGAGCTCCCACATGCTTTCCATATCCAACTTAGGGATGTGTACTATAACTATGCGAAACTAAGATCTCTGTTCCTGTATAGGCTGCGAGTTGAGCTATGCAGCGAGTGTGGAAATGCAAAACATTTCCTATTTTCCGAAATAACTTTACTATTATGCAACGTAGAGAGATTATGAAAACGGGTCCAGAAACTAGAAGAAGAGGATTTTCCTGAGGTATGAAAATATTTAAGGTACGCATTAACTTACGAGGTATTTAGCTGTTCTCGGTGTCATATGTTAAAACGTGTGTACACTCTAAAGGTTAGCGTAAACAGTCAGGTGATATCGCATACTCGCCACGCGCCACACTGTCTCTCTCGACTTAGATTTCTAACTAGTCCTGTAACGTGGATAACGACCTACCATACATGTGTAGTGTGGCATTAAGCAGCCTAGGAACGTCACCAATCATGTCCTATGCCGAGTGGCGAGGTTTTCATTCACCGTCGTGGGCCGGCACAATCGTACAGAGGAGGCCTCAGTCCCGCACAATCCCACGCCATTCAACTACAAGTCGCTTGGTCTGTTATTTGTACTATCAATTAGATTTCTACTAACCATCTTGATAATAATGTTCAGATTTGGACTCATGTATCGATATTATACCATCCTTCACAGTTTTGCTGCATCAGGACCTGATGGAGCACATTGATCTATAGAATTTTTATCAGTGTCTAATAATCTAGATGCTTTTCTAGCGTTCTTTGATAAGCACCACCCATGCAAAGATGGGTCGCATTCCCCTCTCATCAATCAAGAGTAGCCAGGCAGAGAAGCAATCTTTTCCTCGGAGTATGATGTAACAATTTAATTATAGAAACGGATAACGTCAACACAGCTGGATATTCTTCATATAACAAACGTCGAAAATCAATGTATGTTAATAGGAAATGAATTGTATGATGGAGCGTGACAGTGATTAATTAGCGCCTATGACATTCACATGACAACACTGGCGCATAAAAACGTTTTGTATTCAGCAGGAGCTAATCAACTCATATTAGTCTTTCAACGTTGTTGAGGTATTTGGCCTTTCCTAGATATCCTTTTGTTTCCATTTTTACAGATCCTTTAAATGTCCAGCGACATCTCTGCCAGGGAATTGTTGTCATAAGAAACTTGCAAACGACGAAAATGTTCACTTAGCTCCCCCCCCCACCCCCTCCCTCACTCCCTCCCTCTTCCCTCCCTCCCTCCCTCCCTCGCTCCCTCCCTCACCCTCCCTCCCTCCCTCCCTCCCTCCCTCACTCCGTCCGTCCGTCCGTCCGTCCGTCCGTCCGTCCGTCCGTCCGTCCGTCCGTCTGTCTGTCTGTCTGTCTGTCTGTCTGTCTCTCACTCTCTCTCTCTCTCTCTCTCTCTCTCTCTCTCTCTCTCTCTCTCTCTCTCTCTCTCTCTCTCTCTCTCTCTCTCGCCCTCTCTCCCTCTCTCCAAATCTCTCTGAAACCAAATCACAAATACGTGTCAGAAAGTATGGTCAGCATGGACTGGAATAATTTGTTGAACAGTACATCATTCTGTGTTATATCAAACTCATACGATAGGTTAGTTAATAGTTGTTATTGCTAATAAGAGGATGCATAAAACAATCGATTTGAATCTTAAGTGATGATTGTGTGCAATAGGATGCTGATAATTAATTGTAGTCAGATAGTCAGATAGATTGTGATGCATAGTCTCACATATTGGTTCACAATGATCAATTTCATGTACATAGATGTCCTTTTAATGCCATTACAGGTAAGGGTAACCTAATCTATACAAAACCTGCTAGAGCAAGTTAATAGGCCGCGGCCTAAAACACAGTCATAGCCCATTGGACTATGCATGCCAGTCAGACAATTGATGAATCCAATCCGACAATCAAGTATATGACGTCATAATGAATTATGTCACAGGTAGGCTGACGTCACAATCTATTGCGTAATAAATGACACACCTAGGTTCATCATGAACGCTTAATAGTCCGTCAAATTGTGAGAATTGTGTGTATTTACTCTTCTAATTACATTCTAATAGGCAGTTACAGCACCCAGTCAAATTAGTTTCAAAATATTTTACAGCTTGCCTGCATAGAGGATAGCACGTGATTGCTTAGCGTGGGCTTGGCGGTCTTATGTTAGGTGGTAAAACATATCACATACACGGTGCCGATTCTACACTTTTAAATCTGCAAATCAGAAATATAGCTCGGCTTTCTAAAGAATGGTGGCCGATTTCATCAAGGTATTAAGGATTGCACTAGACACTGCGAGACGTTCCTTATAATCAGGTTGATATAATCCGGCGACAACTGGCTCAACTTTTAACACCATGTGATAAGTTGTATGGGCCAGATATTCTATGTGACTCTTACTGGTGAAGATTCACGTAATCATTGGATAATTCTTCCAGCTCTATTTTAGGTTTCAGTTTTCAACAACAAATAAACGTAGGATGACATATTTACACTTATAAACCAACATAAAAGAAGGTGGTCAGTATTGCTTGCATGAATCACTTGTACATCCTGTACCTTTCAATCACGGTACCTAATAAAGCTTATCTTTTTAAACCTGAAATGCCGAAACACCAACATCTCTTAAAGCTTAGTAATTATAGTATATCTTCAAATCGTTTTCATTATAACTGTATCTATGATTCAATATAGGTATCATACTTCTTTTAATACCTTATCAATGGAGGGATCTGTTCTGCTACTCACGTATCTGACATCATTATCAATTACGTCATTAGTTAGTTCACGTCAGGATCAAAATGGCACAGCATAGCCACGAAAATCGAAAGGTGTACGAATTGTCTTTGATGAACGTACAATTTAATAGACATTATGTTGAATATTTTGAAACTAATTTGGACTTAGAGCTGTTGCTGTCATATGTAGGAACGATCCCCGTCAAATTAAACTCAAAGTGCTCAATAACTTACTTGTATAATTACCTTGAAATTATAATACTGGGAACTCATGTTTCAAAGTCTCAAATAGATTACAACACAGATAGAAGTGGGTGGGCCATAACCAGAAATGAATCCCTCTATAGAAACATGATTACCTTAATTAATAGTAAATCGTATCTAAATGTGTTAGCCATGTTATCATTTTGGAGCAAAATATAGAGACAAATCTCTAAGATCACTATACACCGATGCTCTTTTGCCGAAGCTAGTAGGATCTGATTGTATCAAGAATGGTCTAACCAAGTTTGGTTTTACATTCTGCGTAGAGCAATGAAAACCAAAAATATAAGCCATTCGTAGCCAGCACGGGTATATCATAGCTGAAAATAATATACAGGTCTAGCTTAGGAACGTGTAATCATGTTTAGGTTGATTGGTGCATTAGTTCCTTCGGCGATAAACTATGTATGCGTCTATTGTTTGCCATTTATAAACCTGAATAACCAACTCATCGCACTACTCCTAAAATATTACTAGTATACAACACATATGAGTACGGCGTGTGTATAATATAGGTGACGACAATAAACAGTGTTGCAAAGATCAACACAGTATTGCAGCATTTCAAAAGCAGTGTCATGAACTAATAGACTTCTACAAAACATTTACAAATGGTGGCCATCAAGAACTCCATGCCATTATATTGGCATTACAGTTTTCAAGCTCCCTGATACTGAAAATATGACAATAGGTACTGAGTTCAAGTTTTGAGATTTGGAAACATAGTGTAAATGGAAGGCATTTTAGAATTGAAGATCGTAGCTATGATGGGGGAGGGGGGGAATGGAACCGTAACATATTTTTGATAAAATATAGCAAAAATGCAAGCTTCAGATTCCTGAGAATAGGGTTAGATGATATAGTTGTATCCCAGAATAAATGTTTAAAGAGTTTTGGTGCCAGCTGTAATTCATCATCTGTGGTTAATCGTCACTCGAAAAGATGTCAAAGGGCATCATAAGAATGTTAATGTGTACGTACATTGGACCACCATCCATCAGGCTATTACATCCTTGAGCTGGCATGCACTCACAGGTCATTATCCGCTGAATTACGAGGAACATTATAGATTGTGTCAGGGGGATGTTGGGAAAGAATGCGATTACAGAAACGATCAATAAGTCAGAAGTAAATCAATATCTCGCTTTATTTAATATAGAAGATAATAATCTAATTTATCATATAAACACGTCTTTCATCCTGTTTAATATTTCTCGGAATAGAAGGAACACGTGTAATATTCAACTAAATATTTGGTATTAAGTATATGTAATCATGTACAATTTCCATATCTTCATCAACAAGTTTGAATTCTGGTAAGTTTCTTACTTTGCCTTTAGTAAGAAAACAAAGATTTAGTTTTATTTTAGAACGTATAGTTTCCATGTTTGGCAGTAATCGTCTAGCGTTTAATGCTTTTCGTAGCTCCTGTGGAGATTCCGCCAGCCGCGGCCATCATCCATTTACTGCTTGGTAGCGTTACAACTGATAACGATTAATTTTAGGAAACCAAACTTGTGAACTACAGTTTATAGTTTTTAGCGATAAAATAGATCGTACTCACAATTCACCTTTTCCAGCGTATTCATCGATGATCTGACGTCATATGACGTCATAATTAACTAAGTGACGTGTATGCTGACGTCATAATCATTACGCCATGAATGATTCCATATCGCGAGTCTTTAACACTTAATAGTTCGACACGTTATAAGAATTGTATGTCTCTACAATTTAATAATCATGCTGTTGAATATTTTGAAACTAATTTGACTGGGCGCTTTTGCTTCCATAGGAAGTAACAGCACCCAGTCAAATTAGTTTCAAAATATTCAACAGCTTACCTGTATGCTTTTCTGGAAATTGATAGTCAGGTAGTTCAGAGATCGATCACGAGCGAGGTGTGGGTGGAGCTTAGCTAGAGATGGGCGGGGCATAGCTAAAATGGAAAGGTCCATTAAATGCAACGCAGTAACTATTCAACTGTCGCAAAATTTGTACATAAGCTAGCTTTTTGAAGCATGCACAGGAAAGATGTCTGAATCGCAATGACCAGCAAAGTATATAATGAATACTCCTATGTGTACACTTACAGGCGCAGACAATATCAGAAAAGATACTGCATAGAAGGCTCTTTCCTCGGAATTCACGCGCTTAAATATACGAGCCTATAATAGGTATAATACTCACTTATGGATGGCTCGCACGCCTGAAGCACGCCCTTGGTTTGGTTTCGCTGTTACCCCAGCTCCGCTCAGCGCATATCTGTTTCGGCCTTAAAGTTCTCATCTATTCTTAAAAGATACATATCCTAGCTAAATGTATGACTATTTGTTAATTTATGGACACTTTAACTAAGTAGACCTGTGGAAGATATTTCGAGCAACTTTATTGGCAATCATTTCTTACTCAAGCAGCAGCGGCGTTGTCAAATTTTTCTCAAAATAATCAGCGGACTTTCTGTTTTGTTTGTGAACAAGTGCATACACAATTAGCTAGGCCTATACCGTATGCGTATTTCAGAGTGAAATACGTTGACAAAGACCAAGCAGTCCGCCAGCACATGCACGATCGCCTAGGACAATGCCAACCGTGAATAGAATAATATGGTTACCTCCTGACTGGCAATGAAATGAACCGAATTTTCGAGCATATCTGAGACTGGGTCTTGATTCCGTATACCACATAGGCCTAATTTATAGGCATTTGTTAGCTAACAAAAAATAAAGCCCGCTGATTTATCTGAGAAAAATTTGACAACGCTGTTGCTGCCTGAGTAAGAAATGACTCAATGAAGTTGCTCAAAATATCTTCAGCAGGTCTTGCAACATTTACTGCCCTGCTGATTATTTTGAGATCAATTTGATTTAAAGTTGTTTTATCAACGATTTTCACCCAAATTGTTATCAAAACTTTGCCTGGTGACAATTGTATTATCAGCTAATTATTTTGACTGCAATCTGACAGAAATCAGTAACTTGTTATAGATAAATTTGTTTTAATTTGCACCATAGGAAATATAGAACTAATATTGTACTACGCTATGCTTACTATGCGCTCACCTTGAAAGCCAACAAACGAATGACTAGCATTAGCGTTACGGGAATGTTTTTATACGAACAATTGCTCACCGGCGAAGACAATAGAGTCTGAAATAATGGCGCCCGCAAATATCTATCTAAAATGGCGGCTAAAGTCCAAGTTAGTTAAAGTGTCCATAAAGTAACAAATAGTCCTAAATTTAGCTAGGATATGTATCTTTAAGAATAGATGAGAATTTTAAGTGGTGGGCGAGCTATGCACATCACTGCGCACATACGCCATGCGAGAGAAATTCCCCTAACATTTGAAAGCGATCGAAAAATAGAGGCGTGGCTTCTTCAATTAAAAAATAGAGGCGTGGCTTCATCGAGAATGCTTTTCTTGATCTCGTATCGAAGGTGATATCGCGAGATACGAATGAGTTGAAAGGGCAAGGGCCATCACGCTGCATTATCTCTGCTGTTAATATCACTATCATTTAGCTGGAGCTATTAATGCTACACACACTGAAGAAAGTGTTTGATCGTCCGCTTAACTACAGTTATTGTTAATATACGACCAGTATTTCAAGCTTACAATTATAGTGTGCAAAGAAACTGTTATCGTTATTCAAAAATTACAGTCGGATCCAATAAAAGTTTGACATTTACCCAAGAGAACTCTCGGCAATCAAGGAAGATTGATGATCAGCCGTATGTAAAGCATTGCGATGCTCTCTTGTATGACGTATTATGTGAGTTGGTGTATAAATAAAAATTATGGGCATTGTATTTAATCAGGGTTGCTATAAAAGTAAAATATATCCAGGAATATCGTTGTGCTATTATTAGATTATGACACGGAAAAGCAAAATGGTGATAGGAATATTATATTATTTAAATTATAAAACTATGACCTTTGTTTACAGGATCGTTATCGTCGTTTGCTCAGCGGTCGCTTGATTGCCTTTGCGTTGAAGCGTCGTTTGGAATAAGCTTCCAAAGAACAAAGAATCAAATTATTTCTTGTTCAAAAACGCAATGTAAATTTATTCCATTATCCTGGAGTACTTTTTTTGGTTGTATGCCACGGGGAAAAAAGTGTGTTGCTACCGCCGAAGACCGATGTATGCCTGCCTGCCTTCCTGCCCGCCTGCCTGCCTGCCTTCCGGCCTGTCTGTCTGTCTGTCTGTCTGTCTGTCTGTCTGGCTGGCTGGCTGTCTACCACCGAAGCCCGATGTCTGTCTGTCTGTCTGTCTGTCTGTCGGTCGGTCGGTCGGTCGGTCGGTCTGTCTGTCTGTCTGTCTGTCTGTCTGTCTGTCTGTCTGTCGGTCGGTCGGTCGGTCGGTCTGTCTGTCTGTCTGTCTGTCTGCCTGCCTGCCTGCCTGCCTGCCTGCCTGCCTGCCTGCCTGCCTGCCTGTCTGTCTGTCTGTCTGTTTGTCTGTCTGTCTGTCTGTCTGTCTGTCTGTCTGTCTGTCTGTCTGTCTGTCTGTCTGTCTGTCTACATGTCTGTCTGTCTGTATGTGCGCATCTTACCTCCTGAGGGCAAACACGTAGAGTTACTAGGTGTGAAATATCCATTGATATTGTGGTTGGATAAGAGAAATGTTAGTTTCCAGGCAATATGTCAATAATCAAGTTCACATTGTTAATAAGTCCATTTGTAAAACGATGCGTCAGCTTTAACTACTTGGATTACCGTTTCGTTGCTAGGTTGAATGTGTTCTATTCTGCAACGGAATCTTTTCCGTCCGGAAAAATCGCTACACTGAGCGATCGGTTTTTCCCACATCCCGCCGTTCCTCGTTCCGCATACCGCTTACCATGTGCAGGTAAATGGATGATGGAAAATAGTAAAGAGCGATCTGAAGCATATTCCGCGTTCCGTTTCCGCAACCCGCTTTCCGCATTCTGCGTGCCAGGTAAACGCAGCTTAAGACAGACTTCAGCATGGTGATCATGTTCTAAATACATCACGTTTCATTGTAGTTTGGGAATATTATATATACAATCTTTCAAGATATTTCTTAAATGTTTAGGCCAATGAGGCCTTCCAAAAATGTCCAAGTATTTCAGGCACATCTTTTAACTTTTTTAGGAAAATAACTACCCAATGTTCACCAGTTTTTGCATGTTTTTCTATATTGATGATTAAAAATCTTAGGGACAGTAGTATAGCCGGGATTAAAATGATACCACGTCCCGGAATAACGGGGGTAATCGAGAAATTCGCCTCCCAGGCCCTTAACAATTGAGGGCCGCATTTTTTAGGTGTTTTTAGGCCCAGGTAGCGCGGGCCTCTAAAAAACTGCCGCCCCTAGGGGCCCCCCCCCTTCACTATGCCAGCACGTAGTGCGACGCCACACCCCCATAATGAAAGCACCCGGGAGGCGAATTTCCCGATTACCCCCGTTATTCCGGGACGTTGTATCATTTTAATCCCGGCTATACTACTTAGCACATGGTCTTAACGTCCATTTAGAGACTAGCACACTCAGCGGTATACGAGCTGATCAAGCCGGCATTACAGGGTCTTAACGTCCAGACAAGCATACTCAGCGGTATACGAGCTGATCAAGCACGCATTACATGGCGTCCAGACAAGCATACTCAGCGGTATACGAGCTGATCAAGCACGCATAACAAGGTCTTATCAGCGCCACTGCTGTAGACGCCAGCACGAGCAATACGATGAGAAGCATGGCTATATATGAAGAGTTAAACTGAACATCGTGAACGCCTCGAGAAATATATGTGCCAGATCGAGCCCTGCTCCATCCGGATCGATAGTGATCTTCATCCCCTCAGGGGCAGGGGCTAGCTGCTTCACTTTGCCGCCGGCTAAGAAACGTAGCTCTAGGACTATATGAGTCGTTTGCGGGCTAGTGAGTCCGACTCGATGAAGCAGTTTAACAGCACCCTTGGCTTTGGTGACATGTGACACACCATCTACCCGTATGGTGCCCTCCTGGACAGCTTCTTCTGGTCCATCGAATGGACGACGCAGCAGGAGCTTTCCGGCTGTAACCCCGATCCGGTGACCCACCCTCGTCACGGAGACACCTTCACCTATGTAGGTGAGGAAGGATGATCCCCGATTGTAGAGCTTTCGAACTTTCCCATCCATTTTCACAACAGTGGAGAGGGTAGTAACCTCTATGTCAATGAGTGCGGGAGGCCTATATAGGGGCAACCATGGTTGCCAGTTACCCCCAGGTCCGGCGCGGTACCACACTTCTTTCTTCTCAAACCTGAACTGCAGGTTTTTTGCCAGGGTCAATAGCAGGCCATCACGGACCAACGGCGGGGCACCGCTCGAATAGGGTTTGACCAGGTGAAAGCTGATGTCGCTATTTAGGGTGTTGAGGTCTACCACATCTGTATCCGAGAGCTCAATCAACGGCTCGAGGACGTACTTCCTCTTCGGGAAATCGTACCGAAACACGATCTTGTGGCCATCCATGTCGCGACCCAGGCGCCCTTTCGACACATCCTTGAGGTCTGTGAGCATCTCCACCCCATCACCCCCCAATGGGGTGGAGGGAGAATGCCTTTGAGCTTGCTTCGTACTGTAGGGCGAAGGACTTGCCATCACTCTCTTCTACCTTGGCAGCATCAACTGCGTACACATCTGCGAGGTCAGCAAGGCCAGTCGAGTGAGCAAATATGGGTTCCATAGCACGCTATAAAGGGGTTTAAACGAGACATATAACCATGCCGGTGGTCCGACTGCTGCTCTCCGGTGGCGAGAACATAATCTCACCCTCTCTAGAGGGGGGACGGGGGTACAGTACCGTATAGAATGGGTCCTCTTCGAGGTGCCCCAGCGGGGCACAACATACATACACGCCGATGTGCTGCATCAACCTCCGGGCCGTGCACACAGCAGCTCACTGGTAGAAGTCGGCCGGGATGTGATAGAGTATCTCCCAGGTGCCAACAGCAACCTATGGAAAGCTATCAGTCCTAGCCTGTTCACACCTGTAAATCACCTGTTTGACAAGCCCTCCATTAACATATACGCCAGCACGGATGGGGTATCGGACGCCCATTTAGAGTTTACACTCTTATTACTCATTGACCTGACGACAACATGATATCATACCAGCAATATCTGTCCTTTGCCGAGATGCTGAAGAAAGAGGGTTGCCCCTTCATGACCACTGCACAAAACGAACAGATGCTCGCACAGCAATAGATCTGTCAACAAGAAGGAGAGCGCCTACAGCGGGAGAACTGGTATCAACAGAACATGCGCGGGGCAAGGAGGCACGGGGGGAATTTCCGATACTGGCAGGCCATCCTGGAGGAGAGTAAGCGGGATGCAGGAGTCTTGACAGACGACGATCGGCCAGATGTCTACGACGATGAGCCAGGTGTCTTCACGGACGAGGATGAGCCAGAGGTCATACAGTGGGAAGAGGAGATGGCGCGGAAGTATAAGATCAAGAAAGCCATCCAGCGGCGGACCTACTATCTTGGTGATAAGGTGAAGTTCCAGATGTCACGTCTCAGAACGCTACTAGCACCCGACATAGTGCTGGATGACCACGTTCTAAGAGCCATCTGTCTCAAGACCGAAAAGCTGGCAGGGTTTGCCAGGCTCTCCAAAATGAACCCTTCAGATTCTGCAGGTGATGTCGGTTTAAGCCTCCAGATATACTATGGCAAAATCAGAGTGGTGGAAGCAACCAGAACTATACCCCTCCCTGACTGCTGACGAGGGCGGTACCATCCACGGCTGGCGACTCTAGCAGATAGATACCATCAGGCAGAATCTCGTCCATGAGGCAGAAAAGTATGGCAGAACGTGCAGTCGATATAAGACAGCCTACAACGTCCTCGCGCATACAACCACTGCTGCGGGCGTGATTGGAGCCAGTGCTGGTGTGGCAGCTGTGGCCACTCTCGCTACAGGGGTGGGTGCCCTCGTCCCCATCCCTCTGGGTGGCGTGACACTAGCCACCACTGTCTTGGCTACGGGCTTGGGGTGTGGCAGCGGCAGATCACAAGGAGGTTGGAGAAGCATGCTAAGTACGTGACACTAGCACAGAGTATGCTACGGACTATCGACGAGTCTGTCAGCAAAGCTCTCGAGGATGGCCAGGTCACCGATGAAGAGTACCGCCATATATTGAAGGTCCAAGCCCTGTACCGCACTGAGAAACCTAAAGTGCGACAGCAATACCTCAGCGGGGGGGGGGGGGGGGTTGATATGGAGGAGTTAAAAAACGAGTTGTTACGGTGAGGTCACCTCGCTGGTCTCTGGAGCGACTACAAATAATGTGCTGCGTTAGCTTTAAGAACACCAGTATAGATGGCCTTCCCACGGGACCTCACGACAGTCAACCGGAGCCAACCGCCCCTCCTGGGTACACTCTTGACTGGCCTGAGAGGCCTACTTGATGATATACCGGAGCTAACACCTTTCTCTATCAGAGTGGATGGACGGGCCCGAATCAGCTTCTCCGTCAACCCACGACCACTGACGAACCGCCCCATCACCATCAAGGATGCGAAGCAAGCTCATACTTGGATGGCTGCTCCAAGCCTCTCATACTGGAATCAGCAGCTGAACTCTGCCGTGTGGTGTGCCACGGCAGGCTGTGGAGTAAGTTCCACCATACTTCATTCCTATTCTGGTACGCCTGAAGCTGTGCTCATCGCCAGCTGTCTCAGATTCCACATGTACTTCACTGTGTGACGAATCCTCCATGAGCTGGGTGCAAGCCTCCCTGATACAAACGACTTCGATCCACAGCTCAACAGTCATAGCGTCTCAGCAGCCAGCAGACTACAGAGAGAGTTCAGAGCTCACCCAGACTATCGGTGGCATGGCGGCGACAACAGCGGTCTAGGGGTTATGTACGGTGGCCAGGGACGTGACTACTCAGGATTCCCCTATCGAACACCCCGACGAGTAGGCCGTCGGAAGACAGCGACATTCTCGTTCGATCCAGACTCCGATCCTGGAGCGATAGTGCAGAATATGCACATCACCGGAATCAGGCAGGTCTCCCCAGATGCGTGGAAGTACTTTGTCCCACACACCACCTCGGGCCTCACACCAGCAGGGATCGTTCGGATCAACCAGTCCCTGGAAGCCCTGTGCTACTGCCTCCTTACAGCGCAGACCAAGCTGCGTCATTCCATGGATGGTGTCAGCGGAGCAGAGGTCCAGGCCATGTCCATTAGTCTCGTTGAGGATATGATCATCGTGGCAGATCCCAGCAGTCTTATTGCTAAGTTCCAGCAGGGGCTGCAGAAGGACCATCGCAAACTTGACTTTGCTCTTTCACCACACCTACGGTTGATTCCGAGCAACATGATCGTGAACATCGAGGACCTCCAAGTCAGGGGCTATAACAACATGATAGTCGAGGGGAGTTCTCCCGGTGTCCACTTCGGTTTCAACGCGGATATCAACACACCTAGACGTAATACGGGCCATACAGTCATTCCAACACTGCAGCCAGTCGACACGGCGCTTCCCATGGCAGCGCCAACCCCACCACTGCAGCCAGTCGCCACGACACCACTTCCCGTGGCAGCGCTACGAGTGGTGTCAGGCCTAACTATCGTGGTGCTCGGGATCAGCCTACTCCGCCGCTAGCAAATCAGCTATCTCGTCAGTCTCGGCTGGGACCACAGTGAGACATTGAGCCAGCTTGGCCTGCCCTACAGCCCCTATACACGCTGCCAACATGCACATCCAAGGGCTGGAGGGTTCCGCAGTGCATCGTTTTTCCAGCTTGTAGTATCGCAGAGCCCTGTTCAGCTCTGAGTTAGGTGAGGCCATGGAGGTCTGCAACTGCTGGAACACATCTGACAGATACTCCCGATCCTTGTAGAAACCTTTAGTTCACAGGGGCTGCTCGACGATACTCCCACCCATGATAAGGTATTCGAGGAAGCAGATCTGCCCCTTTCCAAATCCTAGATAGAGCTTCACAGCTGTCAGCTCCTCTGTCAGCTCAGCACCAGAGAGCTGAGCGAGCTCATCTGGCGTCTTCTTCTTGTAGGCCTTCAGCTCCCTCTGGAAGACCTCATAGTACTTCTCGCATAGCGCGGACATGTTTAAGATGACTCAATAGAGAGATGAATATTCCTGAGTACAAACCCGGCCACCTGGCAGATGCAGACTGGGAAGATCTTATTAGCTCACTCGACAGGGAACACAGGCGTTTAACTGCGTTGTATACTCAGGGTTTAAACAATGCCGGCAACGGTACAGATCGTGAAGCAACTGCCTGAGAGCCAGATGAGTCTTCAGAAGGTAGAGAACCTGCTGCAAACCAAGACACAGAAGTTACTGACACAGGCTAAACCTCTGGCAGTCCATGTCGCCAGTAACGTGGCGCGAATGTGGCTGTGGTGAAGATGACAGGGGGAAATGAGGTTCTTCCTGCCGCCACTGCAGCTGTCCTCGCTACCGTAGTGAGTGGGGTGGCCGGCCACTGTCTCGGAATAACTCACCCCATCCCAAAGATCGCCCTCAGTGGTGCCGCCTACACTGCCGCCGCCAAGATCATGGGTGAACGTGTTACACTAATGGAGGCCGCGGTTCTAGCGCTAGCAACGAGTGCAATGGCCGAGATCATCGTCGCCTATGTTTAACCCTTCTGAATATTGAGAGATGGATGACAAGACCCCTGCAGCATATGAGGCATGGCGGGCTGGAGGGTGGTGTGTAGTCCATAGTCGAGCATGCGGCCTGAGGATTGCCAATGCCCAGGAATGGTGGGCCGCCCACAAGGCGTGTCCCTGCAGAGAGGACCAGTACCTTGAGCACTGCTACCTATTCCCTTGGCCGACTGCGTGGTCCTCCTATGCCCAACTATTTCACTGGGGGTATGACTAGTGGGTTTAAGCCGTGCATATAGCACTATGACTCTGTCACTCACAGACCTAGAAAGCAAAGAGCTAGGCGATCTTGCTCACTTGGGCGAGGCACGCCTCGGTTCAGAGGACACTGTTGCCCCTATCTCCTTCCTAGACTTCGATGAGAAGGGAGACCCGCGGGAGATCCGAGGTACCATCCCAGCCCGAGATCTCGTCGGGAACACTGATACGGTAGGACAATCGGGCATTAACAAGGCCAAGACTGTATACAAGGGGATGGGCATCAAAGACAGGGCAACGATGCTCGGTATGCTCGGAGTCGACGAGGCTGGTGCCATCAAGGTTATGGCTGAGTCCTATGCACAAGACCTGGTTACGGATCTCCTGAAACCCCGGAGCTCTTTCCAACAAGACGGAGAGAATCTCAGGGTAGGCACCATCGGCCTGAGCAATATCACGATCGATGGCAAAAAAGGTGCTACTGGCAGCCTCCAGCTACCAGAGGTGAAGAAGTCAGGGTTCTTTGGTTTGCCATTTAAGCTCACATAATAGTCATGACTTCCCGTGCATGTATCGTACAGATACTGGATGTGCTAGACACTGTGGGTGCTGACACAGGCCCTCTACGCTATCTTCTCAGCTGCTGCTGGGATTTCATGCTTGACGCCTCCATCGCATCCTTCGTATCCGCCGGAGGTACAACGCTACCCACACAGCAGGCGCAAAAGCTGGTGCAGGAAGTACTGCCGTTTAGTCTCCCAGATATAGACGAGGCTACCGCCGACCAAGTGCTAACCATCCTTCGCGCACATGTCTGTACCATTCGACAGTAGGCCAGGCGATGCTGGCCAGGTGGTGCTGATCATTGCCCCGTCAGGCCACGGGAAAAACATCTTGCTGCGGGCTCTCCTGGCCGAACATCTACACTCTCAATACATCCTTCTGGTGTCTGACTCCGCTGCTGAGGCGGTTGACAGTAATGATCAATGGTACAATGGCCCAATCACCAAGACGCAGAACCTGCAAGCCCTGATGGAGAAGCTGCTGGCAGCCCGACTGACAGAACCACTTGTTCTAGTTATCGATGACCCTGCAATGGACCAGAAGACAGTCACCTACCTCAGCAACATCACCAGGTGCATCCGGCACACACAGATAACTGTCTTCATCCTCTTTCAGAAGTACACCCGCGAGATCTCACCAGACATCCGCCACAATGCTCGGTTGCTATACTTCAGCTCCAAGTGTGGACGTGCCCTGCTCGAAACCATATACGACAGCCTAACCCTCAAGGAGCCCAAAGGGGACTTTATCGCAGGTGTGCAGAGGGCAGCTGAGCTGTACCGCTTCATCTTCAGCAACAAGGAGACAGGTGAGCTGTCACACTTCAAGCCCTCTCTGGAAAAGGCGCAGACCTTCACCTACAAGCTGAATCCAGCCAGGAAACTAGCCTGCTCTACGCGTCATCGCTGACAGACTGAGCGGAGACCGCGGCGGTCTCCACTGCAACTTTTTTCGTTCAGGCTGCACGGTCTCCGCTACTTCGTCAGAAGCTTGAGGAACTTCGTCAGAAGCTTGAGGAACTTCGTCAGAAACCTGGAGGAACTTCGTCAGAAGCTTGAGCAACTTCGTCAGAAGCTTGAGGAACTTCGTCAGAAGCTTGAGGAACTTCGTCAGAAGCTTGAGGAACTTCGTCAGAAGCTTGAGGAACTTCGTCAGAAGCTTGAGGAACTTCGTCAGAAGCTTGAGGAACTTCGTCAGAAGCTTGAGGAACTTCGTCAGAAGCTTGAGGAACTTCGTCAGAAGCTTGAGGAACTTCGTCAGAAGCTTGAGGAACTTCGTCAGAAGCTTGAGGAACTTCGTCAGAAGCTTGAGGAACTTCGTCAGAAGCTTGAGGAACTTCGTCAGAAGCCTGGAGGAACTTCGCCAGAAGCTTGAGGAACTTCGTCAGAAGCTTGAGCAACTTCGTCAGAAGCTTCTTCGTCAGAAGCTTCGTCGTCAGAAGACTGTCGCTGAAACTCTATCCACTGAGGGTCAGATGGTAGGACTCTCTTCGTCTGGAACTTCTCACGGAAGACCCACTTTTTCCATGCGCGATGAGCATCTGACTTGCGAGCCGTTTTGATGAGGTAGTCCTGGTAGTTATCTGGGAATTTCAGAAATGCTGACAGATTCTTGGCCAATCTCCTATGCCCTCTTTCATTGACGATATGCTCAACAGCCTCCTTGCTGCCAACAATGAACCCCTCTTGAGTACCTTTTGCATGACCAGTGTCATGGCTCTCCACTACAGTGGCACTGACCTCCTCCCTGAAGTAGTTATTTGGCCCAGACTGGAGGCTATCCAGCATCTCTCGCTCTTCCTGGCTATGTAGGCTAAATACGGCAGCCCACTTCCCGACCGTTAGTAGATCTTTGGGGTCGAGCCTCGCCTTTTGGAGAGCTAGAATAACAGGACTGTTGGTTTGGCCCACAGGTAGGTCGAGTGTCCTGCCCTGGGTGCTGTCAAACTTCCGGTAGAGTATCCGAGTCAGGAGTTCTTTTGTACTACGAGCTGGTGCTCCTTCCTCTATGGCGGCCAGTATCTCTGCATCCGTCGGCGGTGTAACCTTGACTCGCTCATGGATAATGTTGATGTCACGAAGCAGGCCTCGGACCCTGTCACTGTGGGACAGTGCACGTCGCGGCTGTCGTGCCGACTTGGCCTGCTGCCCAAAGATAATCTACTGGAGAACTTTACCAAACATGGCAGCCGTTTAACCCCTCTATATACCCAGGCCTTAAACATGCTGCAGTATGTGCAACATCCAGATGGGGCCGTTGAACCCGCGACATCGCACTGTACTGATCCCCGGAAGGACTGCCTGACGGTCATTCGACCCAGTATATACGATGATAACCCGTTGTCCGCTGCTGGGAAGTACATTGACTTTGCAATCTCGGCAGAGATCCACGAGATCAAGAGCATGCCACTCGAGTTCAAGCTTCAGAGCACAACAGAACAGACGGTAGAGCTCCCGCAGGTTCTGAACAGGTGGGAGATCGTACAGAGCAACAGCACCGTGGACACCACCTATGTGAATGATGAGTACCGAGTCCTAGGTCCGCTGGCTCGTGACCAAACCTTCTATGCGAAGGGAAAGGGGTACTACGCTGTGGCTGAGGGGTTCACGGCATTCGAACTACTGGTAGGTGTCGAGAAGCCTGTGGCAGTTCCACTCTTCACCCTCCTCGAGAACACACATGTGAATCCAGCTGCCATGCAGGATAGGTTGTTCCTCCGGGTGTACACTGAGCCTCTCGCAGATGTGTCGATGAATGCCCCAAGACTTCATGTCTGGCATGACGAGAATGACCAGGAACTGAAGCAAACGGGATCCAAACAGCGGATCGTGCATGTGGAGCGAGAACACCAGCAGGTCCAAGCCACAGCTAACCAAGAGGTAGAGCTGGCATTGCATCGTGGTGCATCGGACTGTGTCGCTGTTGCGGTCCTGGTTCAGAAGGGAGTCGTCATCCAGGAGGTGGGTAAGCTGGACGACTTCAAACTTGTGGTTGCTGGGACCAATGTTCTTGGTGAGGTACGCGAGCTGGCTGACTGCCAACTCTACAGACAGAAAACTAAGTCATACGCACTTCTGCGACTAACCAGTGGAAGCGACGACCTCGAGTCAGCACTCAAGGGCCGTCACCACGTCGGTGGCAGGAACATCCCACCTAATCAGGGCAACCGGCTCAGCTTCAACATCGGAAACCTCATAGCTGGGACACGCCAATTAGGTGTGACGGTACTTTACTTTGGCTATGCTAAGGTATGCGTATCGAACACACCAGGTATTCAGCCTGAGCGTGCGTAGAGCACGACCCCTGTCGTCACCGCTGCAGCTGCCACTACTACTATAAGCTCTGCTGTCTTCTGGCCTGTTGATGCTTCATAGTCGAGCGTTGGCTCAGATACGGTCTCGTAGTACTCATCGAGACTCTCATCTGCCTCTTTGAGGCTCTGGTTGGCCTGGGCTCGGAGTTGTCGTCAGCGTGCCTCCCTCTGGCGCATATGCTCGAGTGCTTTGCTGTACTCAAACTTCTCCGTAGACAGCTTCTCCATCGCCTGGTTATGACGCTCACGCTCGACTTCTGCCGCCTTCTTGTCGGCGAAGCTGAGTCCCCAGTTCGCTAAGGCAAACACGCCCGCATTCAAGATTGCGGAGGCCATGCTATAGACTACAGTTTAAAGCTACTATATACGGATATGTATGAACCAGAGGCTTATGAAGATCCAGTCGAGGACTATGATGAGGAGGACTATGATGAGGAGGATGACGAGGACCACGATGTAGCGGAGACCGTGGGTGATAAGCCTGAATCCCTCAAACTAATACACAGAGCAAAAGGAATCTATTGCACTTATGTAAAAGGTTCTATCGGTCCGCTGGCAGCAGTTGGGGCTCTGATCGCTCTGTTCACAACGAAGGCGGGCGAGACGGTCCGCAAGATCGCCAACAATGCTCTCCAGGGTGTGGAGAAGATTTATGAAGCCATACCAGCCATCGCCTCAGGAGTAGGTACGTTCTTCGGAGTCGCAGGCCCATGGCTACCGTATGTTGCCATGGCACTCGCGGCCATCTGGGCCGCCGAACATTTAAGCCGTACTATACACCTGTGCAAAAGTTAAGCACCACCCTATTTGTACGCACATGCGAGGGTATATTCATGTGCTATGAAGAAAGCAATAGCATAAACATTTATGTACCCATCCATCTTAGTGCAAGAGGTAATAATGCAACTAGAGGAATGCTGATTATGATGGTGGGGAAACACTGTATGTTTTTGTTTGAACTTGAAAACGAGGCCTGAATATGGTTACGTTGACACAACTGACAACTATTGCCCTACAGTTGACACACGTGGCTAGATTGTCATTAATGGTGTCTGAAAACGAAGTTTAACATCTGTGCACGAGTTTGAGACTGTCATTATTAATACCGGGTATATACACCTTGTGCCTGGATGACGGCCTGGACACGACGTCTCATGCTGGTCACCAACCGACTGATACGCCATTGTGGTATTCGTTGCCATTCAAGATGGAGTGCGTCTGTTAATTCCTGTAGGTTCTGCACAGGAGGATCCCTCCTTCTCACCATGTTTCCCAGAATGTCCCAGATATGCTCAATAGGGTTCATGTCAGGGCTCCTTGCTGGCCATGGTAGGGTTTCGATGGCATTCTGGCGGAGGTATTCATGCACAGCTCTAGCACGATGTGGTCGGGCGTTGTCATCCATGAATATATGGTGGGTTCCAGGTGCATGATTTACAAAATGAGGGACCACAACTCTATCCAGTATGGAATCTTGATATCTTTGTCCATTTAGTGTTCCAGGTACAGTCAACAGATCCAGCTTACAATGAAATGAGATGCACCCCCATATCATAACGGAACCTCCACCAAATGGAACTTCTTCCATGATGTTACGTTGGTCGTACACCGTGCGTCTGGACCTCCATACACGAGTTCGACCATCTGTGGCATGAAGCAGGAACCGACTTTCATCGGACCAGTGTACCCGTCTCCAGGATCTCATGTTCCAGTGTCTTCTTTCGTTGCACCACCTCAGACGCTCCTCTTTGTGGTGTGCAGTGAGGAGAGGACGTCTGACAGGTCTCCTAGCTTTCATGCCAGCAGCATACAGTCTCCTTTTGACGGTAGACATTGACACTCTATTGCGCGTTTCCCATTGCTGGCTGAGCACTCTGCTGTTGGTGAATGGAGATCTCCTAACAAGGCGTACTAGGGCTCGATCATCACGGGCAGTAGTCTTCTTCGTTCTTCCAGATCTAGGCCTGTCCTTCACCTCGTTAGTTTGCCCATGTTTTGCAATCAAACGACTGATTACAGTATGGTTAATGTTCAGCTGTCTGCCAATCTCTCTGCATGACATACCAGTGGTATGCATGCCTATGATTTGCCATTTCACACGATCACTTAACCTTCATCTTGCCATAGCGGTTCAGAATCAAGAGCTAATTCTCTCCGTACAAATAAACCACGGTCATGAACACAAAATTCCTAATCTTGTCGCCTTAATCTGTATGTAATGTTCTACACCTCAAACTGGACTTTTACATAACTGAACGTGTGCTGTTTCCCGCCACGCACGGACATCAAGCGGCGTGAAGTCATGCATGCATGTGCATTTCGTACTTGGAATTATGTCAGCTAACGCGGGGACAAAAAGTATGGCAGCCTAGTTGTACCATCATGTTTCTACGTTCTATTGTTTTTGCTGGTGCTTAGCTTTTGCACAGGTGTATATATAAGGATGGCGTCTCTGTATGACCTAGTCAAGACACTTAACTTCTGAGGGTTAGTCGATAAGCTACCGCTCAGCGAAGATCCAGCAGAGACTAGACGCTGGTGTACAGTGGTGTTTGAGGAGGTCTTCAGTGGTAGTCGAATGCATAACGGCCGTCTGTTCGTCTGTGTAGAGTTCGCCCAGGCTGTGCGTGACAGGACGGGAGTGGACGTCAGTGATACCCTCACCCAGACCGTGCATGACAGGACGGGAGTGGACGTCAGTGATGAGATCCGGGTTCTTTCTTGAGGAACTCTACTATCAGCCTGGTGGATATTACCGTGAGCCCCACCAACTACTCGAGGCTGTACGTCGCAAGGGCCACAACTTCACCTTGGAGACAATTAGCCAGTGGCTCAGCCGCCAGGCGATGTGGCAGATATACAAACCTCGTCCACGGCACATCAGGTATGCCCATTTCGATGAAACTGTCCCGAATAGAGTTCACCAGTCAGATGTTCTATTCCTTCCACACGACTCGGTTGGTCGCAAGACCTACAAGTATGCCCTCACCATCGTCGATGTCGCCAGCAGGTACAAGGCTGCAGCACCGCTCACAGACAAGTCAGCTGGCCAGGTGGCCCAGGCATTCCAGGGTGCCTACGAGGATCCGGAAAATCCCCTCCAGTGGCCAGAATTGTTGCAGGTGGATGAGGGTAAGGAGTTCAGAGGCGAGACCGCGGCCCTCATGCGGAAACATGGTGTGGTAATTAGACGAGGTGAGGTTGGTCACCACTGTGCCCAGGCAATCGTCGAGCGGTGGAATCGGACACTGGCAGAGAGACTGTTCCCACACCAATACGCCCAGGAAATGGCACAGGCCAGAGAGAGGTCCAGGGTGTGGGTGAAAGGTTTGCCCCGGGTGGTAGAGCGATCCAATACCGAGGTAACTCGGTTAACTGGTAAGAAGCCAGTAGAGGCTATCCAACGATCCTCTGTTGCCCAACCTTCCGGAGGAGCGGACAAGGAACAGGTGCCATCTTATGCTCTGGTTCGGTACCTGTATGAACCTGGTGAGTTGGAAGGTGGGCGACGACGTGCAACAGATCCTAACTGGTCGCTAGATGTCCGCAGACTTGACAGGTATGTCGAGATGGAGGGGCAGCCTACGCTGTACTATCTGGCATGCTCAGAGAGCTGTCCCAAACGCCCGTTTGTTCGGGAGGAGCTTCAGGTGGTCCCTCCAGACACACAGCTACCACCGTCGTCAGGTGCCTGAGGGATATGGTACTCGATTGGTTCAGTATGGACACCATCTGGCAACACATGCCGCTTATCGTAGTAGGCTGAGAGCCCGAGTTTTTCCTGTTCATACGTCACCATGCCCTGGTTGCGCATGCGTAGGCCTCGGTTTGTAGCTCTGTCCATGCTACCGTTTAGGGCCCTGAAGAACCTTTGCCAAGAGACATCGTTCTGGCGTTTATACATACCTTTGGCTGAGCATTTCACCTTCCCCTCGGGGCTCTCCACGTAGTAGCACTTGGAACAGAGAGCAATACCACGGTTGCCTTCGAACTCGAGCTTGAACAGTCCCGGAGTCCGTCCAGACCACTTGTCCCAAGCTAGCCACTCCCACTTATGAGCCTCATACTCTGCTCGCATCTCAGGGCGAATGACTTCGTCGAGGCTGGAGGCAGCTATTGCGATGTACGCAGAGTCTGTGTCCATCTGGAGGTACTCGAAGCTGTCACGAGGCACATAGTGATCCAGGAAGTCGTAGTAGAACTCCAGCATCCGCAGCTTCGAGAGCTCGTATACGGCTATCCCCACCTGGAAGGGCCGGCGAATGGTGATTTTTGCCTTGCGTCTCTGGATTTCGTAGGACTCGCCGATCTCCTCGAGATCTTCGAACCATGCACTGCGGAGGGCTCTATCTACCACTCGTTCATCCTTGGTGAAGGTCGTGTTGCTGTGGCGCTCTAGAGCCTCGATGAGCTTCCCATAGGCACTGTTGCCTAGTAGCTTGAACAGATCTGCCAAGAGCGATTTGCTCTTATCAACATCTCCTGTACGGCGAGCATCGGTAACATTGTTCACGAACCACTCAAAGGGTCTCTGCGGCTTGTAGTCTATGGTGCAGTAGACAGCTGTAATCTCCAGCCCATGGGCGAGGTACCACTTGAGTGATGGTGCATACAAGAGCTTCCTCTTGGCCGAGAGGGCGCCGACTAGTTTACTGGTTGTGGAACGTTTCCTACCTGTTTTCTCTAGGTATGTGTGCATCTCAACAGATACTGCCTCAGCCGGAATCTCTCTGTTGTAGAAGAGAGGTGGCATTTCCTCGAACTTCGCCCACAGGGCCTTAGGAACCTCTATGTCCACTTCAGCGAAACCGAACCAGTGGTCAGCCAGCAGATCCTTCTTAAATCTGGCTACGTCGCTAGCACCGGACCACTGCCGTACTGTCTCCTTACCACATGGCATCTCTTTAGCCATCGTAGACAAGTACAGAGCATTTGCGTCATAGCCGAGTAGACGGTGGCAGACACGCTCACTCTGGCGGATGTGGGTCACACCTGCCTCGTGGTATCTGGTGAACACGATGCTGGGCCCTCCAACAACCGCGTCCTTCAGCATATCGTAGGCCTCCTTGCCCAGGGAGTAGAGGCTAACATCCGGCATGTGGTGGGCGGTTCCGCGTAGGAGGTACTGCAGAGACACTCCTGGGAGAGACACAGCATCCTTGAGGATGTCTATTTCTCGTTCCGTGTAGAACTCCCGCATCCGCTCGAGGGCTTCGATGAATGGACTGACATCCAGGTTGTTATAGTACCGCAACCAGTCGGCGAACGTCCGCATGCCGCGAGAGCTAAACGTCTGTTTGCACTGTTTCCACTCCGATAGATCGAGGAGGTAGCCACCTTTGAGCTTGGACCACCACGCTGGGTAGTCGGGGAGTCCGGGGTAATTAAGCTTCTCGGGGGTGTCGAACCATTCATACGGGAGCCAGCTCTTCTGCTGTGTACATCCATAGGCTTTGATCCATGCCTCGTAGGAGACTCCTGGCCCCAAGTAGTTAATCACATCGAGAAACCTAAGCTCAGGGGTCATGAGGAGCATGGTCTTACTAGCTTGCTTGGCGACTTTCACTGTGCCAGTGTTGGTCAGCTCATCCACGAAGTGCTTCTTGATCAGGTTTAGGTCATAACGGCCAGAGTTGAAGCCCAGCACCGGGACTTGGTCACACCACTCAGTAATCAGTCGCTGCTGGCGTTTTGGGAGCTTGTCCATGTCTGAAGGGATGAACAGTGCCCGGACTTCTGTACGGATTCTGTGTGCTCGCCTGGTAATCTCCTCCATGAAAGCCTTGATCAGAGCTTCTGGGTCAGGATTGCAGAGGTGAGTGGGCTCACTGGCGGAGTCGTACGACCAGCCGACTGACACAGAGATCGGTATGTGGTTACTCTCAATCGTGAGAGTCTCTGTAGGATGAGTCTTGATGCCATCTAGGAGCGCCTCGAAGTCATAGACGATGAAGTACGGGTATGAGACGGTCCGAACTCGTTTATGGATGCTTGGGCAGCGTTTTATCCCGCACTCCCACTGTACCACAAGCGTGTATCCAGCTGCTCTCAGCTTCTCCTCCCTCCGGACTCTCTTGAGGTGCCGACGTTCGGCATCCTCACCTTGCTGGTGCCGAGGGCATCCATGCCAGAAACAGCCATGGAACTGGTAAACGGTGTTGGTAGTCGGATCATAACCATCTACGGGAGCCCCCTCGATCCAACGCTCGCCACCGTGCCCACACTCTACATGGTGTATGTGGATACCTTGGGTTTTCGCCTCATACGTGACCCAACGAGTAGCCGCTGAACTGGCTGGTTGGGGTGGATAGAAGGCTTTCTCATGCGCAGACTGCGGTGCATCAACCTTCTCCCCAGGGCACTCTACGGTTGTTATACCGCCTGTACAATGGTCAGCATGACGCTGAAGATGACATGCCTGTGTAAACCCCTGCTGACAGTGCCCGCAGACTAGTGTATGTGCCAGCTTGGAGACGTTCTTTATATAGAAGGCATGGTGATCGTACACCCCGATGGTCATAGTGTCGCGGTAGTGGGCCGCTTGCCGGATCAGGTGCCAGGTGCCCTCTTCAGTTGGTTCATACACGCGAATCCCGATCTTCGCGAAGAACTCTACCTTATCCAGCTGATCCAGAGAGGTTTTTGGCACGTCAGGCACTGGCTTGCCGGCGGCGAGACCGTAGAACTGTCTAGCAAGCTCTCGGGCAGGAGCGGTACTTCTATCAGGTCTCGCCCCCTGATGCACTGCTAGGCATCTCCAGAGACACATGTTATCCTTGTAGGTGTCAAGTGCCACCATACTCTTCTTCTGTCGTAGCCAGTTTGGGAGCGGGCCTGTCCCGAGCAAAGGTTGGTGGTCGATGACAGCCTTGACCACAACGTTGATTGATCGGACGAAAGCCCACTTGGTGTTGGGGCGGTCGATGTTGTCAGGGTCGAGGCGGTCTTGCTCTCTTGCCGCCACCCAGTCCTGAGCTGCTCCTATCGTGTTCAGCCACGGACTCCCTGGAGCGTTCTTGTGGAAGAGCATCACCCTACCATCCTCGACGTGTTTGATGCGATAGGTGTGGGTATACCGGAGGTAGAAGGTGTTCTGGGCAGTCTGCTGGATCTTACCCATGATCTGCCCTGTAATGTCACCATTGAGGCCTTGGAAGAACGTCCAGCATACTGTCCGTCTTCCTCTCTCCTCCCCTTCCATCTCACCCAGACGCTCATTGAGAATCTGCTCACCCTCTCGCCTCATGCTCCGGGCTAAGGGTTCAGCCCTCGGCTCCCTCATCGTTCGCTTAGCGATCCTGCGTAGGACAGGTAGGCGCTCCAGTGGATGGTCTGCCATCCGCGTCGCTACAGCTTTGGCTCGTAAGCTAGCCGTCACCTCCTCATCCAACTGATGAAGCTCCCGCCGCCGCTGTGCTTTCTTGTAGGGATGCAAAGGATCATCTCTGGTGGTCGCGGGAAACTGTCCCGTCTTCACTGATCGGCTCAGTCGAGCAATGAATTCCTCGGCACGAGCCTGTCCGATCAGCTGGAGCAGGTCGGCTTTCTTGGCCTTAGAGGCTACTCTAAGGCCAAATTGCCTTGCCATAGCGCGAAGCTGTGCAACAGTAATCATGGTGTATACCACTGAGTATGCTTGTCTCTAAATGGGCGTTCAGACCATGTAATGCGTGCTTGATCAGCTCGTATACTGCTGAGTATGCTTGTCTCTAAATGGACGTTCAGACCATGTTATGCATGCTATACCGCTGAGTATGCTTGTCTCTAAATGGACGTTAAGACCATGTAATGCGTGCTTGATCAGCTCGTATACCGCTGAGTATGCTTGTCTCTAAATGGCCGTTAAGACCATGTAATGTGTGCTTGATCAGCTCGTATACCACTGAGTATGCCTGTCTCTAAATGGACGTTCAGACCATGTAATGTGTGCTTGATCAGCTCGTATACCACTGAGTATGCTTGTCTCTAAATGGACGTTAAGACCATGTAATGCGTGCTTGATCAGATCGTATACCGCTGAGTATGCTTGTCTCTAAATGGACGTTCAGACCATGTAATGCGTGCTTGATCATCTCGTATACCACTGAGTATGCTTGTCTCTAAATGGACGTTCAGACCATGTAATGTGTGCTATACCACTGAGTATGCTTGTCTCTAAATGGACGTTCAGACCATGTAATGCGTGCTTGATCAGCTCGTATACCGCTGAGTATGCTTGTCTCCAAATGGACGTTCAGACCATGTAATGTGTGCTTGATGAGCTCGTATACCACTGAGTATGTTTGTCTCTAAATGGACGTTCAGACCATGTAATGTGTGCTTAATCAGCTCGTATACTACTGAGTATGCTTGTCTCTAAATGGACGTTAAGACCATGTAATGCGTGCTTGATCAGCTCGTATACCGCTGAGTATGCTTGTCTGGACTTTCAGGCCATGTAATGCGTGCTTGATCAGCTCGTATACCGCTGAGTATGCTTGTTTCTAAATGGACGTTCAGACCAAGGCGATCAGCTGGTATATCACTGTGGTTGCTTATCTCTAAATGGACGCCATGTAATGCGTGCTTGATCAGCTCATATACTGCTGAGTATGCTTGTCTGGACGCCATGTAATGCGTGCTTGATCAGCTCGTATACCGCTGAGTATGCTTGTCTGGACGTTAAGACCCTGTAATGCGGGCTTGATCAGCTCATATACCGCTGAGTGTGCTAGTCTCTAAATGGACGTTAAGACCATGTGCTAAGTAGTATAGCCGGGATTAAAATGATACAACGTCCCGGAATAACGGGGGTAATCGGGAAATTCGCCTCCCGGGTGCTTTCATTATGGGGGTGTGGCGTCGCACTACGTGCTGGCATAATGAAGGGGGGCCCCTAGGGGCGGCAGTTTTTTAGAGGCCCGCGCTACCTGGGCCTAAAAACACCTAAAAAATGCGGCCCTCAATTGTTAAGGGCCTGGGAGGCGAATTTCTCGATTACCCCCGTTATTCCGGGACGTGGTATCATTTTAATCCCGGCTATACTACTGGGACCTTTCTCGGTATCTCACCTCTAAAATAGTGCATAGGAATTATGTCACGAGCTAATAAATGTTCTAAATTGGATGTGAAGAGCGGTTTTAATAATCAATTGTAGTATTCCATGGAGAATTAATGCCAATTACATTATCATATTCAGTGTAACGGACAACATTCATGGTCTCTGTCAACGCACATTTAAAATTGAATCGACGTCGTAAACTACCCTGTTTTGTGGTGTATGTATTTTCCCCAATGCATGGTTCGATGTTAAATCGTGTGCGAAAAGTTCCATAAATGATGACCATGCTTCAATATATTTTCTCTACCCATCCTTCTTCTTATGTCTATAAACAGTGCAAATCTTGTTCTGGAGAATCTTACTGCCTAAGCATTGATCTTTAGGGGTGTTGTGCTTCAAGTCAATGACAAAAAATGAATATGATTGTTTGTTGCATCCTTATAAGCTTCTTGTAAAAAACTTGGTATTTCCAGGGAGCATTTGTCGAGCCAGTATGCTTATACTGGACGCATCATGACGGTTCTTAAAAAGAATGATATAATGGCAATTTATTGATATATCCCTATGCACCTTTGCTTTATGGAAGATATTCTGAACACTGTGTATCACACTACAGTTCTCATGATCTGATCGTGTTTGCAAATAGTTTTGTAACCCGCTCATCAACACTGTTCATTAAATCGTCAATGACAAGCAATGTTGGTGTGATTGTGGCAAGGACGATGTCAAAACAAATTCAATATGTCCGTGTAACGAATTCTAAACATCTTGCCATGCACCATATCACCAGATCACTCTCTCAGGAGTTGGTGCGAATGGGAGATTTCTATATTGAATTAAATGCTTTACTAGCTCTGTTTAACCTGATTGCATAGGATCAGCAATTATGATATTATCTGGATGATAGAATTGCATTATGGATGACATATTTATGAAATGAAAACAAAAACAACAAGTTATTTTATATTTTTTATGACAACAACTTTGAGAGCAAAAGCTGGTTCTATGAACTGTTTATATAAGGTGAGTGATATGCTATTGCATAATATAAGTATAATACAGTATATATAGCAAAATATAGAGTAATACGATGAAATCAAAAAGTCAATAATTAAATGGTTCAACTCCACGAATTCTAAGTTGCATGCAAAATGTCATCTTTCCAATAATTTTTACATCTTTTGAAAAGTTTTTCGCTCTCCTGAAAAAGGTCCTAACTCATGAATAAGCATGTTACAAAAACTACAGAATTCACCTTCTCGAAAGCTATTTCGGCATTATCCTGTCCAAGATCTATTGTAGCAAAGTTATTCCCATAAATGAATGTTCATGCTGACTTGACGGTTGTTTTCACAACAATAAGAATCGCTATGGGTGTCTCCTATGATAAAATGGTTGCAAAAAGATGAACAACGATTTCCTTCAAAATCAGTGAAGGACTGAAATGTCAGTAATGGCGACCATCATCTGCAATATAAGTCACAGTACCGCTACATGAAGGGCATTTACTTTCATATTTTTATTGAGTCAAACTGATTGTTTTATCGTGAAATGTATCCTATATATCAACTTTAAATGTCTCACGCTCATCCATATAATTCACAGCCGCTTCCTAAAAAATGTGTATTGCTAACTCCTGCATAAAATCATCTCGTGTTAACAGACCATCTATAACGTTAACATCCACTTCTTCCACTTCTTGAAGTATGTCACAGGGATTACCAAGTCCTAAAACGTGCTTAATAATTCACGTGAATTAAAATGTAATCTATTGTCTTGTCATATTTTTTATCATAAAGAATTGTAGCGATTTGAAGTTCTGTTTCAGTTAAAGAAATGTACATACTGCTAACAAATAACAATGAACAAATTCCCCACCTTGTTGTAAAGTATTAACAATTCTGGGTCATCATGGCACACTATTAATATACATACTGACTCATTCTTCATCACTGTTCGCTTGTTTAGGTAATGTTCTTATTGAGAGGTGTGCAATGTGTGTGTGTTTAACCTTGCTTGAGCCAAGTTTTAATTTAGTATGTCCAGTAATTCACTCAGACCTTCTTTCAATATAGCCCAGGCTGTGTCTGTGAAGTAAATCCCACATCTTGAAGGTGTCTCAACAGATGGACCATTGGGCGTAGTAGATAGAAAAAAACTACGTACATCGACACATGGATATTTTGATGAAATTTAAACTCTGCAGCCAGGTTCGGGTTCATATGTGTAATATATGAAACAATTTGGATTGAAGTAGATACCACATTTTGTATAGTATCCTCAAATACTACTAAATTCACGACTCTGTCACCATGACTTTTTATAACTCTATCATATCGACCACAATCAAGATCTATAGGTACAGCCCACCCTAGAAAATATGCAGTATTCATAGTTTCTTTAGTATTTTCAAAACAGAAACTGATATATACTTTCAATTTTCTATTACCTTCTTTAAACAATAAGTCATTAAAACCTTTTTAATTAAATTAAATTAAAAAGATTTCCAAAGTGATTGAAACAAAGATTTTCACAAGTTTTATAGTAACTGTTTTCAAACTATTATTTTACCAATCATAAAGACAGGACAATTAAACTGTCATCGAAAGGTATACACATTAAAAAGACTGGGAAACAATCAATCATTCTGACAGGCACCAAAATGCAAACACAGTTGCAAAAAAAGAGGGGTAAACAGTCAATCATGTTGGTAGGGCGCCAAAATGCATACACAAGAAAATAATGTTTTCCAAAGTATAAGCATATTTCCCCCCCACACCATCATCTGCAGAGAAAATATTTCATTTTTCTGTAATTGGTTAAGGGGTTAGGAAACTAAGGTGTTCTACAAGTAATGGAAGCAGCGTTGTGGGAAAGTATTTCTGTATTACAGATCATGAAGCATGCTAGTATTTTTTACAAATTTCTGCTTTTGAAAACTGTTATTGAACACTTGTGTTTAGAAACAATCATCAACCAGAAATGCTGACAAAGTTGTGTATTTAAAATGAGGGGAAGCAATCAATCATACTGATAGGGTGTCACGCATACACAAGAAACTAAAGTTTCCTACAAGTACACGGATATTTTCCTCACACCCACAGTCTGTGGCTAAAAATAATTCATTTTTCTGTCATGAACGGGTAGTAGTTAAGTGATTAGGTTTTCTACAAGTAAGGAAAGCAGCCTTGTTGGAAAGTATTGGAAATACTACCTAGCTTTGGGTGGGGTTGGGGATGGAAAGATGTGGTTACCAACTTGAGAGTTGTAGCCATCACTTCACCTCTTTATTTTTTTCTGTGCATTTCTGCATTTATGTATTACAAATCATGAAGCATGCTAGTATTTTTTTTTTAATTTGTGTTTCTGAAAACTGTTACAGAACACTTGTGGTGAGAAAAATCATCTGCCAGAAATGCTGACAATGTTGTGTGCTTAGAATGAGGGGAATCAATCAATCATACTGGTGTCATACATACACAAGAAAGTAAAGATTTCTAAAAGTGTACGGATATTTTCCCCACACCCACAGTCAGTAGCTAAAAATATTTCAATTTTGTAACATGAACTAATATTAGTTAAGAGGTCGAGAAACAGAGGTTGTCTACAAGTTCTGTAAAACATCGTTGTGGAAAAGTTTTTCAGATTTTACAATTATTGGAAGAATTACTTAGCTATGTGGAGACGACTAGAAAGATATGGTTACAAACGTGAGAGTTGTAAACATTATTTCAAGTCTTTATTTTTGGTATATGACCAGTTATAAACATTTTTGTAATTTGGTTAATATTAAAGGGGACGTGTCACAATTGCAATATTTCCATTAAATCAGAACATGAACTAACATTTTTACAAATTTCTGGATTTTTTAAATCTGTTCTGAAGCACTTGCGGTGAGAAACACTCATCGACCATAATGGCGCCAAAATGCAAACATGTTATAAAAATAGTGGGAACAACCACCCATCTTGAACGGGTGCCAAAATGCAAACAAAGTTGCCAAAGAGCGTGAAACAATCAATCATTTTGACAGGACGCCGAAACCATTGTGAAAATCCCAAATCTATTTTTAGATTTTACATAAATCAACAAAGACCTCATTAACATAAGGCGTCTACCGAACACCAATCAAAGGTGGTGCCTACCAGTGTAGCTAGTCAGCAGATTGTGACAGCAACTTAGAAGTGGCGCAAAGTGGTATACTTAGTCAGCAGCAAACTCATTTGCATATTGGCCCCAACCGGTGTAGCTAGGTAGCTACTACGTCGCATGTAAGCTGATATCCTAATCAATTAGGTAATGAATGACGCGGTTTAGTCCGTCGTAAACGCGTAATAGTTGTACGAGTTGAATATCTTTACTATTTAATAAACATTTTGTTGAATAGTTTAAAACTAAATTGACTGGGCGATGTTGCTGCCATAGTCAGCAATAACACCCAGACAAATTAGTTTCAAAATATTCAACAGCTTACCTATATAGTTTTCTGGAAATTGAGATTCAGAGAGTACAGGGATAGATTGACAAAGCGTGGGTGGATCTTAGCTAGAGATGGGCGGGGCATAGCTAAAACTGGATTCATCCATTATTGACGCACGGGAAACAAGTTATGCACGTAATTCCGTATATAAAGTGTATAGATCGAAAACCTGTATTGTTAAAAGACCTCTTGCAATATATCATATTACGTTGATTATTAGTATCTTCTAAATAATCAAGAGGAAATATTTATCCAACTGAGATTGACTTATCAAGGATAGCTTGAGTGAAAATCATCCAACAGCCGATTCCGTGTGTGCTATTAAGGCAATACCAGTACCCATCAAGCAATACACTTTGCACCTATTCTATATGTTGGTGTCGCGGTGCTGATTTACCACATGTTAAGTATCTTCCCTGTCACCCATATTTTTTTACTGTCTTATAATTATCCCCACGTTTTTCGAAGAAAAGTCGGAATTATGTCGTGCAACCCGTGTGCGTGCGTGCGTGCGTGCGTGCGTGTGTGCGTGCGTGCGTGCGTGCGTGCGTGCGTGCGTGCGTGCGTGCGTGCGTGCGTGCGTGCGTGCGTGCGTGAGTGCGTGCATGCGTGCGTCCGTGCGTGGGTTGGTGGCCGGGATTGTAACGCCTCTATTCCGAAACCGATGGGCGGAATTCAAACCAAATAAGTGCGGTTTACAAGAGCACAATTACATTTGGCTTCGTTCACACACACACACACCCGCCCGCCCGCCCGCCCGCCCGCCCGCCCGCCCGCCCGCCCGCACTCACTCACACACACACACACACACACACACACACACACACACACACACACACACACACACACACACACACACACACACACACTCACTCACTCACTCACTCACTCACTCACTCACTCACTCACTCACTCACTCACTCACTCACTCACGCACTCACGCACTCACGCACTCACGCACTCACGCACTCACGCACTCACGCACTCACGCACTCACGCACTCACGCACGCACGCACGCACACCTCCCAAAGGGGTGTGCGCCGGCCGTGGGTCAACGGAATTCAACCAAATTTGGTATGTGAGTTACGCATATGATTGCGGAATGCAAGAGGCCATTTACAGTTCCACCCCACCTACACCCCACACCCCACAGCACAAAAGACGGGTGTGACGCCTAAGGGTAAAATTTTAACGTACGGAAATTGATTCTAACGCATCTCCGAAACCGTTGAACAGAATTCAACCAAATTTGGTATGTGAATTACCCATATCAATGGGGAGTGCATGAGCACATTTACATTTAACCCCTTCCCAACCCCCAGGAGTGGGTGGGAATCAAATGGTAAAAAATATAATTGTAACACAACTCCTCCGAAACCAGTGGACGGAATTCAACCAAATTGGGTATGTGACCTACACATATCAATGTGGATTGGATGAGCCCATTTACATTTGGCCCGCCCGCTTTGGGCGGGGGACGGGGGGGGCCTCAGAAGATCAAGAAATTTATTGTAATTCAACTCCTCCTAAACTGTTTGATGGAATTCAACCAAATTTGGTATGTAAGTTACTTATATCAATATGGAGTGTATGAGCACATGTAGATTTGGCCCCGCCTACAAGGGTGGTGGGTGGATTCAAAACGTAAAGAAATTGATTGTAATGCAACTCCTCGAAAACCATTGGACGGAATTCAACTAAATTTAGTATGTCAATTACCCATATCCATGTAGAGTGGATTAGCACATTTATATCTAACCCCGCCCACGGGGTGTGAGGGATGGGGCAAAGGTTCATGAAATTGATTGTAATCTAACTTCTCTGACACGGTAGGACGAAATTCAACCAAAGTTTTGTATGTAAGTTACCCATATGATTGCGGAGTGCAAAACGACATTTACATTTGGCTTCTCCCTCGGGAGTGGGTTTTGGGTGGGGTGTTTACAAGTTCAACGCGGTGAACGTAGGGATTGCGATTTACTCCCATGAATTTGTCAATGTAGGTCTATGCCATATATTTTATGCATGACATGTGCCAATTATAGAGACGTGGTGACGTAAATGCTGACTATTTCAAGCCAGACAGATAAATTCACGTAATATATAGACTGACAAGCGGCTCTACGTCCATCGCTTAAAATAAACGCGGTCAACATCTAAGGTTATCAGCGTTTAGCCGCCACATAAAGCATATGGACGGCATCTAAGATTTATGACTAAGACATCGCCACGCCATGTGTACAAACATCTTGCGTTCTCTGTAAATAGGTGATGAATCTCTATGCCCAGATTGTGATATTATTTTTGTGTTAAATTTTTGTTTTGTATCCTTTTCAATAATATGTGGTCGTGTATAAGAACATTGGTGGGCAAGCACTGTTATTATCCCTCAGTAATGTCACATGACCAAATGCTGTTATTTGATTGGTTAAGATAAGGGATGGACGATCTGGTATTTCCCTCACGCGAGGGCAATACCACACGGTATCCCCCTTGCGAAAAACGTGTTTTAGTGTTACTGCGCAGCTAGCCATAAAGCTCACTCATTATAATAATAATATGCATGTTGCTAAAATGGCGGATACGCGCCTGCTTCGGAATTGTTGAATTTCAAGATTTCAAGTAACTCAATTTCAAGACAACTATACGGGAACGCTGTTGCATATTTTGAAACTAATTTGACGGGAACTGTTGCTGCAACAAGGTTGCATGCCCCGCAAAACACATGCAGTCGAATAGCAAATGCATTACTCGACAAATTAATCATAGCCATAATAACGGCGAGTTAATTATCGATCGCAATCTTGTACATTTCTTCGTGACGTGATATTAATGATTCGCGTGACGAGCGTATTACATACGGAGATCAACATGCCGATGTGAAATGGATTACTCATAGACTATGCTCATACCGAAATTATTACGGATTAACTCTCTAGCGTGAACACGACCATTGACGCCGGTTTTTTGGCGTACAGCCAAGGCAAAAAGCGTCAATTTCACTAGAGATGTCTAATTCAAGAATTGCCTATCTAATTATATTGTCACGTTATGATAAAATCTCTATCTTCGACGTCTGAGGGGTAATAAATTCGTTGCATGTGGTAACAGCCTGTACCCCCGTCAAAACACTGGTGTAACTAATATTATTAACTTAGATCGACATGAAGGTACGAGTAAATATCAGGAGAGGGTTCCGATCACTCACTCAATGGCTGACGTTATAATCAATTCGTCAAGTCATGTTTGCTGACGTCACAGTTCGAATGATGTGGCTCCGCCATGGCAAGCGAAAGTCAGTCACTAAAGTGTAAGCATTTAATGTCGTTGATGAATTTGCAAAATATTCAACAGCATGCCTGTATAGCTACCGGGAATTCCAGATTCGGGGAATTTAGGTTTCAAAGTTGCAATGGACCGTTCCACTACATCCTTCCATCACATGATGTCATAATCAACTAGGTGACGAATAGAATGGCATCACAATCAAAGAGGTCATTATGACGTCACGTGGGGATGGCGTATATAAGTACGTCACGAACGCATAGTTGAAGACGGACTGCATTGTTGTACGAATTGTATGTCTTTACTATTTAATAAATATCCTGTTGAATATTTTGAAACTAGTTTGACTGGGCGCTGTTGCTGTCATAGGCAGCAAAAACACCCAGTCAAATTATTTACAAAATAGTCGACAACTTAACGGTACAGTTTTCAGGAAATTGATAGTCAGGGCATTTGGGGATCGATCAATCCCAACACGAATAAGTTGTGGGTGGAGCTTAGCTAGAGATGGGTGGAGCATAGCTAAAGTGGAACGCTCCATTCGATTCTAATAAGCGTAAATATTGGGCGGAACTTAGCTATGAATGGGTGGGGCATATCTAGACTGGGACCCCGTCATTGTATAGCATTTAGATTTAATACCAAGATAGAAACGTGACTTGTAACTCGTTGATATCTTGTGACCTAGTAATATGATAACAAATCAAGAATAGGTTCAACAAAGCTGCCACGGCCTGGTACCTTTGTGATGGATAATGCAGGTTCCTTCAGAAGGAACTGTTGGCTCGCATTGACAGAAATTATTTATTCAAATTATATAGCAGAATGATAACAACATTGGCACAGATGTCCGTAGAGCGTGATTGGTCGTGTTAATTGTTTGGTGCTTAAATTAAATATACGACACTTTTAATTGTCAAGAGGAGAGCGGATAATAAGCTACCAATATCATTGTTTTAATAACTTGCCTTCGGGGAGCAACGGCAATCGTGATAGTCAATATACCGTATAATGAATAAACATCTGCTTGTTTGAATGGAGGTGTTTGCTTATGCCGACACGTCGGCTTAATTAGGCCCTACTTATCTGCTTCTTTCTGGGTTTTATTAATATAGACGTAACACGGTCGCATGAACCTATAACATGACATTAGAATCCATATATAACAGCTCTCTTTATAGATCTTTAGATGAAACATGGTTTTATTATTAAACAGTTACTGACGTCACGTTGACTGACGTCACCAATAAGTGACATCCTGGGGAAAGTTAGACTGGCTAACCAGTCAGTTAGTTGGCTTACTGGACATGCGCATTTGCTATGCCCATTCAACCGCTGTACGTATAGTTAACTATAGTTCGTTGGTACCCGATTCCACATTGAATTCCTATTGCAGAAAATTTGGAGCCTGGTACAGGCTCGATTTAATGTCGATTCTCGAGTCAATGTAGCTTCAACGTATTTAACAGCTTACCTGTATAGTTTTCTGGGAATTAAGATTCAGATAGCGTAGGGATCGATTGATCCCAACACGGACAAAGCATGGGTGGAGCTTAGCTAGAGGTGGGCGGGGCATGGCTAAAACCGGATTCCTCCATTAAGTCGGTCATAAACGCTTAATAGTCCGTCGAGTTGTACGAATTGTTTGTTTTTACTATTTAATAAACATTGTGTTGAATATTTTAAAACTAATTTGACTGTGCGCTGTTGCTGCCAACAGCACTAAGTCAAATTAGTTTCAAAATACTCAACAGCTTACCTGTATAGTTTTCTAGAAATGGAGGAATCTAGTTTAGGCTACGTACCACCCATTCCTATCTAAACTCCACCCACGCAAGGATTGGTCTTGGAGCAATAAATTGTCCGTCTAGCGCGTAAGTTAATCCGCGGTATCCCATGAAATGATGTATTTTTACGTCATCCTGGGGTATACCTAAAACACGTATTTATCTGTGAGCAACAAAGCGCACTAATAATCTCTCGTCCTGCGACATTTACAAGAGAATTTGTGTTTTCCTTTACAACCCAAAACATGTTTCTTATAATGATGCCCATAAATGTCGCAATGCATGGGTTGAAATCAGCAAGGACATACGCAGTCAACGTACAGGTGAGTACACCTATATATGCATGTGCAATTGTGGATGTTCAAGGCTGTCCACCAATATCGTTACTAAATAGGCTTCCTTTTTTGCAACTCAAAATCTGAAGCATAAATACATGGTAACCTGTACGCAATTGATGCTCGCTTTTGGCGCCACAATAGGGTGATAAATAGAGTTGTGGTGTTGTCCGTCCACCATTCATTAAGGACCTATAGTGTCCGGTATACACAGGCCATGGTGAATAATGTTGTTTAGTTCCACAGAAATTGCTTGTTGTGAGCATCTACTTTCAAAAGATTCCTGGGAGCCTACACACGCACGCACGCACGCACAACATCCACCCTCTTGCATATTGTGGATCCGCCTTTGAGATATACTAAAACATATTTGAGCATAATAAAGTAAGATCATTCAGAGTCTCCAAACCTTCGCCCTTCCGTTTTTTCGGAATTTAAGCATTTTTAAAGATAGTTTTACCATCCGGATCCGGATCCCTCCACAGATAACGATTAGTGTTTGCAAAACCTACTTTATGTGAACAGTTGCTCTTGTGTTAAAGTTTGAGACAAATCTGGGCAATATCTTCTGAAAAAATTCATGGATCCTAAATTTGAGCTGAATCCAGATCCGGATTTTTAATCCTGATCATAACCAAAGTTTAGAAATCCTAGTTTACCATAACATTCTTTCTTACGTTAAAATTTCGGGCAAATCGTACTAGTGGTTTCCGAGGTACAGCTGTGGACAAACAGACACGCAGGCAAGCAGGCAGGAAGACAGACAGACAGACAGACAGACAGACAGACAGACAGACAGACAGACAGACAGACAGACAGACAGACAGACAGACAGACAGACAGACAGACAGACAGACAGACAGACAGACAGACAGACAGACAGACAGACAGACAGACAGACAGACAGACAGACAGACAGACAGACAGACAGACAGACAGACAGACAGACAGACAGACAGACAGACAGACAGACAGACAGACAGACAGACAGACAGACAGACAGACAGACAGACAGACAGACAGACAGACAGACAGACAGACAGACAGACAGACAGACAGACAGACAGACAGACAGACAGACAGACAGACAGACAGACAGACAGACAGACAGACAGACAGACAGACAGACAGACAGACAGACAGACAGACAGACAGACAGACAGACAGACAGACAGACAGACAGACAGACAGACAGACAGACAGACAGACAGACAGACAGACAGACAGACAGACAGACAGACAGACAGACAGACAGACAGACAGACAGACAGACAGACAGACAGACAGACAGACAGACAGACAGACAGACAGACAGACAGACAGACAGACAGACAGACAGACAGACAGACAGACAGACAGACAGACAGACAGACAGACAGACAGACAGACAGACAGACAGACAGACAGACAGACAGACAGACAGACAGACAGACAGACAGACAGACAGACAGACAGACAGACAGACAGACAGACAGACAGACAGACAGACAGACAGACAGACAGACAGACAGACAGACAGACAGACAGACAGACAGACAGACAGACAGACAGACAGACAGACAGACAGACAGACAGACAGTGTGCGTGCGTGCGTGCGTGCGTTCGTTCGTTCGTTCGTTCGTTCGTTCGTTCGTTCATTGCATACAGATAAGTACATCGATAAGAAACAGCTAAAGTATCTGCTAGGTGAGAATAATCCACAAAATCGGACATTTTATATCTTGCCTAAAATCCATAAACCTATCAGCACCTGGTTAGATCCATTGACACCTCCTGGACGACCCATCATTTCAGACTGTGGCAGTGAGTCTTATGGCATTTCAGAATATATTGATTACTATTTAAAGCCCATTGCTAATAGACACAAGAGCTTTCTCAAGAACACTGAACACTTTCTTTCAAAGTTATCCAAATTGTCGGTTCCGAAAGATGCATATTTAGTCACATTAGACATAGATGCTATGTATACCAATATAGATATTGATGCTGGAGTCAATGCTATTAAGAATTCTTTTGTCAAATTTCCTGATCCAGATCGACCAGACACGGAAATTCTAAAATTATTAGAGCTAAGTCTTAAAGGAAACGATTTCCAATTTAATGGTGAAAAGTACCTTCAAATCTGTGGATGCGCAATGGGTAAACGATTCAGCCCAAATTTTGCCACGATTTATGTTGCGGAGTGGGAAGTGGAGGCACTGAACAAATCAACCAAAAAGCCTCTTCTTTACCTCAGATATCTAGATGACATCTTCATAGTTTGGCAACATTCAGAAGAAGACTTTTGGGAATTTTTTCGCATTTTAAATAACCAAGATTCAAACATCAAGCTAAAAGCTACTATTAGTGGAACATCGGTTGACTTTTTAGATGTCACGATCTATAAGGGTCCTCAATTTGATTCCTCTGGAAAATTAGAATATAAAGTATTCTTTAAGCCAACAGACTCACATCAGCTGCTTCACAAAAAATCATTTCATCCTCCACACACATTTAAAGGTTTGATCAAATCGCAAATCATAAGATTTTTTCGAAACTCTAGCAACAGGCAAAATCTGAATAGTGCATGCTCTACTCTGTTTGATGCTTTGAAAGCACGAGGCTATTCAGCCCGTTTTCTTCGAAAAATTAAAGCAGACACCATCAATGAGCTTGAAAATCTAAAACCTCATAGCGGACCCGAGTTTGAACCTGTCCAAATTAAACACAATAAACCAATCATGTGCGATGGATCAGTTTCTAAATGCGACAAATATAGATGCAAAGTAAACAACTATATTGTAAACCAACAAACATTCCTGAGCTTTCAAACTAAAAATGAATATCATATCCGAACTAATATGCATTGTGATTCTGAGAATGTAGTCTATTTGATCAATTGTGCCCTTTGCCAGAAACAGTATGTTGGTGAAACAAAAAATGCATTTAGAGTGCGTGCTAGACGCCACGTTTCTGATATTAACACCTCAGCAGATACGCCAATTGCTCAACATTTCCAACTTCCGGATCATTCAGTTGAACATCATTTTGAAATCATGCCAATAGAACAGATTCCGACCTTCGATAGTGAGGAAGAAACGAGTTCGTTTCGCAAAATCCGAGAGGGCCATTGGATTAGAACACTCCAAACAAAAGCACCATTTGGAATAAATGTAGATTCGGGAATATCACAAAAGAACAAAATTATCCCATTTCAACTCATATACAATAGACGTAATGTTGAATTAGCGAAAACCATGAAAGACGAATATTCACAGTTGCAATCTAAATTAAAGGAACCGATCAAAGCACGACCAGTAATAGCTTACAATAGAAATCCAAACCTGAAAGATTTGCTAGTAAGATCAAAGTTAGACCTTATGGTTCCTGATAACAATGACAAGGTTTCATCCCTCCCTACCTATTCTTAAATAAATCTAATCCCAACCAAAATCAATGGTGGGGCAACATGAAATCATATCCGTAGGACATCTTTTAATTTTGTGTCTGCAAAAGTGCGTGCGTGCGTGCGTGCGTGCGTGCGTGCGTGCGTGCGTGCGTGCGTGCGTGCGTGCGTGCGTGCGTGCGTGCGTGCGTGCGTGCGTGCGTGCGTGCGTGCGTGCGTGCGTGCGTGCGTGCGTGCGTGCGTGCGTGCGTGCGTGCGTGCGTTCGTTCGTTCGTTCGTTCGTTCGTTCGTTCGTGCGTTTGTTCGTATGTGTGTATGGGTGTGTGCTCGTACATCCGTACGTGTGTGCATCTATACTTGCGTGGGTGTATGTGTGCGTGTGTATGTGGGTGTGGGTGCATTAATTCGTGAGTACATTAGTGCCTGGGTGTGTGCGTGCATGCATTCGTGCGTCCGTTCGTGCATGCGTTCATGCATGCATTATTGCGTGCATTCGTGCATGTATTACTGTGTGCATGTATTATTGCGTGCATTCGTTCAGATGCGTGCGTGCGTGCGTGCGTGCGTGCGTGCGTGCGTGCGTGCGTGCGTGCGTGCGTGCGTGCGTGCGTGCGTGCGTGCGTGCGTGCGTGCGTGCGTACGTGCGTGCGTGCGTGCGTGCGTGCGTGCGTATGTACGTGCGTATGTACGTGCGTATGTACGTGCGTATGTGTATGCGTGTGCATTCGTGTGTCTGATTTCTCTATAATGTAGGATCCATCCCAGCCTTTACCTGTTAAAGCGACCTACTGATTAATTCACTTTACCCCAACTAATCTCAAGGGGGGACCACTCTAAGTAAATCTAAACTTGGTCTCGATAGGACAAATTTAGGCAAAGAAATTTTTAATTAAATTCCTGTGCCAATGCGTTTTTTTCAATGTAAAGACGGACTTGCTTGTGCCAGGCCTCCATATTTGTCCCAAATCAAACAATTTTAAACTGTTTACATGTACAAATACACTGTCGGAATTGGTCTGCTGGTAGCTGATATTTCGTTTGCACCGTCGTCCATACGTGCAATCGTGCAATCGTGCATTCGTTCGTTCGTTCGTTCGTTCGTTCGTTCGTTCGTTCGTTCGTTCGGGCGGGCGGGCGGGCGTCCGTGCGTGTGTGCGTGCACGCGTTCATATGTGCGTTTATTCATTCATTCATTCATTCATTCATTCGTTCGTTCATCAACCTATCTGTTCACTCATCCTGTCACCTGTCCTTGGCCTCTCTATTGGTTTACTGGTCTGTGCCTCCCAGACATCAATTGATTGTCTATGTGGATGGACTGATGGATGGATTACTGGGTGGGTGGCCGGGTGGGTGCATGGATTGTTTGGACATATATGTTTGTAAAGGTACAAACCACCTCTCTTCCGCAACCACCTGCCGTATTTTATTCTTATATTTTCAACAGCCGCACCAACTCATTGCAAAGAAGCAATTAGCGCTTTGCAATGACTACGTGAATAAATTAAACCAAATTCGGAAATGAAATTGTAGCTTTCACCCATTTGCCTATTCATTTGTTCAGTCGTCTAGTCACCCACCGGGTGTCTGTCTATCAGTTTACAAATCTGTTCTCCCCTTAATCAAGTATTTGTTTAGGTGGATGGCAGGATGGACTGATGGATGGATTAATATGCTGGTGTCTGGGCGGGTGAATGAGTGCATGGGTTGTTGGACATATAAGCTTACAAAGCTCAAACAACCTGTGACTTACAACCATCTCTCTTTAGAAGGAATCTCACTAGACCAACAACATTCAGTCAATCCACAATGGATCATCCTATGTCAGAAAGACCTGCTCAAAACTATTTGTTTATTCCTATTTTCGAACACAGGGCAACACCAACTTATTACAAAGAAGTAATCAATGCTTTGTAATGACTGAGTGAACCGATTTGCCCAGATCAAAAAAATGTATAACTCCTAACTGTCCAAATTTGTTCCTATTTTCGAACACACGGCAACGCCAACTTATTACAAAGAAGTAATCAACGCTTTGTAATGACTGAGTGAACCGATTCGCCAAGATCAAATAACTGTATAACTTGTCAGAATTTGTTTTAATAATCTTTATTCAGGAAACCTGTCCCTTGCAGTACTCAAACAACAAGTAAATTACTCTCCGCCGCCATGATTAAACATATCTCGGCAGCATTTGATCTAATGACTGACCAAATAGCCCTCATTGTTATTCTCACACCTTAATCGCCTGAAACGAACCGGCGTACTAACCCATGCTACAGTTAGATAAGCTCGATATAATTAAGCAATCACGCCTTTTGTATTAGCTGTTTGACTTCAGTAGCGCCAAAGGCGCACATTGATCTAAAGCAGGTCTTCGGGTTTAGTTTGATCTTTTGTGGAGAGACTGAATTAATAGTTAATCAGTAGTCACCATTGTAGTAATTCTCCTATAAATATGTAAGAATTATCAGTTGCCATTAGACCAGTTTTTTCGCTGCATGACGAAGACCATTACGTCGAAAGCGCTCCAGCAACTGACAGTGTAAGCTTTAATTTTATATATATATAATAATCTTGTATTAATTGTTCTTATTTTTCAGTCTCTAAATTGTTTCAACACATATCGCTCTAGTTAATATTTGGTAGTTAACTTTTTTGAACTTTTCTGACTAAATTTGACATAAATCTGTAGAAATTTGATTACGTTCTAAAATGGCCAAGAATTTCAACGGCCCAGTGGGTAAAGGACGCAAACCTGGCAACCCAGCGTCCAACTTTTCTTCAACCAAAAGTGCTCCTAACCAGTCTGTTCAGGCCTTTCAGAGACTGGTTAAGATGTACTACCATGTGTTGCAATGCTTGCATCACTATGGTCTTTTACGAGAGCATTTGGCATCAGACTCTCTCCCGAAATCTCTCAGCATGAAAATGGAGGAGATGAACTCGTTTTTCTGCCCTGCCTTACGAGACGACGAATTTTTGAAATCGACCAGCATGATAAACCAAATTTGGGCTCATAGCTGCTTAGAAAATTTAATCAACCATTATCGAAGCAAATTGGACAAATTAAAGGCAGAGGTAAAAGTGGCCGAATCTAATGTAATTCTTGATCTAGACAGAGCCAAAGGCATAGCATTGAAATGGGGTAGGCACAATTTTGGAAATAAATTGGCCACAACGACAATCACAAATTTTTGGAAATTTTTGGCAGAAATAGCTAGTGATAAGCAAAATAGAGTGATGTCTCTACCAACACTGGCGGCCACACCGAGTACAGGTTCAGGTTATCATTCAACAATGACTAACAAACGACAACGGTCACCAACTACCTTCACACCCTCGCCTACCACTTCCAAGCGGACGAATCTGTATACATCACCAACACCAGCACCTGGTGTTGATGATGTAACAGAGTCATGGCCGGCTCTCCCAAAGACAAATTCTCCTCCTGTGCGCCGTTGTCGGGTTGTTACTCACTGTTCCCCCAATCTACCACCTAGCAACTCTTCCTCATCTCTTCCACTATCTTCTCCTCGCCACCTTCTGACTCGATCTTCTCCTCTTCCTCCTTCTCCTCTCTCAATCCCGCCTCCTCCTCTTCCTCCTCAAACTTCTTCTCTTCATGCATCTCCTCTCTCAATCCCGCCTCCTCCTCTTCCTCCTCAAACTTCTTCTCTTTATGCATCTCCTCTGTCAATCCCGCCTCTTGCTCCTCATACTCAATCTTCTCCTCTTGCATCTCCTCTCTCCATCCCTCCTCCTCCTCTTCCTCCTACGCTTCATCTCTCTTCTCCTCACGCACCTTCTTCTGCTCCTCTTCTTCTGTCTCCACCTCCTCTCCCTCCTATGGAGAATAATAGTAACCTGTCTGACAGGAAGTTTGCTAAGTACCGTCATCAATCGCATAGCAAGGGCCTGTGGAGGATCCCCAGAATCACCAAAAAGATTCTGATGATAGGGTCCTCTAATCTAGCCCGAATTGATTTAGATGTACATCCTGACATCCAGGTTGAGTGCTATCCTGGTGCCGCATTATCACATTTCAGAACAATGGCTATGCGACACCAGGATGGCCCTAGCCCGGAGAAGATCATCTTGAATATTGGCATCAACTCCAAAAATGAGCATCCAACCAAAGCCTCAAGCCATTTACGGTTCATGGCTCGTGAATTTAAAAACACCTTCCCTAATGCGGAGTTGCACTTTGCTGAGATTAACTTCTCTGATAGCTTGTCAGACAGGCAAAGGTACTGTCTCAAGCGTATCAACGAATCAGCAAAGTCCAACTGCCACGTTGACAAGGTCATCCCCAAAATTTCTGATGCGAATTTTCATGTTGAGAAGGATAGAATCCATTGGACGAAAGAAACAGCTAATTGTATTTATAACCATTGGTTGACGGTACTTAGTTTAAACTAAATGTGGGTCAAGGCAATAGCTCCCCTAACATAGGATTAGGAACAAACCTTGTCAATTTAGCAGCTGACTATGATCTCTCACCATCTGAAAAATCAATTCTCGATCGTGGGCTTACTTTTGTACCAACTCCAAAACCAAAAACAGGATTAGATTTGCTTTTAGACACAGGTCTTATTGAAGTAGCTAATTTTGGTCATTCAGTAAAAATAGCCCATCATTTTCGAAATTTAAATGGAGAGTCAAAACCATTCACTGGAAAATCTGGTTGGGACCCTCCAGATAGGCTAGTTGATGACAATGTTAAAGCAACCATAAAAACGGTTGCTGGTATAGCCAGATCATTGCCAGTTACAAACAATAAGCAAAACCTTTCATTTCTCGAACAACAGGCTATCAACAAATTACGTAGAAATCAGAATATTATTATAAAACCAGCCGATAAAGGTTCAGCAACTGTGATTATGTCTAGAGAAAACTACATCCGCGAGGCCGAAAGGCAGTTAACTAACACCAGGCATTACAGAAAACTTGATAATTTAATTTGGCCTCAAAACCGACAAAATTTCATTGAAATACTTAATTCATTGCATACAGATAAGTACATCGATAAGAAACAGCTAAAGTATCTGCTAGGTGAGAATAATCCACAAAATCGGACATTTTATATCTTGCCTAAAATCCATAAACCTATCAGCACCTGGTTAGATCCATTGACACCGCCTGGACGACCCATCATTTCAGACTGTGGCAGTGAGTCTTATGGCATTTCAGAATATATTGATTACTATTTAAAGCCCATTGCTAATAGACACAAGAGCTTTCTCAAGAACACAGAACACTTTCTTTCAAAGCTATCCAAATTGTCAGTTCCGAAAGATGCATATTTAGTCACATTAGACATAGATGCTATGTATACCAATATAGATATTGATGCTGGAGTCAATGCTATTAAGAATTCTTTTGTCAAATTTCCTGATCCAGATCGACCAGACACGGAAATTCTAAAATTATTAGAGCTAAGTCTTAAAGGAAACGATTTCCAATTTAATGGTGAAAATTACCTTCAAATCTGTGGATGCGCAATGGGTAAACGATTCAGCCCAAATTTTGCCACGATTTATGTTGCGGAGTGGGAAGTGGAGGCACTGAACAAATCAACCAAAAAGCCTCTTCTTTACCTCAGATATCTAGATGACATCTTCATAGTTTGGCAACATTCAGAAGAAGACTTTTGGGAATTCTTTCGCATTTTAAATAACCAAGATTCGAATATCAAGCTAAAAGCTACTATTAGTGGAACATCGGTTGACTTTTTAGATGTCACGATCTATAAGGGTCCTCAATTTGATTCCTCTGGAAAATTAGAATATAAAGTATTCTTTAAGCCAACAGACTCACATCAGCTGCTTCACAAAAAATCATTTCATCCTCCACACACATTTAAAGGTTTGATCAAATCGCAAATCATAAGATTTTTTCGAAACTCTAGCAACAGGCAAAATCTGAATAGTGCATGCTCTACTCTGTTTGATGCTTTGAAAGCACGAGGCTATTCAGCCCGTTTTCTTCGAAAAATTAAAGCAGACACCCTCAATGAGCTTGAAAATCTAAAACCTCATAGCGGACCCGAGTTTGAACCTGTCCAAATTAAACACAATAAACCAATCATGTGCGATGGATCAGTTTCTAAATGCGACAAATATAGATGCAAAGTAAACAACTATATTGTAAACCAACAAACATTCCTGAGCTTTCAAACTAAAAATGAATATCATATCCGAACTAATATGCATTGTGATTCTGAGAATGTAGTCTATTTGATCAATTGTGCCCTTTGCCAGAAACAGTATGTTGGTGAAACAAAAAATGCATTTAGAGTGCGTGCTAGACGCCACGTTTCTGATATTAACACCTCAGCAGATACGCCAATTGCTCAACATTTCCAACTTCTGGATCATTCAGTTGAACATCATTTTGAAATCATGCCAATAGAACAGATTCCGACCTTCGATAGTGAGGAAGAAACGAGTTCGTTTCGCAAAATCCGAGAGGGCCATTGGATTAGAACACTCCAAACAAAAGCACCATTTGGAATAAATGTAGATTCGGGAATATCACAAAAGAACAAAATTATCCCATTTCAACTCATATACAATAGACGTAATGTTGAATTAGCGAAAACCATGAAAGACGAATATTCACAGTTGCAATCTAAATTAAAGGAACCGATCAAAGCACGACCAGTAATAGCTTACAATAGAAATCCAAACCTGAAAGATTTGCTAGTAAGATCAAAGTTAGACCTTATGGTTCCTGATAACAATGACAAGGTTTCATCCCTCTCTACCTATTCTTAAATAAATCTAATCCCAACCAAAATCAATGGTGGGGCAACATGAAATGATATCCGTAGGACATCTTTTAATTTTGTGTCTGCAAAAGTATGTGTGCGTACGTGTGTGCGTGCGTGCGTGCGTGCGTGCGTGCGTGCGTGCGTTCGTTCGTGCGTGCGTGCGTGCGTTCGTTCGGTCGTGCGTCCGGGCGTTTGTTCGTATGTGTGTATGTGTGTGGGGGTGTGCTCGTACATCCGCACGTGTGTGCATCTATACTTGCGTGGGTGTATGTGTGCGTGTGTGTATGTGGGTGTGGGTGCATCAATTCGTGAGTACATTAGTGCGTGGGTGTGTGCGTGCATGCATTCGTGCGTTCGTTCGTGCATGCGTTCATGCATGCATTATTGCGTGCATTCGTGCATGTATTACTGTGTGCATGTGTTATTGCATGCATTCGTGCAGGTGCGTGCGTGCGTGCGTGCGTGCGTGCGTGCGGGCGGGCGGGCGTGCATTCGTGTGTGTGTGATTTCTCTATAATGTAGGATCAATTCCAGCCTTTACCTGTTAAAGCGACCTACTGATAAGTTCATTTTACCCCAACTAATCTCAAGGGGGGACCACTCTAAGTAAATCTAAACTTGGTCTCGATAGGACAAATTTAGGTAAAGAAATTTGTAATTAAATTCCTGTGCCAATGCGTTTTTTTCAATGTAAAGACAGACAGACAGACAGACAGACAGACAGACAGACAGACAGACAGACAGACAGACAGACAGACAGACAGACAGACAGACAGACAGACAGACAGACAGACAGACAGACAGACAGACCGAACGACCAGCCGACGGACGGACGGACGGACGGACGGACGGACAGACAGACAGTACAGTTGAAGAAGAAAATGGCTGCTGTTCACCAGTCTACTCAGAGTATATCTACAACAACAGCACGTCCAAAGGCCGAAGAAAATGCCTTCTTTGAGAGTAGTGCCATTCGCATTAAAAATTGCCGGATGTTGTCATGTCTGTCCTCATGCTACAGATATCACAATTATTGTATAATGCAGAAAACAAGAATGCAGTTCCACAGCCCATCACCCCTCTTCCTTGGCATGGGCATATGCCTGCACAACAAAACCTTGCATAACATCTGCCTGTACAACAAAACCTTGCACAACATCTGCATGTACAACAAAACCTTGCACAACATCTGCCTGTACAACAAGACCTTGCACAACATCTGCCTGTACAACAAAACCTTGCACAGCATCTGCCTGTACAACAAAACCTTGTACAACATCTGCCTGCACATCAAAACCTTGCACAACATCTGCCTGTACAACAAAAGAGTGCACAATATCTGCCTGTACAACAAAACATTGTACAACATCTGCCTGTACAACAAAACCTTGCACAACATGTGCCTGTACCACAAAACCTTGCACAACATCTGCCCGAGATGTGCCTGTACAATAAGATGTGGCAAGCCAACATCCTCAATATGTAAATGCTACAGGTGCTCTTATTTCCGAAATCTATGAATCTTGCAAATATTTAGTAGATTTGTCTGTCTTAATAATTGCAATATTCCAAGTATTTTTGTCAGTGTGTTGTGCTTGGCCAATTAAATTAGATTTATGATATTGATTAGCCGACTTTGGTCATTTTGATATTAGATGTGAACGAATTTGAGATCCTATTTGTCATATAAACCCCAACTATTTTGTTTTACCAGATATAAAATGACGGTTCTGTGAAACACTGTGTTGTCAGTTTCACCGTTTTGTTGATCGTATCATGACGTCACGATGTAAAACCGCCATTCTTATCCGTTACGTCATGAACCTCACATCATGTAGCCTATATATGATAAGTCTAATATTTATAGGCCATTTATATTGCTAAAATGCAGGGCGTGTTTAAGCTTTTGGACACCCCATCCAGAAAGTCGATCGCAAGGCAATCATGCAATTCAGCTGTTTAATATGTTGAATGAAATTTGACTGGATGCTTTTGCAGCAACAACCTCCATTCAAATTAGTACCAAATATCAAACAAATTATTTATTTAAATGTACTTTGTACTTTAACCAGGTTCAGAGGGTTAATCGATTGTTTGATTGTATCATTACATGAAATTGTTTTGAATTTTCGTTTAGATAAAATAAAGCATGTTTTCAAGTTATTTTTACATTTTTGATATCATTTGCCTTAGCTGGTGGATTTTAACTTTTCTTACCTCAGGCATATTGCTAAGCCCTGTCTTGGACAGATGACCTCTCTGGATCTAGATCTTTTCACAAGATCATTCCCAATAAAGTGCAAAACAAGGCGAGCTGTTCTCAATTCAGCCTAAAGTAGCGAATAAACTTGTCTTTGTCCAAGTATAGATCTTTTAAGACCAAATTGTTGAAGCACAATTTTTACTATTGGATGTTCCGAGCATCCGTGTTTTCTTTTCCTACTATCTATATGTTACGCACCGCTAAATACAAGCGTTTAACGCAGTTTAGCGTAGTTTAAACGCATTCCTAACGCAATGATGTGTACGTGTTCAACGCTTGCGTTTAACGTGTGCGTTATACGGATCCGACGAACGCATGCGTTGGACCCATATATGTGTACCTAGCTTCAGTGCACGAATTTTATGTCTTTGGTGAAGTTGCATTTTATTAAACATTCTCTTGAATATTTTGAAACTAATTTGACTGGTAGCTCTTGTCGGGATAGGATGCAACAGCGCCCAGTCAAATTAGTTTCAAAATGTTCAACATATTGCATTTATAATTTTATCTTGAAGGTAGACTTATGGGAATTCCTGGTTTGAGGTATATGTATCGATTCAAATACAGTAACAAAGCGGATGAAGCTTTTGTTAGAAATGGACGGGACCTATCTAAAATGACTCCCGCTATGCATCTCAGTAATGCATACGCCGCCCATCACTGGGTAGAGAGATGCGGCTGATGGATAAATCCAGTTTTAGCTATGCCCAACCCATATTTAGCTAAGCTCCACCCTCGATTCGCCCGTGTCGGGATCGATCGATCCCTGCACTCGCTGAATCTCACTTTCCAGAAAACTATACAGGTAAGTTGTTGAATATTTTGAAACCAATTAGGTTCAAACTATTTAACAGAATGTCTATTAAATAGTAAAGACATGCAATTCGTACTACTTGACTATTAAGCGTACTTAATTACGTCATTCATAACGCAGTCAATTATGACGTCAACCTACATGTGACATAGTTGATTATGACGGATTGATTGATTGATTGATTGATTGATTGATTGATTGAGTGAGTGAGGGAGGGAGGGAGGGAAGGAGTGCGTGCGTGCGTGCGTGCGTGCGTGCGTGCGTGCGTGCGTGCGTGAGTGCGTGAGTGAGTGAGTGAGTGAGTGAGTGAGTGAGTGAGTGAGTGAGGGAGGGAGTGAGTGAGTGAGTGAGTGAGTGAGTGAGTGAGTGAGTGAGTGAGTGAGTGAGTGAGTGAGTGAGTGAGTGAGTGAGTGAGTGAGTGAGTGAGTGCGTACGCGTGCTTGCTTGCTTGCTTGCTTGCTTGCTTGCTTGCTTGATTGATTGATTGATTGATTGATTGATTGATTGATTGACAGGATTTATCTATTGCCTGTGGTACCATGGAGCGACCATTTCTCCACGTTGCCGAACAGTAGGTAGGCTCTAGTTTTCGAAAGTTTTCCTGGCACACCACCCTAGTTTTGAAAGTTTTCCTGACACACCACCCACCCACCCCCACCAACTCCACCACCCCAGCCAACACCACCCGCACACCGGCGCCACACCTCCCCACCCCCACCCCCAAATAACAAATCTGAAACCTAGTTGTCTGTCACTCATAATGGCAGACGCAAAACAATCGAATGTCAAACATGTCTATCTATTCGAGTAGGAGATGGTATGGTACAAATTTACACTAGCCCTGAAATTACATTGTGCAAGCGATGAGCCATTCCACAGATCCTGTTAAAGCAATATAACATGAGATGAGCACATGAACATACAGTCATTGTGTCCCTTATCATAGATTTCAGTGCCAGTCAGCCCCTGGGCACACGTCTCGCAACATCGGTGTCTTGATCTGATTAGTAGCTTGAGAACAGCATCGTTCGCGTAGAGCCCTATGGGCCTTAATGGAAATGCCCAATAAATCATACCCAGCTTTATGATACCACATGGGTTGTGTCATTTGGGAATGGGTGACGCTGATAGTAATGGCATCTGAAATGCGATAAATCAAATTTTCCATGTTAGGTAAAAGTAACGATGCTTCGAAATTGAGGAATACAGTTTTTGCTATTCCCCGCCCATCTCTGGCTAATGTTCACCCACGTTTTCCTCGTGTTGGGATCCCTGCATTCCCTGAATCTCAATTTTCAGAAAACTATACAGGTAAGTTGTTGAATACTTTGAAACTAATTTGACTGCATTTGGCCTATTTCAAAATATTCAACAGAATGTCTATTACATAGTAAAGACATACAATTCGTACAACTTAGCAGACTATTAAGCGTTTATGACGACTGAGATATGGCATCATGACGTAATTGATTGTGACGTCAGCCTATATGTGACGTAGTTGAATACGATGGCATATGATTGATCGATAGACTGGATTCATCAATAATTGTCCTCTCCAACTAGCAATGTGTGCGCTTGCGATATTCCGGTTAATGGAGAGTTTCTCCCGGAAGATGTCGCTGACTGTGTAGTAATGGAACAAACACGTGTAAAGAATGATGGGAATACTAGCTGTCATATGGCAGCGTACAATGCTTCTCGCGTGTGTCGATTGAGCACGATTTTATCTGACTATCATTATTGGCAGCTTAATTAGTGTGTCCTCTGCCGTCCATGCATGTTGGATTGCCATAAAGGGTAGAACACTCTATTTAGTATTGCAATCAGTATTGGCTGTCCCTCTGTGCGTGCCTGTCTGTCACAGTCCTTATACCCTAATGCCTATGGACCCGACATTTTCATTCGATGTGCCCCGTTTGGGTTGTTCGTGTTTACATGACGGGTGTTTAAATTAATATGACTACTGTTAACACCTGGTTTGGTACTAATGATTAGTGTTAATAGTAACACTAACACTAACACTAACATTAGGACTTGGCCTCAAATAATAATGTATGTCAAGGCCTTAAACAAGTTTTAAGTGTAGGCTAGGGTACTAATGCCGGAAGCAAACCAGAGTATGGGTCTGTGAGTTCCCTCAGAATAATCGAAGGGTTGGGGTGGCGGGAGGGCTAAGGCCCAATCCGCCAGTGTGTGTGGTCAAGTCTTGGTATTAGTGTCAGTGTTATTGTTAATGTTGGTGGTAACACAAAGACAGGTGTTAACTCAAGCACAGCACGCCACCCACAAGCATCTTCTGCAACGACTGGGACCATAGGCGCTATTGGTACACAGACATATACAAATAGAGGACAGACAAGATTCATTGCAATGCTAAATGGGATGTTCTGTCCTATCTGGGTGCATATATATATATAGAGAGAGAGAGAGAGAGAGAGAGAGAGAGAGAGAGAGAGAGAGAGAGAGAGAGAGAGAGAGAGAGAGAGCGAGAGAGAGAGAGAGAGAGAGAGAGAGAGAGAGAGAGGGAGGGAGAGAGAGAGTCAGTGTGGACGGCAGAGTAAGAGATCGCAATACCCATAAATGTGTAGCCTATATTAGCTTTTGGCTATACCTTGTGAACATCTAATTAATCTGTAGACAGGCTTTCTATAGTATTCACCCGGTGGCGGATAATTCACGTTTGGATCCAATTAAAAGCCGATCATGCCCATCCTTTGACGCATCAATGATAATCGGTGGTGGCTCATCTGTTCACGGACAACGCCTTTGAAAATTGCCTTGTATTACATGCAAAAGAGGCATGATGAAATTATGTTTTGAATTGCCATTTAAGAGCAACAAACACTAACACTAACACCAAGACTTGATCTTAAAATGGTGTTAACCGCTAGAGCTGGGTGTTAACACAAAACTAGGTATAGCTATAAATGACCATATTTTAATCTGTCAGTGAAAAGGTTGGCCGATAATTCCTTCTCAGTTAAATTTTTCTTAATTTGTGCTGACATGAATGTTTATACTCGGATTTCTTGCTAAAGGGATATTTGAAAATTAAAGCAAAAACAGGGGTTTATATTAACACTAACACTAATATGATATTTGGTGTTTGGCACACGCTGTTAACACTAAATACGGCGTTAACAACGAACGCGGAGTTCAAGTATCCATGCTATCGCGGTGTTAGTGCTGTATTAACTCTAATACTAACACTAACACCAAGACCTGATCTCACAAACTGTGTGCTGCATTGTATGTTTAAGGACATAGCTAGAGTAGTAATGCTGGGACGGTGTTGGCGATAGATGCACTTTTTCTATTGGGCCACCCAAGTCACGTAGAAGTAGAAGAGCGTTATTATAGGCGCACATCTGATTGGTCGGGAGACTTGAGACGCCATCTTATTTGCACATTAGGCCACTCCCCCATGCCCATATATGTTCATGGAGACGTGGCCGAATTTATTTTTTTCGAGCATATAAAGGCCACGTCATATGACCATATATTGCATGATGGTGTGACATAATATGCCAATGAGATGACACCACAAACCTCTCGGCGAATCAGAAATGCACCTATATCGCCGCTGCCATTTGGTATGTCGATCTATTGATGTTTCCTGATGATTGACAGCTGTAACCAGGCGTGAAATGACAATCAGTGTATGGGTGGGCATGTCATTCTATTGTTCCCAGAGACAACAGAAATGTTGGTGAGGGGGTTGAAAGCATTCAGGATGTAGATCTATTATTCCTGAATGAAGAGACAGCAGGACACCAGGAGTTTGGCCTGTAGGTCTGTTGTTCCTGGATGACGTTATAACATGCTCGGCCATGTTTGTTCCATGATGAAGAGACAATGGGGAGCTATGAGGTCGGATGTAGGTCTATTGTTCCTGGATGTAATTTGCATCTAAGTGCTAAATGCCTTCGAGCATTCAATCCATATGTAGTTAACCAATTCTATAGTTTGTTGATTTATTGTTCCTGGCTAAAGAGACAAAACTAAAAGTTATTACATGTGCAGGCATGTAGATCTATAGGTCCTACACTGAAATTGTGCCTATAATTCTCAAATCTATATAACAAACCTTTAACACACAAGTCTACCAAAAGTCGGTTACTGCAGGGCTCTTAAGCTAATGTCCATTTGCAGACTGACAGAAGCCCATTATTTTAATTTACAACAGGAAAGGATCTGACAAAGATAATGTCAATATTTCTGCAAACAAATACAGCTAAATCTTTTCTCTAGTAATATGGACTGTAAATTTCTCCTTGAGCATTTTTGCGGCTCTGATCCAGATATAAATGGAGGTGACTTGATCAACAGCTATATTTTGCCAATGCAACCCTGAAATCAGTAAGAATATTTTTATACTCAACATTAATGGTAACAATCTCTTAATATTAAACTCGGTTACTCAATTATACAGATATCAGATTTATTAACTAAACTATTACTAGTAAAGAGAGAATTATTGGGACCAAAGAGCCCACTCATTGTCTAACACAACAAAATAATCATTTAATAACCAATTTTAGTAAAAATAATTAAACTATTACCTTGCACACACGCACCGCTAAACACTGTTGAGGTCAATGAGTAAATCATTCCAGTTGTAATTTTTCAAAAAATTGTCTACTCTTGGTCTGCAAATGGATATTAAAATCAACCATCTATATCAACATTCTTGTGACTGAATTGGCTTCAATTGTTCATGTACTAATTGGCCATATTTGCAGTGCCCATAGCATGCCCCTTTTGAGTACTCCAAATATGGTAAATTATGGCATGTCTGCTTGAAACCTTTTGGCTTGGGATGCCCAGTGGAAATGTGCATCTATCACTCTCAATTTCTCCAATATTGATTGAGATGGCTGCCAGCAAGTAGGTAATGGTAAAATGGTAAAATCCTTAAAAAGTCATTTCTAACCAGGCAATTTAAAAATGGAGGACAACTTTTTGTAAGATATTAGAAAAATACAAGAATACCTATTTTCGTTGCTTCCTCCTGCAGATTGTGGAAATTCACTGGTATATTAGTAACACTATTATGATTAGGAGATCCATCACTGGTAATAGCAGTAGTAGAAGCATAGTTAATACGTCCATTACCAGTCATACAGAGAGACCTTAACTCTAGCTCGCTTTTGTCAAAATGAGCAGAGAAACAGTATCTTGCATTTATATTGGGACTAGCTGTCAAACCAAAAAGCTAATATTGGCTATGGCCTATAGCGATAGATGAGTGATCTTATGTGGTGAGGCAATAGGCACACATAGGGCATAGCCAGGTGTTGCAAGAATATCAAGTATGGCATATGTATAGCAATAGACACACAATCTGATTGGGTGAAGCACTAGATATGCATAAATTATATACAGCTTTTACAAGAAATATTGATTATGGCCTATAGTAATAGATGTGTGATCTATTATTGGGTGATGGGATAGACACGCATAAATTAAAGCCAGTTGCTACAAGGAATATTGATTATAACCTCCAGTGATAGATACACGATCTGAGTGGTTGAAGCGATAGAGACATAATTTGATTCTTAATTTACACTCTCATATCAAAACAAATAAAAGATCGATTTGACTACAATCATGATCGATTCCAATTTGAAAAAATTAATACGCCACAATTTTATTAGTTGTTCTGCACCTGTTGATTTAGATCATGGTCATTATATATGAGGAATGAGAATTTGAAAGTTTTAGATATTCACCATTTCAGTGTTCTTGGTAACCATCCTACAAAACTAGGACGATATTTAAATGCACATTGTTTTAGAAGATTTTGTGAAATGATTCATGTCTTTGAAGATTTTGTCCTGTGTGCATGTTAAGCTGACTCTGGTAAAGTGTCATAGACCTGTAACCTGAAGCCTGACTTCAAAGTCGCTATTTCTATTAAATATCAATGTGTCGATCTGCTTAAATTTTTCAAGATACCAAACGAAATGCTTGAAAGAGCAAACCAGCATGATATGTACTTTATTGACAATGAATGGACAATTCTGAACAGTAGGCTGAAATAGTGCATATTCTACAGGAAGGACTGATCAGTAAACCTTCTCTTCTTGATGAGTGACTTTATCTCGAAGTGACAGAGATCAACGTTACCCTGCTCTTTTAAAGTTCTAGCGCAAGTAAAGATAATTCAGTACAACACACATTCTCATGTGAGCATTTAAATACAGTGCTTCTAATCCATGCAGTAAAAGAAAAAAAATAATAAAGACGATTCTATAATTTTTTAAACATAATGGACAAAACATATAATGGACCTGGCGAGCTTGGTTCACAAATAACAAACGTGGAATTCCTTTCAGATGAGTGTAAGAGTTGTGATGCGGAAATCCTAATTGGAAAATTGAATGAAAACACTATGTCACATTTGTCCAAACATGCAGGTTGTTATAGTTGTATTCATAACCATCCAAACCAACGTAAAAACACAGTTATCTTGCGATAGGCTATAATTGTTCACCTATAGATCTTGCTGAGGTTTATCATGAACACAGTGAATGCTGGTCATTGTACAATAGGTTTATACTTACGCCAAGAACTCTTCTGTCACACTAATAATATGTGTATAAATGTACATATGAATGGTATACGGCTCTGATTTCACAATCTTGTATAGAGCATTATTGCAAAATATGCTTTCCTATCATCATTAACCAGTGCTGTTGCAGAGGTGGTTGCGATTCTATGCATCAAGTTCGTCTAGAGCTGACTTTGGAGCGGCCCAGCTGCCATAGCTGTACATCATCACGGATACACAGATCGTGTTGTTTAAATATAGACTTTTACACAAAGGCATCTTTGATCGATGAATCAACAGCTTGTAGATGGACTGGAAGGCTGTGTTTGCCATGCCATATTGTGCATTATGCAGCAATGCCAGCATTACTCCCAAGAGCAGTGACACTAGGATTTTACTCTTCCTCCATAGCTCATCGCAACAAAGTGGATCGTCATTTTATTATTATTATTATTATTATTATTATTGTTGTTGTTGTTGTTGTTGTTGTTGTTGTTGTTGTTGTTGTTGTTGTTACTCAATGGTGGGAACCTTTAATGGAGCTCCAAAAAGTGGCAGGCATTGAGGAAAATAAATTATATAGTATTGAAAGAATTATTAAGACTGAATACCAAAAGGGTGTACATAAATACTTTGTCAAATGCCCATATTATCTTTCGAAATGAAAGCTCTTGTGTTGATGATAATGCTGTAGCAGGCCCATAAAATTAATAACAATATCAGTGAACATCGCAAGATGTGATGTTTTTGTATCAAAACTGCAAAGTGGCTAATCAATACTTTACATTTGATATGCGAACACGTGGAATACTCAGTGAATTATAGACAAGGAGATTACAAATAATTTGATATAATTGTCAATCTGCACGGTGAGTGAGCACCTGATTTTTAATTGCACTTGTGCGTTTATAACTTTTATACCTAATATGCGGTTGCAGCTGAGAAGAATATCTATTACAGCACCGAATATGATTGAATATTTCTTCGTATATACGCCATAGATAAGAGGAAACATTAAAATCAAAACTGTTTTTAATTTACCAACAAAGCTCTTCACAAACCATTAGGCGACCCAGAGTAGAGTTATTGATCAAAACATCTATAAAAATGCGCCTGCAGGAGTTTTGAATTTGTTTTGTTACTGCAAATGGCAATAACGGGAATTAAAATATCTAAATCTTGAACGAACTCATGCAACATTAAATATTGCATGGTATGCGAGTCCGACTTATTATACTCACAGTTGAAAAGAATGCGCTACGCGTTATTTTCAAAGTCTTAATACGAAAAATGTATCTCAGCGCGAAGTACGCATATAAAGAGTTAGAAAGAAGAGGCATATCTATAAAACATACAAAGTGTGGAAACCCATCTGTAAATCAGTTGCTCTCCTGAAATATATCGATAAAACCACAACAAATGCAAATATATCCGCAGCCACATACACAGAGCAGGGTAATATGTGCAAATTTGATGCATGACGCTTCAGGGCCTCAATTTTTTTGATGCGATAAATTAGTGGTGTAATGGTTAAGGCGACACTAGCGTGAACGATGCGTAACGCGCCACTATATCCAAATATTAAATAATTCACGTTTGTTGCGTTTTGTTGCTTTAGACACTCAATTCAGGTGATCTAATCTTTTATCTGCCAGAATAAATCTTTAAGAGTGTCACTTAGCGCCAATTCGTCCATCTAACACTTTTATCTATTGCAATAAATGCTTGAGACCATTGATGTGAGAAGCGGATTGGATGTATTATATATATAGGCATGTAATTCAGCCTTTCTCTGTTTGACACGAGTGGTACTTAAACCATCACTAGCACCGCTAATTAATGTTTCGCATATCCAATAATTGTTTGTACTGATACAATGATTTGATTGAGACCAGTAATCGTCAATATGTCACTATCGCCTGCGCCAATATTACACGAATCAGTGTCACTTGGGCCAATAAGCAATGTTATAGTAACAACTAGCCATGATTTACACTCGGCTATCACTTCAGCCAGTCAATTCACTATTCACTGTTATAATAAGCGATTAACACCGCTGATACTCAACTCAAAGTCACACCATCATATGCAGCAATTAGTAATATTACAATAACAGCTGCTTTTAATTTAATTCAAATAGTTTCAGCCATTCAGATCGCGTGTCTTTCGCTATTGCCCATAATCTATATTCTCATAACAGCTATGTGTGCGTGCGTGCGTGCGTGCGTGCGTGCGTGCGTGCGTGCGTGCGTGCGTGCGTGCGTGCGTGCGTGTGTGTGTGTGTGTGTGTGTGTGTGTGTGTGTGTGTGTGTGTGTGTGTGTGTGTGTGTGTGTGTGTGTGTGTGTGTGTGTGTGTGTGTCTATCGCTTCAGTCAATCAAATCGTGTGACTATCGCAAGAGACTATAATCAATATTCTTGTAATAGCTGACTATAATGTATTCGGGTATATCGCTTCAGCCTATCAGAATGCATATCTATCAAATTGGCTGTCTGTGATTGACACCTTGTCCCCATATACATACAAGACTGCTTTTTCTGGTAATTCTGCCAAAAGCTAGCTAGATTGGCGGTATCTCTGTGTACTAGAAGGAATGGATGTTTTTATTATACTTTTGCTAATATCACTAGTACTAGGGGAGTGGAAAGGTGACAAGGGGTGTACTACACTCAGCAAGATTGTATTAAAACCCATTCGCAGGAAGAAACAATGAAAATAGATATTTCAAAGTATTTTTTTAATATCATGCAAAAAATTAATGGTAGCTGTCATTTTTTAATTGCATTGTTTGAAATGACTTTTTTGATTTTATTGTTTTAGCATTACCTGTGCTCTGGCATGTCTTCACGCTCAATATCGCGGAAAGTGGGGTGATTCACCCGCCTTCTTATTTGACTTCCCAAGTCATATGGTTTCAAATTGGCGTGGCCTAATTGGCGATATATGGGTTGCACAAAATGGCGTGCTCTTGTGGGCGTGTTTGTACAAGGACGCCCAACAGAACACGTCCCAGTTATGGTCAGTTAGGCCACACACACTTGAAACCACGTAACTTGGGAGGCCCATAGAGAAAGCGCATCTATAACCACCTCCTCCCCATTGCTACAAGGTAGGCCGTGTTAAAATTAGGCCGCTCTGCTCTACCTGCACACTGGGTGGATATCAAGGATATCGTGACACCGGCAATGCTGTCTCGCGGTCTGAATATTAGACAATCATGTGCCTATACAGTACCAGGAGAAAGTTGTATATATTGTGGCAGTGTTTTTACTTTTCACTTGAATGGTGGTCCTATATGTCACTAAACTATCTGACGACATAATTAAATACAGCGCATCACGAAAATAGAAAAATCAGTCACTAGAGTACGAATTGTATGTCTGATGAATTTAGAATGTAATACACATTCTGTTTAATATTTTGAAAGAATTTGACTGATAGTTGTTACTTCCAGGAGCAGCAACAACCCTCAGTTAAATTAGCTTTAAGATATATTATCCAAATCTATATTATTGGAATTCAGGTTTCAAAGTTTCAAATCGATTCCACCATTCGTAAACAGTGTGCGGTGGAGCTTGGAGCTAGAAATGGGCGGTGCATTGCTAGCGACTGCCATTGAGACATACACACGTACGATATTCCTAGCCCAAGACATCCCCGACGACATCAGTTTGCTAATCATTAATCAATTTGAGTGACAAATGTTACAATGATGCCATGATTTGGAATTTTAAGGAGAGCTGACCACACAACACCCTGCATGTCATCCCATTGACAATTTTATAGCGTATGACTCGTCTATGCCCTGCGCATCTACGCTCTGCGCGTCTATGCAGCCAGCATCTATGCACTGCACGTCTATGCACCGAGCGTCTGTGCACTCCACGTCTATGCATTGTTTGTCTATGCGATGCGCGTCTATGTACTGTGAGGCTATGCACCGCACGTCTATGTAGGCCTACTGCGTGTCTATGCACTGCGCGTCTATGAACTGCGTGTCTATGCACTGCACGTTTATGCACTGTAGCAGAACGTTTCTATGGAAGAATCCGATCTGTCACGCAAGTATCGGACGTCATATTTAATTATGACACTCGTTCGTTGACGTCACAATTTTAAAGGCGTGGCTCCGTCAGGAAAATAAAAAAAGACTGCCACGAAAGTGTACGAATTGTATGTCTTTGGTGATTCTGTTGAATATTTTGAAACTAATTTGACTGGGAGATGTTGCTGCCATAGACAGCAGGCATATGTAGCAACATATCTCAATCTATATTGCTTTCGAAATATTTATCATCTTACCTGTAGATAGGTATCTTGAAATTTAGATTCAATGAATTCAGGTTTCATAGTTTCAAATCGATTCCAGTAAAACCTGGCTAGAAACGAGCAAGGCAATGCTAGAACAGGAGGACACCATTCCGCTCCTGTGTATACACATCCTAAGTAGTAGCACTTCGGGCAAGTCTACTTATAGTTCTAAGTAGATCATTTAGAACCTACGGTTACAGAACGTCCAAATGATACACTTAAAACAATAAGTTGTCTGACCTGGTGTGCGTTTTAGTAGTAATGTCCCCGGTGTTATATCCCATACAGTACATGCATATTCAAAAGATGTCCTGGAAAAGCGTCAGGACATTATTTCTAAGCATCCCCTGTGTAGTAGCCTATGTATTTTAAGCACATGAGTAACGAAGCTTTGCGTTGAGCGCTTATTACTACGTTTCGTAATGGCCCAACGCGCAAAGAATGAAATACAGTACAGCGCATAAATAAGTCAACATGTTTCCAAAGCAAAACCATAAATATGTTATTTAGTACAATTTTGAAAACATTGTAAAATATGCTATGGTGCATACCTTGAACATAATGGCGGAATCATTTGTTCATCCCTAGTTAAGCACCAGCCACGCTTCGCCAGTGTTGGGATCGATCAATCCCTGCACTCGCTGATTCTCAATTTCCAGAAAACTATACAAGTAATCCTATGGCAGCACCAGCGCCCAGTCAAATTATTTTCAAAATATTCAACGGCATGTTTATTAAATAGTAAAGCCATACAATTCTTACAACAACGGTTAGTCCATCATCAATTAAGCGCTCGTGACGAACTTAGCTACGTTATTCATGACCTAATTGATTATGACGTCATCCTAAACGTCACGTAGTTAACTATGACGTCATATGATTGACTGAGAAACTGGGATCCTCCATTGAATTGGAAGCCATTGCTGTCTTAGGCAGCAATGTCTTCCAATCTAATTATGCTCAAAATAGTCAAAAGTACGTTTTATTTTGTTTTGGAAATAATTTAAGTTTTTTCTGGGCTGTATCATAAGGGGGTAATTTCTTTTCTTCGTACTGTTCATCGACCTAACCCTTTAACACTCGAATTTGTTCAAGAAAACTACATTTGCAGACAAAGAGAAGAGTATTTTTGAAAATTTACCACTGGAATGACTGGCTTGATTATCGAGCGAGTCATTCCAGTGGTAAATTTTCAAAAAATACTCTTCTCTTGGTCTGCAAATTGACAGTTATACTCTTCTCTTGGTCTGCAAATTGACAGTTCTCAAGACCACTACAGAAGCCGTTTTTGGCTGATATGAGTGTTAAAGGGTTAATACATTGGATTTGACACACTGCTTTTAGTCAGCTTTAGATCTGAGGTATAATTCGGATTCCTGTAAAAAAAAATCTAACTAGTTTATAGAATGTATTTATTAGCTTTAAACATTCATTGTTATCCATGGAATACAATGGCTTAATAAATAGATATGAACACGAGATGGAGACAAATATTAAATATTAAATTTACAATAATAGCGCTTATCCCGAAATAACAATTTCGTTAATTGTTTAGTTAATATATTATTTACAGTATTATAGTCGTACATACAGCAAATGTTGATAATGTTAGACTAATTACCGCTGTTCTTCCAAGTCGTCTGATTACGCTACTGTCAAATAGACCCCCCAAGTCCGTCTAATTGGCCACCACCACCACCATCCACCTTCCCACCCAAGCCAGGCCACCCAGCCATCCCACCCGCTCCACCACCTCAAACAACCCCATCCCGTGAATCTAAAAGGGGCATCGTCAAGGCAATGTTCGAAAAAGTATTTGTTTTAAAGAACCACCAATCATCGACACCATAAGGGCATTCCAATGGCAGCTTATGAGATTTGACTAATCGCTTTCGACTTTTAGTCGCTCACTTGTCTGATGAGACCACCTGGCGGCGGCGGCGGCGGCGGCGGCGGCGGCGGCGGCGGCGGCAGCGGTGGCGGTGGCGGTGGTGGTGGTATTGGCAGTGGAGGTGACGGTAGCTGTGGTGGTGGCGTTTGTGCTGGTGGTGGTGGTCGTCGTCGTCATCGTCGTCATCATCAGCGTCGTCATCTGCATGCTCGGTACTTGTTGGCAGCTATTACGGGCAAATCCAGTGGTTTCTAAACAACACGGCACGTGTATGGTTGCATTGAAATTGAAATTATATTCTGGGACAACATGTGTCAAAAAGTTAAGAGACACCCCATACCCCACTCACACACGTCACCATTCCTTTATTATGACTACTTTCGGTACTTCATAAGGTGGTCGTATTTGATAGGTTCACAAGTATTAGGCTATTAACACGATTAGACATGTGTATTAATTTAGATGAAGGTTATTTGCGATGAACTCATTTGTTCAATCATAATAAAAGTTAAACTGGTTTATGTATATAAAGCCGATAACTACTTAAGGTGGGGTGGGGTAGGGTGTCAAACTAGGGCCATTTTGTGATCATTGACCACATCAAATAATTTGTATTAGCTCCTCTTGGGTCAACAGCGCATTAACGCACTCAAGATAAAACCCATTAATGGTCAAACACTTTTGCATAAAATTAAGATTTTTGCCGAAAGATTTTTTTTTAATTTATCATGGAAATTTAAGAAAAAAATATTTCAGTTGTCCTGCAAATGGGCATTCATCAAAGGTGGAATGGTCAAGAAAATACACCTTTTTTCCTTAGCCAGTGACCATTTGCGGGATAAGAGAAGGGTATTTTTGACAATTTACAGCTAGAATGACTGGCTCGGTTACCGAGCCAGTCATTCTAGTGGTAAATTTTCAAAAAACTCTTCTCTTAGCCTGCAAATGGAATTTCTCAAGATTATTGCAGAGATAGTTTTAACGAACATGACCATAAAAGGGTTAAGTTGAGGGTTTCCGAGAACCATCTGTCTCTCGTGGCCACTCTCATGGTACATACAATGAGATTCCGCCATAGCTAGGTTTTACCGCATGCTATGAATAGAGGAATCCAATCTGTCGGTCAAATATATGACGTCATAATGGATTACGTCACACGTAGGTTGACGTCACAATCAATTACATCATGAATGACGTATCTAAGTCCGTCATAAACGCTTAATAGTCCGTCAAGTTGTACGAATTGTATGTCGTTAATATTTTAAAACATTCCGTCGACCATTTTAAAACTAATTTGCCTAAGCGTTGTTGCTGCCATAGGCAGCTGTAGCAGCTCCAAGTCAAATTAGTTTCAAAATATTCAACAGCTTACCTGTATAGTTTTCGGGAAATTGAGGTTCACGGAGTTCAGGGTTCTATTGAGAAATGTCTATATCTCTTCCAGGCTGTATTCATCTAATGCATGTGTGTATGTCTGCAACTGCTTACCTGTATATGCGTGTCTATATATATTTTGACTTGTATTTATACGAATGTTCGTCTGTGTTAACCATTTCAATCCGCCAAACCAAGCACAAGAAATTACCGCCATGTAGGCCTATAGTTGCATGGTGAGAGAATGAAGACCGCCGACGTTACTGTAGTGTCGGCCACGAACTCCCTCCCCTAACACTCACACTACCCAAACAACAAGTCTAATTCATGTGCAGGGGAGTGGTTAGTCTTTTGAGCTGGCAATCTAATGGTTGGTGGTTGAATTTTGTGTCACATTAAGCGAATTTTCTATAGGAAATCCTAGATATATATGAATTACCACCCCGCCCCCCCCCACCCCCTCCACCCCACTACACCACACCCACAGTACATCTGTGCGTGTGGGCACAAGGCGTGTACGTTTTACCCCCAATGGCTGTGATGACAAGGAAATAAACATAAACATGGCGAAATAGCATTTTCTGCATACTTGTAAATATATGCTGATAAGCATGGAATTATGGCGTTTCTCGGCGACTGTGTACAAACCAACACGAATATCTATAAACCCACATGTAAATGCCCCTTGAGCTTATTGAGGGACCAAGCAAGCTGACTGGTGGGCCTGGGTCAATTCTCAACCTCGCCAGTCTCCAACTGACCCGACACAAATCTGGATTTCTGAACAGAACTCCTGCCACACCAACCATCTACTCACTGATAGCCAGAGGCAGTAAGCCATCATCTGACTAAAATATCAAATATAGCTAAGTGACGTTGGCATCCAGCAATATATTGTCTACCTTCATTCCGACATCGCAACAAGTTGCTCGAGGATGAACCTCCTATTCACGAGAGCATTGTGGAAGGCGGTCTGGTTCCCATCCTTACCTCGTCCATGCCAAATACTCATTGCTAACATCGACCATGTTGATGAGTAGTTACTAGACTCTATCACCACTGATGGGATGGGGTGAGAACATCGTTGACGCCTACTTGGGAGTAAATGGCATCTTATTATTTTACCTGAGTTTATCAGTGTCAACCTCAGATGCATCCACTAGATCAAAGATACCTGCTAAGTGTATGACGCCTGGCTGCGCTGAATAACAATGGTGTAAACTATATACTCAGTATCATGACGATTTTATGACTGCTGCTTCAGAATGCCGACAACGTGATCAAATCATTTTGGCTGCTAAACGAGACGGTCCACATCTGGTGGCATATGCCCTCTTCACTGTAGCTCTATGCTCCACCACATACATACAGAATGATGGTCTACACCCTCTTCAGGCAGTGTCAATCAAAGCTAGCCGGACGAGATATAGTTAGATGTGATCGGAAACCTAAATGTGTCGATAGCTAACCCTCCCTAATCTGTTAATTGTCAATAAGGAGCATTGATCTATATCTAAGCACAAATAGCATGTCCATTGCTTGTTTAGAGTTTAGGCTGTTCCTAATCATTAACCGCTCAAAACTAACATGATTTCACCCCAGAGATATCTTACCTTTGTCGAAGTGATGTTGAATGTGAGAGAGGAGCCACACACACACACGCGCACGCACGCACGCACGCACGCACGCACGCACGCACGCACGCACGCACGCACGCACGCACGCACTCTAAAGTACCATACAGGAAATGATTCTGAGAAGAGATGTTGAAAACTTACAGGAACGCAAACGGTGTGAAGCGAATGCTCGCATCACAAGGTGACAAGGAACTACAATGGCGGGACACTCAATAGGAACAGCTACGATGGCAGCGATGGTTTGAAGGAAATGATTGCAAGATGAGAAATGGGATGCAATTGGAGAGCTGGGAGAAGTACATGCCTGGCGGACCTGCAGGTCTTACAGTGAGATGGCGAGTCTGGTCTGTAAAACTGTTACATGGAACAATTGGATGACTTGTTTTATGAAGAACTGTGTGATGGTGATGAGCCTATAACGCTTCGGACGTGAGAAGAGAAGACGCTGCAGAAGTATAAACACAAGAAATCCAAACAGTAGCGGACAAATTGGCAAAGGAACTTGCGTATATAGTCGAAAATATGGAACCTAATTCAATATCCATGAAACGTATAATATTTAGCAAATGTGAAATCGTGAAACGTGAGTAGACTTATACCTGTCTAAAAGTAACGGTTGTTGGGGCCCAGGTGACTGTGTTTGTTTATTACTTAATGAGATAGTGGACACCAATGCTATGTGCTTTAACCAATAAGTTATTTTATATTTAGTGACCATACTGGTCGTGATAAAATGGTTTTCCTGTAAGTCATAGCAATAATAAACTAATGACCTACTTAATAGCGGAATCCAGTTTTAGCTATGCCCCGCCCTTCTCTGGCTAAGCCCCACCCACGCTTTAACCGTGTTGAGATCGATCGATCACAGCACTTTCTGAATCTCAATTTCCAGAAAACTATGCAGGTAAGTTGTTGAATATGGGATCGTCCAGTCCAATTAGTCTCAGAATATTCAAAAAAGTGTATTAAATACTAAAGAGATGCAATTCGTAGAACAATGCTTAGTCCATCATCAATTAAGCGTTCGTGACGAACTTAGATACGTCATTCACGCCATAATTGAAAGACGTAGTTGATTATGACATCCAACTACACGTCACGTAGTTGATCATTACGTCATATGATTGACTGAGAAACTGGATTCATGAATTAGTTACGTCTTTTGCTATAAGATGAGATTATTAGCGTGAATTGTTCGTGATATCCCTACGCACTATACAAGCTGTCAATATCTAAATATTTATGGTATTGGTGTTGTTGGATATTCGTAGATTTGGTCATGTCTGTAGCTTGATTAAAATCATTTATTAGAATTAATCCGAAAGGCTGGCAATTTCACGTTTTGTGTTTTGCGTTCAAATAGTTAGAAAGGTGACGCGAGGACCATTGCGCAATCACTACTAATCTCCATAAATTAGTTGTGCGATAGCTCTGGCTATGCAACATGAGTTTAATTAAATCGTGGAACGCGTAAAATTTCCATGGATATTTTTGTTCTTGATTGATTTACTAGAATAAATTTAGCAAAACGTCATGGCGAGGGAAATGAACCATTTATTTACAGCAAATCCTTCCAAAACAACCTTATGGATTACAGTACAGCTCATAAATAAACAACCAAGATAACAAGGAACCTGCTAGTTAGTACAATTTTAACACAATGTAACAAATGTTATGTTGAATATTTTGAACATAACTTGATTGGAAGGTATTGCTTCCAATCCAATCATGTTCATCCAACAGTATGTTTTATTTTGCTTTGAAGACATGCGTACATATTTTAGCAGTACAGTAGACACAATTATTAGCTTTACGCTGTGTCTTTATGTCAGTAACTTGCTAAAGCATTTGCCTTTCGATGCCAAAAGATAGTAGTTCCTTATACAGATGGTCTTTCCGCCACCTGTCATAAGAACCATCCTTAGTTTTCTTAGATTTACAAGTGGTTTATTGAGTAGGTTATTGTGGACGTGTTATTACATCATTACATAGCAATTGGGGAATCCAGTTTCTCAGTCAATTATATGACGTCATAATCACCTACATCACATCTAAGCTGACGTCATAACCAATTACGCCATGAATGACTTGATTTAGTCCATCTTAAATGCTTAATAATCCGACAGGTTGTACGAATTGTCTGTCTTAAGTTGATGTTAGATACTTTGAAACTAATTTGACTGGCCGATGTTGCTGCTATAGGCAGCAACAGCACCCAGTCAAATTAGTTTCAAAATGTTCAACAGCTTACCTGTATAGTTTTCTGGAATTTGAGATTCAGAGAGCGCAGGGATCGATCGATTCCAACACAGGAAACGCGTGAGTATAGCTTAGCTAGAGATGCGTGTGGCATAGATAAAACTAGATTCCTCCATTGTCAAAGTGAAGTAATTTATCGCATATAATAAGCAAGCTTATATTCCTCGTATAACATTCATTGAACCACTCGATAACATTTCATATCCAGCTAGTGTGGAATCCCAGAGCCGATTCCCGGGGCTTGCTAGGGAGAGCATATGTAATTTAGCCGACAGAATTCAGTTAGCACATAGTGATAGATCATGGGCGTTCTCAAACGTATGAATGTGACAACTCTGCCGAAAACAGTATTGATGTTCATTTCTTAGCATATCACATTCCACCGAAGCATCGCATGAATTATTAAGGAAAGATATATCAGAAGAAAATAAGGCTGGAACGCGACATTTTTATTGTAACCTACAATTGTCATAGCGTCGGAAAAAATTCCGAAACAATAATTCATCATTTGAAAGGTTATCAAGTAATCTTCCTTCAAGAGCTCTGGTTATATAACTTTGAAAAGGTTATGTTAGTGTTTTTGTATGATGATAACAATGCGACAATGAATGGTGTATACGATGATAACCTTCTCCCACCCACACAGAGACGGAAGGGGTATAGGGGATCCGCCAGTGTGAAATAAAGAGATTGATCACCTAATGAAACTGCTACATGATAGAAGCGACAGGTTACAGCTGGCTGAGATGCAGACAAATGAACATAGACTTCTACTTATCTCTGTATATTTGTCAACCAGAGGTTCAACTGAAACTGACGATAGTTATATTAATGTTCTAGTTGAAATGAATGTTAGCATACAGAAGTATCAGGATCATGAGTTAGTAGTAGCAGGTGGCTTGGCCGTTCATGTGGGGTCAAATCAAACAACGAGACGAGATTGTATATAACAAGGGTTTCTCAGAGAACATAGCTTGTGTCTATCCATAGATTTAACGAAAGAACAACCCCTTACACACGCAAATGGATACGATGCCATATGGATTGATTTTATGCTCACCAGCTAAATGCTAGCAACGAAGATGTGTCCGACTAGAAGGCGTAGCAACATATCATTTGATAGTGCTAATCATATACCCGTCGAAGGGATGCTTATGCTGGAATATGACGAAGATATAAATTTGGAAAGTAAAGGTTGTCATGTTAACGGAAATTATATCGAATAAAATTGACAAGATCCAATATATGGGAGAAGCAGAAGAGAGGGTGTTACGTCTTAACGTTCACCTCACGAGTGATTATGCTGCAGAAGTGCGATTGGGTAGACTGAGCACGATATTGACAGAGTCTTCAGTGTCTGCTATGCCGACTCTACCACGTCTAAAACCACAGAGAAGGGTGCTTGTGGAATCCTAAAATTGCTGCGGCTACAAGATAAAATCCACAAGCATTTTAAGCATATAAATCAGCAGGTTGCCCATGAGGTACACAATACCCAGCAGTTATATGGCGGAAAATGGCCAAAAAGATGTTGGGCAGAGACCAAAGATAGGACAATTCAAAGCGGGGCTTATGCAAGATATAGCTCATGCCCACCATGCAGAAATACAGCTTTATCATAGGTTGATCAGGCAGTAAACAAAATCTAAAAGTGCATGTTTGACTGAGTTAGACGGTTCAAGAGACAGTAATTAAAAGATCTGAGGAGTGCTGCGATGGCTGGATGAAGTACTTCTCTCAGTTGGCAACAGCCAAAGATAACCCCTAATTTGATCACAGTTTCAGGCAAGAAACAGAGTGTGAAGTTTTTGTTCTAGATATGATGATAAGAAAGTCGAATGAAGTCATGCGCAAGTTGTCGAGTGGAAAGGCGGTAGATATACATGGCTACAGTGCAGAAAATTAAAAATAGGGGGAAAGCTGCCTACTTAGGGAGATTAAGCACATCCACTAAGCCATCAATATGCGCAGAAAAATCTTAAATAAGGCTTCTTAACCCCAGCTTATAAGAGAAAGAAAGTTGTGAATGAAGCCGTTAATTACAGAGATATCATTGTCATGCCTGCTGGAAATGGTTCTGGAGATACTTTTGAGAGAGGATCTGCCAGGTAGTTTGCTCTCGGCGCAGAATAAAATGCGAAGAGACCTTACCAATGGTGTTTCGCCATTATAAGGTGTACTACTTGTTCATGAGCCAGCTGGAGAAGCAAGCGATTAGGGTCGTACTGTATATGAAGCATATCTCGATGCCAAAGCAGCATTTGATGTTGTATACCATGACAACCTGCACAAAAAGTTGAACTTGGATGGAGTTCAAGGTTTGCTGTGGTTAAATACCGGAGATTTGAGGCAAAATGCAATCTCTACAGTAAAATGGGAAGGGAAATTAATTTGATATTCTGCAGGGCGTTAGCCAAGGCGGTATCATCTCAACTAGCCTGTACAAAAGGCACATAAATCTACTCCTACTGCAACTAGAGGATAGCAACAAAGGGGATAAAATCGAAACAACAGAGATAGCTAGACCATGTGTTGCAGATGACCTAACCATAGTGACAACTAATAGAATTGGTTTGCAGACCCAGTTAAATCTAGGGACAATCTGTGCAGATAAGAGACTGTATGCATATCAAGCCAATATAGGATGTGAACTCATACCATCGGATTACGAATCGGACTCGGTACCTTTAAGTCACGGATGTCACATAATATGTAAGAAATTCATATTACCGTAATGGACACCTGTCAACGCAGTGCCGATTCGATTATGCACCCGGGATATGACACATGTGGCCTAGCGGTAACTAGTCCAACTCGTAATCCGACGGTCATGGGTTCAAATCCTGCCTGTACCTAATAAGATCCAAATGGTCGAATCTAGTCATGCAGTGGATCAGTCTATAGTGTGGAAAACATGTATTAATGAAAATTTCGCACATTTTCCACTTGCTAAAACTCGTTCCAACTGAGATCTTACTGAACTCATGTGATAAATTTGATATAAAGTGTCAACTTGTTTGGAATCCTCTATTATATCTTGAAATAACAATGGCATCTACGCACCCCCATCCCACACCCACCAACCCACCCCACCCCACACACCCAAGTAACAGAGAGAGGGAGAGTGTGTAATGTCAGATCGATGTTATGCAACTACCTCACGGATTTGTACCGAACCGCGGCCACAAGACACGTGGATGAAATTTTCCTGAATATTTTGAGAAAAAAAGATTTGATTGGGAGCTGGTGCAGCCCTATGCAACAACAGCCCACGGGCAATTTAGTTTCCAAATATTAAACAGCGTACCTGTAGCCTATAGTTACCTTGAAATTTATATTCTGGGAATTCTGGTGTCAACAATTTCAAATCCAGTTTTAGGTATACACCGCACATCTCTAGCTAAGCTTCACACACACACTAAGCACGTGTTGGGATCGATCCATTCCTGAACTCCTTGACTATCAATTTCCAGAAAACAATACGGGTAGTATGGCAGCAACAGCGTCTAGTCAAATTAGATTTAAAATATTAGACATATCATTTCATGCATTGAAACTGCGTCGTTAACCCTTTAACCCGCAAGATTTCAGTGTATCAATTTCAAGACTATAGAGACAGGTTGTGTGAATATTTGGTATTAATTTGAATGGAACCTTTTCCTAGAGTATAGACAGTCAAATTAGATTCTATTACTTACATCAAAAACAATTTCTGTCTGGCCTACAATGGTTAATGGTTAAGACATCGTTCATCCATATTACATGAGCGCTGAGGATGTTGAGCATGACCGGGATTAAAAGTTTCACTAATAGCTATGTTAAGCGTTGATAAGAATAGAGGGATCCGGTCTGTTACTCAAGTATCTGATTTCATAGTCAAATTCGTCACTTGTTAGGTGACGTCACAATCAAATGGCGTACGTCCGACACGAAAGGACAAAGGTCATCTAATAATACAGTCCGAATTTCATGTCGTGTTTGTGCATTTACGCTTTAATAAACATTCGATTGATTATTTTTTAACGAATTTGACTTTGAGCTGTTGTGGCCATCTGTAACAGCAGCTCCAATTAAAAGTAGTTTCAAATGATATAGCAGGTTATTGCTGTATAATTATTTTGAAGTGGAGATTCTGGAAAGACATGGTTCAAAATATTAAGATTGCTTCCAACTTGCATAAAGTAGGCGGAGCTTAGTTTGAAACGAGCGCGGTATAGTGAGAAATGAACCCCTCTATAGAGGAATCCAGTTCTAACCGTACGCCGCACATTTCTAGATAAGCTCTGCTCGCTTTAACGCGTGGCGCAATAGATTTGAATCCTTGAAACTTGAATTCCCAGAAACAATATATTTTGAAACTACTTTGACTGGGGCAGTTGCTGCCTATGGCAGCAAAACTCTAAGTGAAAAATAGTTTTAAAATAGTCAACGGAATGTTTATTAAGTTATAAAGTCATCTCAAAGACATGCATTTTGTACACTTTCGTAAAGTACTTCGATTTTCGTGACGGAGTCACGTTATGTTGATTGTGACGTCAGCTAAGAAGTGACGTATTTGATGTCAGATACCGAATGGCAGATCGGATCCCTCTATTTGTTCAGTCAAACTGGCTATATTCTTACTGGAATACATCGATCAACGCATGTGGCCGAGAAGCCGGACGTCTCTTGACTGTTCAGGTAATACTGCTTCTGTCGTCGGCGCGCGTACCTGTACCGGGGACAGCAAATAAACAAGATCTTCGTAAATGCTCGCCGGAAATCTCGCATTGAAAGAGCGTAGATTACTGGGTTCATTCCGGAATTAATATACCCTAGCCAGGTGAACACTGGTAAAACAATTTCCGGGTGAGCGATACAAGATCCGCGGCATAAACCCATCAGAATATTACAAACGAAGAAAGGCAGCCAACATATGATAAACACGCCAACAACGATTCCCAGTGTTTTTGCCGCCTTCTGCTCGCGAGCTAGTTTTGTGAGTCGTTTGCTGATTGCGAACTTATGAATGCGTTTGGTGATTAGTTTTGATCTATGTTGATGAGGACCATGATGGTGGCAATGCAGTTCTTCATGCAGATGGTGAGGCTGGTCGTCCTCGCTTGAGTGGTGCACTAAATGAGCCGGACTTCCAGCCTCACTTTCGCTCGCAGACTTTTCATAAGACGAAACATGAGACTCCTCCTGAAGCCTGCATCGTACCCCTCCCCCACCTCGATGTATCCTTAGCGTCATAACCTCCCCGTCGATGCCATTCGAAGACATAATTTTAGTACCACATTTTAGACTTTTTGTCTGAGCGGTTGCCGCTCGGTAAATTTTGAAATATACAAATAACATGATGATCAGCGGACAGTAAAACGAAACGAATGATGAAAATACCAGGTAGCCGCTGTCCTCCGTAAATACGCATACGGATATAGGTAGATCCGAGGGTGTTACAGCTTTCCACCAAGCAATCGCCGGAAATGAAATACCTGCAGAACAAATCCACACTAATGCGATCATGATGGTTACTTTGCAGGATGACATCTTATTAGGGTAAGCTATAGGGTCCGTGATCGCCCAATATCGATCCAGAGATATCATACACAGATTAAGAATGGAGGCACTACTGGCGAGCACGTCAAACGAATGCCAGAGATCACACCAGTACGGTCCATAGAACCATATACCACCAGTCATCTCGTAGCTAATACTGAAGGGCATCACTATAGCACCCATGACGAGGTCGGCTACTGCAAGGGATACTATAAAGTAATTGGTAATTGTTCGCAGGTAGATTTCTTTACTTACCGCCGTAATCACCAACATATTGCCAAATATGGTGATGAAAGAAAACGAGGCTAGCAGTATTCCAAGAGCGGGATGCTTCAGCTGAACATCCGGGATATCCGTCCTATTACTACTCCCACTGCTAGCACAGATATTCCAGTTTCCATGGCAATCTGGCGGAACAGAAGTATTTGAAAGAAAAGAAAAATTTCCTGCGAAACCTTGCATGTAATCCGCTGGTACATGGATCTTACTAGAGATTAGCACAGTGTCTCGAGGATGGTTAAATGGTCGATAACAAGGAGGAGAATGGCGAAGATGATGCTGAGCACTGAACAGATGGAGATGTTGCTTCATTAACTAGCGTTCGATGCCCGTTATAATGTGGCCACATCTGGATAATGGACTTATAGTTTTTTTAATAATCAACTATCGACATCCTTAAACACATTTAGGCGTTAATTAATTAGATGCCAGTTAAATTAATTCGCGGATTTGATAGTAACTTAGTACCATGATTTGATAACGGATACAGACTAGTGATACTTATGCAGAGCCATGGCAGAAACCTCGTCTGAATACCGGGTCATTGAGATAGACGTTATTGACACGATAATCGAGTAGATCACGAGAAACCGTTACGTTAGAACTCCTACAAAGGAAAGGTAGTTAAGATTCATCACAATATCACCGTGTAAGTTCAAACAATCGCCTGAAATGCAATATAACTTGGTTCTTCAATGTTGAACCTTCTCACTGAAACCATCTCAAAACCCCACTCTCTGTCAACAACGGAGAGCTTCACCGCTGAGCTAGACCCGCGTTGTTTCCAGCTATTGTAATACGTACGCCGAGTGTCTGTTAGTACAATTTACGTACCATTGAACTAAAACAACTGGAAAGTATTCTAATCAAGAATTACTTAAAACAACAAATAAACTTCTTATCATGTTATCCATTAAACCGTCATAGTCATTGCTTAGTAATCTCCAAATATCTCACAAGCTTGGAAAGATTCGCGCATCTACGATTGTTATTAGCTTCCTGAAAGCTGCTCGATGTCCTATTCGGAATCAAGCCAGGGATACAGCTTTGTATACGTTTCCCGTTTTCCGCGTCGCGGATTCCCACAGATAGTCTTTTAAACAGTTTGTGTCCTTGTGTTTACAGAAATCGACAGATTTGTGTTATTTCTTAGCAGCGCGGATGTACTGTAACGCTAAAAAAGCAAAATCGTATTGTTGGCAGCTGCTACAGTCTAAAAAAGTAGAGCAATGTAGAATACAATCAGTCACTCAAGTATCTTACATTATAATCAAATTCGTCACTTGTTAGCTGACATCACACTCAAAATAACATAAGTCCGTCACAAAGATGGCAGTAGTCTGACACGCAAATGTATGAATTGTATGTCTTTGTTTAATTTTAAAAGGTAACCGCCACCAGTCAAATTATTTTCAAACTATTTAACCTCTTACCTATTAAATTATCTCGAAATTTAGATTCTGGGAATTCAGGTTTCAAATTTCCAATACTCAGAAAATTCGGTGGAACTTAGATAGAACTGGGCATGGCCTAGCCAGAAATAGGCGGTGCATAGCCAGAGATGGAACCATCTATTAGCAATTACAAGCAACCTACCAATAGCGGACAAGATATTGCAATTTCGTTATGCTATGTAAAACAAAATTATGATTATTTTGAGACTAAATTGCATGGAAGCTTCTATGTAAATTGCCTTCAAAATAACCAACGACATGAATGTCTTATTTGAGATTTATACGATCGAATGTCTGTTTTCAAACAGTTAAAAGCATGAACTGGCAATAGAACTGAAAATGAATGAATGCCGGTTTAGCTATGCCCCTCCCATCTCCAGCCCTACCCTTACTTCGCCAGTGTTGGGATAGATCGATCCATGAACTCATTGACTATCAACTTCCAGAAAACTATACAGGTAAACTGTTGAATATTTTGAAACTAATTTGACTGGATGCTGTGAAGAAAGCACAGTAAAATTATTTTCAAAATATTCAACAGCATGTTTATTAATTAGTAAAGACATACAATTAGTACAACAACGCTTAGTCCGTCATCAGTTACGCGTTCGTGACGAACTTATCTACGCCATTCATGACGTCATTGATCATGACGTCATCCTACACGTCGCGTTGTTGATTATGACGTCATGTGATGGATGGATAAACGGGAAAGGTCAATTGTTTACGTACTTGTTATCCATGTTTGATTAATTAATCATTTTATTGGGCATTATTCACAGCAGCACAGTGTTATTTAGCACTTTCTTATTCAACATTTGAAAACATCACAATATAATTTACTACTTTAAGGTCAATTGTTTACTTTTTATTTTGATATTCAGTTTTAACATTAACACGTTATTTAACATCGCTTATATCAACGCAAGACATCCCTGATAACGCGGGTCATTGCGCCAATACTGGACCGATATCGGGCCATATTTAGCCCAGTATTAGTCCGGTATCGCCCCTGTAACCGGGGCTATCAAAGCACGTGGTACAACTGATAACTCCTTCGCATGTTTAACTCCAATTATAATGCCACATTTTTTCAGGAAAAGAGCACACACATCCTACCTATGGCATTTATAATATGATACAATAATTAAAGTTCTACAGTTATAACAGATTTCATTTTTAGTGAGCAAATTTAAATATAAACTCATTTTCCATGAAAAAACTAGTAAGCACTAATATTACATTCACTACGATATATTAATTTCCTTTTGCGTAAAATATCACTTAGACAAACCATTATTTTTAAAAACGGTTTCCGATTCTCAGTTCGATTTTACGGGAAAACTATTCGTCGGCAGTTTACAATTTTTGCATCGTACGTGGTGCAAAGACAGACGGAAGAAAGCACTACATCTTTCGAGATCGATGCGTTTATTGCGAGAGCGCGCTGATGAATGGTTGCTAACTGGCTGACTCGCGGGCACTCCAGGAAGCTGGTGTTTGTAGGGAGGAGAATCATGTCTTGAAATCAGTGGTTAGCGCTGACTCGACAGCAGCTTGCATTCCCTCGCTAGCGCTGCTCAAGTCGCTCTCGGAGCCGTAGTTAGGGCAGTAAAGAAACGTCCATGTTCCATCGACAGGCACATTCATTCACCTCCCGCCCACGTTCAAGGGATGCTTAAAATAATTATGTAAATATGTTTTATCCATTTTGCTTATATACGTCAGTGGTATATTTTGAAATCAACAACAGTTCGTTTCCAGTCAAACAATTTTCAAAATAGTGTGTAATTTTCACTTACAGATTGAAAGTAGATTCTGGAAATGCGGGAAGAAATTGGATGCAGTCAACGCCAAATAGGAATATAATGGAAATTAGACTGTTCTTAAGCCATAGAGACCGACACTGCCAGTATTGGAGACCCGGTAAAGTGAATAAACCATATTTAACGACGTCTACGGTCGCGTTCAGTTAAGCCCCCTGATTACTTTGGGTGCTCCCTTTTTGGTGCTCAAATGATGATTTTTGTCGGACATCAGTCAGATCAATGTGCATTGGGAACTGTGGCCTGGGTGCAATAATTAAACATAAAAACTGGTTTTAAATAAATGCTTATTCGGAAAAGTCATAATCTTACCTGCCCGGCCTTATTGATGACATTGACCTCTGGCATTTTAACGCCAAATTCAAGAGGCTTCCATAGCACTATAAGAGCAACATACGCCACAAGCTAGTTGAAGATCCCCCTAATAGAGCCTGAGTTGTCGCACCAAGCAGGCAGGCAGGCAGGCAGGCAGGCAGGCAGGCAGGCAGGCAGGCAGGCAGGCAGGCAGGCAGGCAGGCAGGCAGGCAGGCAGGCAGGCAGGTATGCAGGCAGGCAGGCAGGCACGCACGAAGACAGACAGACAGACAGACAGACAGACAGACATACATACAGACAGACAGACAGACAGACAGACAGACAGACAGACAGACAGACAGACATACAGACAGACAGACAGACAGACAGACAGACAGACAGACAGGCAGGCAGGCAGGCAGGCAGGCAGGCGGACGGACGGACGGACGGACGGACGGACAGACAGACAGACAGACAGACAGGCATGCAGGCAGGCAGGCAGACAGACAGACAGACAGACAGGTAGGCAGGTGGGCAGACAGTTGGACATGCAGGCAGGCAGGCAGGTAGGCAGGCAGGCAGGCAGGCGGACGGACGGACAGAAGTCTATCTATTAATTGTATGCCGCTGAACATCAGAAAGTCATAAGTTATCAACAAATAGTGTTTGTGAAATCCCAAGGTATATTGTGTATGCAATACCATCTACATCAGCATTTCTTTTTTGTCTTTGATGGATTGGTGCGGAATGAAACCGATGGTATATTGCTTCCAAATGTTGACTAGTTTGTATGAGCTGTTACTCCTGTTATTAGCACCAGCTGACTATTTGGTAGCTATGGTAATAATAATATTAGGACAAACACATTCTGTAAACACACCTGTTCAATCATAATGCACAAAGACTGACCATGTATATGGCCTGGGTGAATAAAGAAAACTGAAAAAACTGAACTGACTCGCTTCATAGAGCATAGTCTCTTTGCTTTGCTGTAACGAGAGATTTATTAACCCTCTCACTAGGTGCATGATCTCTCTCTCTCTCTCTCGCTCTCTCTCTCTCTCTCTCTCTCTCTCTCTCTCTCTCTCTCTCTCTCTCTCTCTTCCTCCCTCCCTCCCTCCCTCCCCCCTCCCTCCCTCCCGCCCGCCCTCCCTCCCTCCCTCCCTCCCTCTCTCTCTTTCTCTCTCTCTCTCTCTCTCTCTCTCTCTCTCTCTCTCTCTCTCTCTCTCTCTCTCTCCTAGTAAATTTTCAAGACTGATCATCTCTTGGCATGCACAAGCACATTCCAGCTCGACAATTAAATGGTTATGTCGGCAAAAGATGAGTGAAACAGTTAAACACACGTGAAAATTTGGTGGTGTCTCAAAGAAGGCAAGTGTACCCTGGGAGACACGAGCTCCCTACTCAAGAATCTGTCTATAAACTGGCTGGCATGGAAACATCACCCAGCTAGTTTCTGACCCGCACTAAGTTTGAATAAGCCCAGCCAGATGGGCGCAGATATTATGATGTGGGCAAAATCACGCGCACGTATATCTCTCAAAACTCGCTACAAAGGGGCGTGCCTACTTCATAACCTCATAAATAACTTTAAAATGTAGTTGGTTATAATTTTGAAGACGATGTAAGAAAGGATCTGTTGAATATTTCAAACATAATTCACCTTTCCAGAATATCCATTGATGATCTGATGTCATATAACCTGATAATCAGCTAAGCGGCGTGTAGGATGACGTCATAATCATTGCGTCATAAATGATTCTATTAGGCCGTCTTTAACTCTTAATAGTCCTACACGTTGTTTACAAATTGTATGTCTCTACTATTTAATAAACACAATCTTGAATATTTTGAAACTAATTTGACTGGGTGCTGTTGCTGCCTGTAGCTTACCTGTATGGTTTTCTGGAAACTGATAGTCAGGGAGTTCAGAGATCGATCGATCCCAACACGAGCGAGGTGTGAGTGGAGCTTAGCTAGAGATGGGCGGGGCATAGCTAAAATGGAAAGGTCCATTGAATTAGAAGACTTCATTAGGCATCAATGTCTTCCAATCAAATTAGGTTACAAACTATTCAACAGTATGTTTTATTTTGCATTGAAAACATCATAAATCATTTCTTAACTGTAACTCATTCCAATGGCATATGCTGATAATAGTGGCATAAGGATTTCATATAGATTAATTTTCAACATGTTCCTTTATTTACTGCGAGTCTGCTTAGCGGCTAAGTTCGTCACTCTAGAATGAAGGAATCCCGTTTTAGCTATGCCACGCCCATCTCTAGCTAAGCTTCATCAACACTCAGTATTGGTATCGATCAATCCCTGAACTCCATGACTATCAATTTCCAGAAAATTATACGGGTAAGCTGTTGATTATTTTAAAACTACTTTGGCTGGGAGCATGTTGCTGCCTATGTCAGCAACTGCGCCCAGTAAAATTAGTTTCAAAATATTCAACAGAATATTAATTAAACAGTAAAGACATACAATTCGCTCATCAACGCTTAGTCCGTCATCAATTAAGCGTTCATTGATTGTGACGTCAGCCTACATGTCACGTAGTTGATTGTGACGTCATATGATTGATTGATAATCAAGCGCCACTGGAATGACCGACCCGATAACCAGTGCATCTATCTTGGGTCTCCAATGAACATTGCGAGCATTGAACACGCACGAAGCTAGAAACTGTCAATATACGTTAGTCACTTTAAACTATGCGAAAAGGTGGCGTCTGTTCTAACCCACCGTCCATTAAAGCTGCGGTCAGGTCGAGCTTGCGCCTCGTCTCGACTAGTCGCCGCTTGATTTCCCAGCAACTATCGGCAACTCCAAGCGATCGATTTAGTCTGCGACAGGTTCGACCTGAGCGTACCTGCGATCACTTTACTGTCGATCGCCGTCAGTTTTGCCGTCTAAAAAATCTCGAATCGCTGGAGTAGAGCATGTTTTACTTTTACGACCGGTTGCCGTCAATCGCAGGCTAGTTAATATCGACATGAGTGTAATTACGATTGTCGGCAACTGAATTATCGGCTTTAGCCAATCAGTACACAGGAACGGATGGATAACAGAGTCAGTCATTACAGTGGTAAATTTTCAAAAATGGTCTTTTTATGGCCAGCAAATGAGAAAATTAAACAAAATTGGTTATTTAAAGGATTAATTTCTTAAAGCAATGCCAGAAGATTATTTAATTCAAGCCAGCACAGTCTCATAATTCATGGATCAGATCTGTCAATCAAACACACGCACCTGACGTAACATCAACTGATGCTACTATAAAATGTCGATATAGTTTGATTGTGAAGTCTTTTCGCATAATATTAGATATACTATCTCTGTAAGGAAACTCGAAATATTGTACTAGATAATTTTTAGATCCGGAATGGATGTCTAAAGCTTGGTCATGTTCTTGTTGTTTTTAGTACTCCTCATTCAGTTTTCATCAAATCATGCTGAAACTTCAGGCATCTATTCTAGGCATATGTACCCACAGCTGTATGGAGCCGGATTTTTTATTCACATCTCTGCTTGTTATTAATACGGCACCACAGCCTTAAAATTTTAAGTTGCTACTCCTCCGTTAATAAGATATGTAGTTTGATTAAAGTTGAGAGGCATATTCTATGGGTAAATCTTGATATCATTATTTTTCAATTTACTGCCCCGCTGTGTTTCAGTAGGGCGCCCACTCTTAAATTCTAAAATCTATATAAATCTATATCTAAAACCTATATAAAATTAAAAATCTATATACAATTTGTGGAACGTT